>CM063505.1:121815796-121843296 GCA_032207245.1 Pardosa pseudoannulata | reverse complement strand
ATAAATATATTAAACCTAAACACGTAGCATTCTATTATACCTAAAGTGAAACACAGTTATCAAAGCACATTTCTCTGCTTGTTTGAAGAGCTCTTAAAACTGAGACGAAGAATTTATAATACGTCAATACAAATATAAATTTACTGGATTATGCCTGCTTTCAGATAGGCTAAAACTTTGATGTGAGAGTCCTAATCAAATGACCTAAAGAATTAAGAAATTTAATCACTTATTTCGCCTTATACCTGTAATTAGTTAAATACCAAAGAATCTTTAAAAAAATTATGCGAAACCGTAAAACAAATTCTAAATATTAGTCATAACATCGACCTTCATCGATAAATATGATTTTTAAGATATTTGAATTTGTATAAAACTAATTTGCTTTAATGCTCTTCTTTACAAAATAGTAGTAGAGATTAATCAAATTCTTTTGAGTCAATGAAGACAGATTCTGTAGTTATAGTGTCTTCTTCAGATAAGCACTTGACACGTAATTCATAGACATAATTTTGTTTGCAAGAACACAAATACATCCAAAATTGTAACTTTTATTACACTAAATAAGTAGTACACTAAATAAAACTAAATTTCATGCTTAATAAATATTTATTAATGCGATCAATGCGCTTGCATCTTAGAACAAATTATTATCTTTACACACATATCTCATTAACTTTTGAAGCCTAAAAATATTTTATTTGGAAAGTTTTAAATAAGAGACATTTTGTTGTTTTTAAAAATGATATCTAATTCAGTGGTCGGCAAACTTATTAGCCAAAGAGCCAAATATGAACATTACAACAATTTATAAAAAAATTGGGAGCCAAAATCTGCTTGTTTATTAAACTTTTATTACACTAAATAAGTAGTACACTATATAAAACTAAATTTCATGCTTAATAAATATTTATTAATACGAACAATGTGCTTGTGCATCACCTTGGAAAGTTTGGGTAAGTCAGGTTTGTATGTTGTTGTTTTTAATCATTACGAAGTTTACTGTTAAATGCTGTATAGTCTGAGGTAACAATTTAATATAGAGTAAACATACGGCTAAATTGGAAAAAATATGTAAGGAATAGAAAATAAAAAATGATTGCATAGTTGATATCGAATTACTTTCAAAATATCACAAAAATTCTTAAAAAATTAAACCAACAACAACACAGATCATTTATAAAACTATTATTTTGAATCTGTCTTTCTAAAATGGCCATACTTAATGAATATTTTTAAAAAATAATCTTGTAATTAAAAGCAATATAGCGAATGAGGACAGAGATTATTAAGTAAGTTTGTTTTCTCTAAAAGGTGTACACGAGGTTTTATATAATAATTAAATAATAAAAACAAACTTTGCACTAAATACCAACCTCATTATTCTCCATTATACATTAATTTACAAAAAACCAAATAATCAGTAGGATTTAAAGTGATTTAGAGGAAAAAAATCCAAATCGTTAAAACATGGTTTAAAGTAATTTAAAAAATAAAAGCACACTTAAACTAATTCACGAGTTAGAATCGTGCAAGAAGTAATAGCAGCTCAATAAGAGCAGATATATTCCTGAAGACTATATAGTTAAAATAATTTAAAGTGTTTAATATTTTCCTCTCTAAAAAGAGAAGTAATGCATAATTCTTTACTGACTGATGCAATGTATTATTCTTAAACAGTATATTATAATTCAGTCAAACAAGATCCCTTTTCTGAAAAGAGATGCTTAAATTTAATATTAAAGTGCATTTAATTACTAATTAATTCGAAGAAAAGAAATTTCAAAATCGCACTTGTTCTGCTAAATGCTATACCAAATATATATATTAAATCTAAAACACGTAGCATTATATTATACTTAAAGTGAAACACAGTTATCAAAGCACATTTCTCTGCTTGTTTGAAGAGCTCTTAAAACTAAGACGAAGAATTTATAATATGTCAATACAAATATAAATTTACTGGATTATGCCTGCTTTGAGATCGGCTAAAACTTTGATGTGAGAGCCCTAATCAAATGACGCAAAGAATTAAGGCATTTAATCACTTATTTGTGCAATAATTATTAATTTATCATTCTCGAGCATTAATAAATAAAAGCCGGAAACATGTTATTGCGAAATCGCGATTTCTCCATCTTTAATTCAAAACAATGGGCTAATTAAGTTTTAATGTTTATCTAATGAGATCAGAATCTTCGAAATACTTCGTTGTCTACCCTCCCCTTCCCATAAGATGAAATCACAACGTTTGCCATTTAATGCGGATTTATTTCACAGAATATAACAAGTATTAGCATGGTCGATGAGCAATTAGTTCATGAATTATGCAGGGAGTGTCGTGAGAAATTCTATAAAAGAATAACCGACAGAGACAAGGATTATCTGACTACGGCATACTAATCCCCACGCCTAGAATTTCGATCTAAATTTTAGAATTTTTTTTCTAACTTTCTTATTTGAATTTATTTATTTTTAGCCACATCTTTTCAGATGTAGTTCTGTAAAGTTTAAAGAAATCGATGTTTTATTTTTTCTTTCAAATTCAATAGAATCATTTATAAAATTGTATATCTAAATCTTCTGATCTCGACGTGTGTAAATTTTATTTAAATTATGAGTTTTTATTTTATTTATTTTTATTGTTGTTGTTCCTAACACATTTATTTAAATTTTTTAATAACATTTTATCTTTATTTATATCTTATTCATTAGAATCTATTAATGAGTTAGATTAGGCTCTGCAATAAGTCTAATAATAAGTTAGAAAAATATTTAGATAATCGTTAATAAATAGTTAGATACATAAGTTATATAGTAAGTTAGATAAATATTTAGATAATCGTTAATAAATAGTTAGATAAATAAGTTATATAGTAAGTTAGATAAATATTTAGACAATCGTTAATAAATAGTTAGATAAATAAGTTATATAGTAAGTTAGGTAAGTTAGATAGGTGTATAATAATAAGTTAGTTTGTACTCTATATTTTAATAATTTTGATATATAATTTAATTACATATATATAAATATTTAATGACTCTTTTAAGATTTATTTTTTCATTTTGAAAGATTTTTTATTCTTATATATTAAACCAAAAATACTTAAAAAATAACCGGAATGAAATCAATGTGTCACATATTTTAATTTGAATTTAAGAAAATTTATCCAGTTAAAAGTAATTTCTTTTTAACGTTAAGCAAGCACAAGTCTCTTTCAAAAGCATCAGCAAGTGATCATAAAATGTTAATAGATTAAAAAATTATTTAAAAGATTTCTTAGATGACTCGATATATATGTTTTTTTCTTCTTAATACTCAAAGATTACTTTGGCCATTTTTCTTGCTTAAAAGTTTTCATTACAAGGCGTAAATTTATTTACTGCACTGTTTGTTGAAAATAAGTAATCTTACAGCTCAAAGCAGCATTCTGTTGCAATATTTCGCAAATTTCATTGGTTAAAACCCACTTTAAACTTAATGCCTGGACAATGCCATCTTACAAATTTGAAAACAATGAAAATCTATTTAGAAAACAAGTGATCCTTTTTTTCTGCTTCAATTTTCGAAAATATACAACAGTGATGTTTCTCAAAGCTATTTTTCCTTGCTGCTTCGAAAGTTACTGTGGTTGAATAGCTGAAAGGAGTTTTTATTATTGACTATTCCTTGCTGACTTTGTCAGAAAAATTACACGTCCCTCAACATGACACAAAAATCAAAAAGGAGCCAAAATGGCTAAAAAAAATAATCTTTTTTTTCTTAAATGATGCGGGTGATCTCTCCCCTATTTCGGCCAAAATGATGCCCATTCAATACCGCGAATGGCGATGTCAGTGGAAAAATCCCGCCAGCGGGATTCCAAGACGATCGCCAAAGGTACCGTGAGTAGGAAGAACAGCCTAGGATCTTAGGGCCCCAAGCAACGCTCAAGCTGGACAAAAGGTGAAAGATGGGGAGAACAAAACAGCAACCCACGGATGGTCAGAGCGGGAAGATTCAAGGTGACTTGGACATGGACAAGCCCCATTCCATAAAATAAGGGGTCAGGAAGCCGGCAATTTCTGGCATTCCCTTTTACATAGAATGTGGCTATACCACATCCACCATTACAAATAATAACATATTTTTTTCTTTTTTAATAAATTTATATAAACGATGGAACAAATTTATAAAGTTTCTCTTCTTTATTGTTTAAATTTCAAAATTAATTTCTACCTTGGTTATCTTTTCTTTTTCAGCTTTTTCCACTTCTCCTGTTTTCTAAATCATCCTTTCAATATTATTTAGAATATTTTAAAGAATATTTTGTTTTTATACGTATTTAGACAGTGTTACAATAATGTCTTTTTAAATTTTGAGTAAAATTACTTACCACTCAAGAAATTGTGAATATTCTATAATTAAATAAATAGTACGAAGAAGTATACTGATCCTTCTGAAACCAAGTAAATACTATCAGTGAATTATTCCAATAAAAACGTTGTCCACTTCATTTTTAAAAGCCCTAATGACTCGTTTCATTAACTTTGCTAACAGGACTGCGGCGCACAACCATAATCTAGGCCAGTGGTCGGCAAACTTATTAGCCAAAGAGTCAAATATGAACATTAAAACAATTTAAAAAAATTGGGAGCCAAATCTGCTTGTTTAGTAGACTTTTATTGCACTAAATAAGTAAGTAGTACACTAAATAAAACTAAATTTTATACTTAATAAATATTTATTAATGCGAACAATGTGCTTGCATCTCCTTGGAAATTTTGAGTAAGTCAGGTTTGTATGTTGTTGTTTTTAATTTCAGGCATGATTCCAAGTTCTCATCAATAAAACGACTTCTCAGTTTACTCTTGATAATGTTCATGCTTGAAAAAGATTGTTCGCATATATATGTAGAGCCGAAAAGGGAAAGAACAGCAAAAGCAAGCTTTTTCAGCTGATCTTAAGAGTCAGAAATACTATTCCAAGCTTTGAAAATGATCACGTCTACCTTCTCCAGGTCATTCAAAGCAAGCCACTTGTGTTGTGAACTAAGATCACATTTTTTTCTTCTCCAATATTTCTAATTCAACATAAAGACGTTCGAATTTAGAGCATTATATCTCCTTGATTTTTAAATCCAGCAATTGTATTTCAAAGCTACCAATTTCAATCTCAAATGGAGAAAATTTCAACTTGGTTATTGTAGCATTATGAGAATTTTTGACGAATGCCAAAGTTGTTCTGCTATTTTTAAATTTCTTAAACGTGCTGAGAAATGCTTCCCTCATACTTAAAATTATTGTTTTAAAATGGTGTTTATCAATAGAAGAATTATCTTCTTGGCGATGCTTACTGAAATAAGCATACATGTCATAAAATCTCTTTCTATAAATTTCTCTCTGCCTGTCTTTCTTAACGTATTTATGACGAATATTGGATGACTAATTTGTATAAAATATCCTTCTTGGTTATTAAAAAATATTTTGCAGTTGTAGATTTTAAGGACAGATGTTTTCGCTAATAATATTACTTATTATTCTACTTTTAATTCTAGTAATTTCTAAAAGGTTTCGACACCTGTTTCACGTGTACAAAACGTGTACTAAACGCCCAAACTGTACTTACAAGCAAAGTGTACGACAAATGAAAATAACTATACAGACCTACGACAACTGTTATTAATATGTCAACGTTCACAAGCAGATATTTTATGACCGATTTCTTATCTGGAGAGAGTGATACTAATCGAGGTGTTCTCTAAAGACGTAATAATCAGGTAAGAAAAGTTTGAAGGCAGGAAAAAAAGGAGAGCTTAAAATCAAACAAACAATGAAAAGAACCATTCTTCAATAGATTTCTTTCAAAATTACACGCTACATCCAGACATTTAAAGACCGGGATCCTTATTAGGAGTGAGTAATACTAATTAAGATGTTCACCAAAAGAATAACCATTGGTTATTAAAAGTGGTGAGGCAGGACACAAGAGAGGGCATAAAATCAAATAAATAAACTATGATAGGGACAAATGCTACCATAATCAAGTTTCATTTTTACCAATATGAGATGATACTTTCATTAAAGGAAGCAAAAGAATGGTAGCATAAATGTTCAAAGATCTTCTACAGAGCATCCGAAATAAGCCAACAGATTCTCACATAGGTTACTGATACTACCTATCTCTTTATTAAAATCACCGTAAACTCTATAGCTTCTACAACATGGTGAGGAGATTAACACTTCTGTATACATACCCTATATATTGTGGAGCGCCGTAACTCACAGTGGACTGTATCAAATGAATCAACACGAAATTAACTCCCATCAAAGAACATTTATTGACAGACGCCATGCACACTACATAATCTTTTGAAGTTCACATGAACACTGGTATTTTTCCCTTCAAGTGCAACCATGGCAACGGGTCAGCAGACGACAATAAATGAGAAAAACCGGTTGCCAAGAAGGGAGAAATTATCTGAGATGAAACTCAGGAGTCACGACAAAACATATTGTATATCGTTAAAAAACGGTAATGATGTCATTATTTAATTTGACACATTTTATAAATAATAAATTCCTAAATTAATAATAATAAATTAAATTGTTAGTTTTAAACTTAACTTCTCCCAAAACTTTCCTTTAAAATTATTGTAAATGTGTTTATTCATTGATTGTAAATTCTTGATTCGTGTTTAATTTAATATTTTAATATTTTTTTCTTTTAAACTATACATAACTCATGCATATATCAAGGATGCTTTTCTAATGATTAAAAATATTTCAAACATATATTATCATGTTAAAGATAGATAAAAAAATAACTTAATATGCATCGAGGTTTAAACTTTTTAATTCCTCCCGAATACACAAACTGTACGTTTCAGTTTAGCTACAATAAATTAAGCAAATACACACTTCAATTTGAATAGATGCATATTTAAATATTCATATATAAATATATAAACAGTTTTTAAAATTCTAGTAACAGTATAAATATTTATATAACATATATTTTATGTAACATAATAATATTTGTTTAGCTTCAAAGACGGATATTCTTAGTATTACAATATAGTACTAAACAAACTCCTTCCCTATTTCGATTATTCTTACTTTTCGAAATGCTATTTATGAATATTTGAATTTTGTAAGAAATGAATAGACTTCTATCACCTAGTGACATTCGAGATTTCTCCATTCAGAACTTTCTGCGGATCTTTCGTATGCATTACTGTGAGTCAGTTTACATTTGAAATATACATAGAGATATTGTGTGAATACAGGAATCTTCCATGCATATATTATTTTCAATCAGACAAAAATATTCTCAGCAATGTGATTGCTAGTGAAAAGAGGTTATATTCTCAAAAGCTGTTTAACTCCCTCATTCAATATTTACCGTGGAAAAATTGAAAAGTTCTATTGATTTTTGTGTTATGCTTTGTAAAGAAAACAATTTTTAAGGCTGCAGGGCAAATTACAAAACTAATTTATTGCGGTTTTTATCAACCTGGTTAAATTTGTAATGTCTTATAATAGTATATCTATGTAATTATGATTGCAGTTTGAAAGTGAAATGATAATAATTTTATCAAATTGTGCATGTTGTCGAAGCTTCTTTATTTGAAATATTCCATAGTTATTCGGTTTTGAAGAAAATCGAACAATGGCCCAATAGATAGGGTGCTGCACTTAAGGAGTGGTAATTCCACTAATGGCATTTATGTTCGTAGCTATTTGGTATAGACTTCAAGCAGCAGTTCGATGTTTCATTATCACTTTTGAAACAAAAAAGTCTTTTGTAGCACTATAAACCAAACTATATTAAACCTTTTACGTAACGTGTGGAAGATTTTATGTGTAGAAGAACTTACACCAATAAAACTTCGAATTTATAATAAGATTAGATTGAAAATTTAATAAGATTAGTTAACATATTAATTTACCCAGTACTTAATATCCAAAATAATTCTTTTATTTTCAGATTGGGAAGATTTTTAATCTCCAGAAAAATAATTTATTTTATTTTTTTATTATCCGCAAGATAAATATTCTTTAAATGAAGGTATGTAGAAAATGTTTCTGAAGTTTTTTTTATTTTTCCCTGCTAGAAAGTTTAGTTTAAAAATGCTTTACATAGTTGTTAATAATACTAGGGATAGTGAAATATAAATGAGCCAATGAGAATATATGACAGAGTACATTATTTAAAAGTATTCTCCATGAACATTGAAAAATTTGTCCCATTCAAAAACGAGTCGTGCGTACCCAGTCTCATAAAACTCCTTGGGCTGCTCATTAAATTATTGTGTAATTCTCACGGCATCTCCCAACACGAATCTGATATACTTGAGATTTTTTTTTGTTGTTGTTTCCGGAAATAGTGAAAATCACTTTTCTATGCTATTTTGTCTAATCAGCTCATCAACATACGCAATTGTGTCGGGGTGATTGCAAGGTGGCTTTCGCAAGTTCTTGGATCGTTATCTCTTTCACCTCCTTTTCTGAACATTTTGCTCCAACGCTTCACAGTGGCCAATAAGACGCACTGTTCAACGTACAAGGCAGTCATACGGCGACTAATATTTTGTTGGGAAACACCATCAGCTGTCCAAAACCTGACCACACCATGCTGTTCCTCTTTTGGAGCGTCCATGATGTCACGCTAGAGTCTTCATCCCAGTGTATGAGCTCCTTAAAGAGCTTTAATCTCAGACTTTCATGTCACTTTCGTAAATGAGAGATGTCTGCTTCTTTGCTTTTCGAGTACGTCGCAGATGATGGGTCGAACCATTTTCGTGCAGTGTTGAGGGGAATTCAATTGACTAGCCCTCGTAATTGATGTGTCTGTTGTTATATTAACCCATATTGTACTAACTATAAGTTTTAAAATTTTGTTATTAATTTATTATCTTAATCCATATCATATGAACAAAAAAAAAAATTTTTTTTTGTTCATAACAAATAGATCGTTGCTTTATTGAGTATATTATTAAAATAATTACAAAGTGAGGGCATATGAAAACCATCCTTTTCGCTTCTTAATCCTAGTTCAGCTTAAGCAGTTGATGATCTAGAAAAGTTAAAATCAGAAATCCACGTTTCTTATTAATAATTAATTTCCTGTTTTTTGTAAGTATTCTAATTACAAAGATATATTAAAAACTTTTTGCTGAATTTTATAATTCAAAAGATGAAGAAAAATTAAATTTTCAGCTACATTTCACGATTTTGTTAATATCAATTGAATTGTCTGTTATTGTATTGAGTATACGAATTACAAAGTGAGGGATATTAAAATAATCTTTTTCGCTTCCCAACCTCAGCTAAATTTTACAATTTAATGAAAATCTAAATTTGAAGATAAATTCCACGCAGTGGACCTTACAATCTCACCAGTAGTTGGTGTTATTCAATATGTTCAAGTATTTGTTGACATATTCTAGACAAAAGCATCCAGATACATTAGATTTTAGACAATTTTCGAATATCTTACGAAATATCTGCTTTAACGTTCAATCTCCAAGTTACGTTTGTGCTACTTGCGCATCTAAGGTATCACCATCAATATAAGAAGCGATTTTTATCAACCTATAAGAACGTAAGTAATATTTATTTATATATATGAAATGCTTATAATAATTTTCACAATACGTATGCACCTATATTCATAAAGAGATAAATGTTTTTTAAATATTTATAAACAGTTTTTGTGTGTTTTATAAGTGTAATATACAAATATTTAATATATTTGCAAAATCATAACGACACTGCAAAAATGCTACTAAATCATAGTACCTTTTGTTTGCACTTTGACTAGACTGATATAGTTTGACTAGAAGTACTATAAAATTCCTGATCAAAACTTTTTCTCTTGTTTTGATTTTAGTTATTATTTTGAACTTGGATCTTTGAACTTATTTTAAATCAGGAAATGGATGTAATCCTTTTGTCTGTTTAATATGCAGAAACATACTTTGACTTGTTTTGAGTTAGGATTGTATGATTGACGATATTAGAAAACAACTATCAAACTTGTTTTTCGCATTATCCTTTATTTTCCTGTATAATAAAAAATTCTGAAAAATTTTCAAATTTTTAAGAAATGCCCAATTACCTATTTGCTATTATATAAATTACCATAACCCTAGCAAGTGTATTTATATATGTATAAGGATATCTTGAATTAAATTAAATTAATTTAAACAATTTGTTTCTTTTATACATTTAATAATACGATATATAATCAAATTAGTATAAAAATTGTAAAAATGAAAATCAGTCATTCTGACGAATATACCTTTAAAACATTGAATACCAAAGAGAAAATGTATAAAAATGAAGCATTTTACTGAATGTGCTGGAAAACTAATGCTAATTTGTATTCACATTTTCATAACTAATATCATAATGTAACTATAAAATCCTGTAGAAGATTTAAAAATTCTTAAAATTGCTGATTTATTTTTAATATTTGTTACTATATAAAAGCAGATATGAAAATAGGTTTTTTCCACAAATTAACAATTTTAATCTTTGGTATATCTGAATACATGTATACCACGCATTACGTTTTTACATTTAGTTCCCTAAGATTAGAAAAAAAATGACGTAGGAAAGTTACTTTTAAATTATATTAGAGATAATGATTTTTTGAATTATAAAATGAAGTTAAGAATTAGTGGAATGTATAATTAAATATATAATCTAAAATAAAGACTTTTTGATTGAGAAATAACCAAAGGAAACTGATTTGCTAACATTTTATTGTAGATTAGGATTTGACGTTACAAAGCAAATATATTACTATCAATAAAGAATTAACCCTCCGAGTGGAACACACGAAGGAAAAAAAGTCTCCAAAAATACGCTAAAGTTTTATTATGTCAGTGACCAAAATGTTCTATGATTTTTTACTTCACCCTTTATCGACTAGATTGGAATACGGGAAACCCACCCTCGTTATTGTCCCTTTACTTCCGGTTAGAAATAGATATATAAATAGACATTATAGATTGTTAATCTTTAATACACATAAAGCTCGTCAAGCCTCGAAGATCATTCCATAAGAAATAATGGATTCTAAAATTAGGAATAAAAATATTTTTAAGAGAATTATTTATATTCTTTTACTAAAGTCATCCAAGATATTTAAGTGGTGCAACTAGAGATACATGTGTTACCGCAAACGAAATACTTCGAAATAGAGATTGACAAAGCCATGAGAAGCTATCATCGTCTTTGTGCCTCAGGGAGTAGGGGTGCGTCCCTAAATAAATGTCAGTCAAAGAGGGGTGCAGTTCCTAAACAATCGACCTGACCCTCCTACCTTAAAACTCCACGGGGGAAAGCACTAGCAGAAATGTACACTACATCCATTTTCGAAACGTTATTGGAGGTCGAAACTTGTACGTGACAACTGGCGGAATTGTACGTGCGAACCGCTTAGAGGGTTAAGGACTATTAACATCTAAGATTTTAACACAGTACAATAGATAAGAATAATATAAACCAGAGGGATACATCATACATAAACACAATCAAATAGAAATAAATGTATATGGATTTGATCAGCGTTGGGTTAAATGGAAACCAAATAAGATTTATGATTAAAGGAATTAATGGTTTACTTACTACAATGACTTTAAATATTTTCACTCCAAACGTCGTCCAAACCATCCACTTTAAAGAAACATCAAGAAAAAACAAAATATATTGGTTCGTAACTGATTTAATCCCCCGCTTCGAGCTTTCAGCGAACACTATTATATTTTTTTTTCAGATGGCTCTACGCTCAACGGTAACAAAATAAACACACTTTACAAAACTATTAAGCAATTGCTGCCTCTGATCCAGCATCATAGCTTCTGGACGTAACATTTACTTTTAAATTATATTAGAGTTAATGATTTTTTTAATTATAAAATAAACAGTATAATACATGCTATTTAGAATATAACTCAATACATATACACAATGTAGTATAATATGTGTATCTAGTTCAGGAAAACTTAACTACGTAAATGATACTTTTTAACATTAAACCTCTAAGCGGTTCGCAAGTATAATTCCGCCAAACCGATGATGTCTTCAGAGCGGTTGTCACGTACAATTTTCGACCTCCAAAACGTTCCGAAAATGGATGTAATGTACATTTCTGCCAGTGTTTTCCCCTATGGAGTTTTGAGGTAGGAGGGTCAGACTGATTGTTTAGGAATTTCACACCTACTCTCTGAGGCACAAAGACGCTGATAGCTTTTCATGGCATTGTAAATCTCTATTTCGAAGTATTTCATTTGCGGTAACAGATGTATCTCTAATTGTACCACTTAAATAGCTTGGATGACTTTCGTAAAACAGATAGAAATCATTCTCTTAAAGAATATAATTATTTGTACTTTTAGAACCCATTATTTCTTATGGGATGATCTTCGAGATTTTAAGAGCTTTATGTGTATTAAAAATTAACAATCTATAATGTCTATTTATATATTTATTTATAACCGGAAGTAAAGGGACAGTAACGAGGGTGGGTTTCCCGTATTCCAATCTAATCGACAAAGGGTGAAGTAAAAAATTGTAGAACACTTTGGTCACTGACACAATGAAACTTTAGCGTATTTTTGGAGACTTATTTTCCTCGGTGTGTACCACTCGGAGGGTTAAGTTAAAATTAATGAGTTTTGGCTCTGCCGGGTAAATAAAACTGTGTATATACTTAAGCCAAATTTATATCCTAATAATTATCATCATGTAATTAGTATATGTCAATTGTTCATTAAAATATAATTACTATAGAAAATTAATAAGATAAAGATAATAAACTTCAAAAGAGTTTGCAATATACACAACAGAAATGAGTATTAATTTTAAAATAACACAAAGAATAAGAAACTCACAACAATGGCCATTAGATTCCCTCTATATTTTAGATTTCAAGAGAATTCATAATGGCACAGCATTCTAATTCGCTATTTATCCCCGACAAGCATTTGGCAGGAGATTGGTTTGGAAAATTTCGGTTCCCCCCCTGAGATTATACAATTAGTTTGCTCTTCGAATATGTAGAAATTCCGCGGTCTCGCGAAATGTTTCAATTAGGTTCATTTCAAATGGCCTTTGGCACCCGAATAGAAATTAAAGGTAAATGTTTTAAAGGATACGTCAAACTGATTATTTTAACTGAGTATTATTGAAATCAAATGTCGCGCATATTAAAACTGTCTAAGAAATCTTTAAAACTTTTAAAAGTTTCAATGCACTTAAGTGAATTGCTCGGAAATATTTAAGACACATCATAAAAGAGTAAAGAAATTTCTTGAACCCATTACGTTTTTTCGTTTTTATTTTTAATCATAATTTTTATAAAACAATTTACACACACACACACACAACAAACACATATATATATATATATAAATATATAATATAAATACATTATTTATATGTATAAATAAAATTATATAAATGCATATATTTAAATATATATAATATATAATAGATATAAATACAATATATATAAAATTAAATAAATATAAATTATATATATATATATATATAAATATATAATATAAATTATATATAAACATATTATATATATATATGCAATATAATATAATATATATATATATAATATATTATATATATATATAATATATATATACAAAATATATAAATACATATATATATATATATTATATATATATATATAAATCTAAAAATATATGTATAATATTTTTACTGAATGAATTGACTGTGCGATTAAGGTGATTTACTAGGATTGTTTGCACCTGAAAGAGAAACCCATAGAAAAGACAATAAAAAAAATAATAATTAAGTGGGTGACGCATAGTGGCAATACACGTTATGGCCTTAACCCAATATTTAATATAAATTGACTTAAGTTTAAATTTTAAATTTAAAAAAGAATACAATAGGCAATTAAATTAAAAGAGAGAAGTTATTGATTTAATACAGTTTATTGAATACTTATTATTTAATATAAAATTAAAATAAAAATTTAATAGAAGCCATATGATAAAAAAATTAAAAAAGAAGCAACAAAAATAGACTAAAAGTACGAAGATTATGGAGGACGGCTTTTGGAGAGCATCCTCAGTATGCGGGATCTAGAGAGCCTTCTTTTTTTCTCCATCATGTCTGCTGGATGGGAAGCTCAAGTCTGGTGGACTCATCAACATTCCATTTGCCTGGTGACACGATGGGAAACCGCCAAGCGCAGGACTAAAACATGCCAATGTGTGGAGAGGGGTATGTCACATCATCAAAAAAAGGGCGAAAATTATAGAGCTATTGCAACTCGGTGCTCGCCAAGGAAAACACCACGTGACGCTCCTGGTATGTGATGTCACGTGATTGAATGTCCAGGGCGGCTTATGCGTTAAAAAAAGGGGTTTTTCGCCTCACCAACGTGATAATTGGGAGCACGGCAGGAAAGTTAAACATAAGGAATTTTTAAAAGAAAGCTTATAGAATTAAATGGGAATTAAATAGAAAGTAATTAAAATTAACTGAATGGAACGTTATGACATATGTATATATATATGTATATATATATGTATATATATATATATATATATGTATATATATATGTATATATGTATATGTATATATATATATATATATATATATATATATATATATTATATATATATATATAATATATATATATATATATATATATATATATATATATATATATATATATATATATGTATATATATTTATATATATATATATATAATATATATATATATATATATATATATATATATATATATATATATATATATATATATATATATATATATATATATATATATATATATATATATATATATATATATATATATATATATATATATATATATATATATATATATATATATATATATATATATATATATATATATATATATATATATATATATATATATATATATATATATATATATATATATATATATATATATATATATATATATATATATATATAATATATATATATATATATATATATATATATATATACATATATAAATATATACTATATATATATATATATATATATATATATATATATATATCTATATATATATATAATATATATATATATATATATATATATATATATATATATATATATATATATATATATATATATATATATATATATATATATATATATATATATATATATATATATATAATATATATATATATATAGGGAAACTTCTTGGAGCGGCCACCCTTCTGAACTGCCTATTTTTCATGGCACGGATTTTTGACTGATAGACCTAATGGTGAAATAACCTCTATTAGCGGCCACCCATATTAAACGATAATCAATACAGAATCAGTGAATCGGTATTGAACTAATATTTGAATTTTTAAATACTTTTTCTACTAATTTACGTTATTATTAATGTTTATAACTGTTTTGTTTACAGCCAAGATTTATTAGATTTTTAAAATTATTTGTCAATTGCCTGATCAAGAGTTTTGTTTATTTCTGATGTTATGTATCAATTCACTTATTGCGTATAAATATAATAGTTGTAATCAATATTCTTTATATACAAATTTTTAGTGTTATTAATTATGTTTATATCAGTTTTGTATATTGCCAATATTCATAAGTTCTATGCGTCTATTCAAGAGTATTGTTTAAGTATATTTGTTTTAATCATTTTATGTATTAATCCACCTTTACGATATTGATATAATATTGTGAATAACTCTAACCTCTTCACTACCAGTGGAGGTCCACATATGTGGACCTCGACTCTTTCGTCTGAAAAATAATCCTGTTGAAAAAAATGGTAATTAACAACTTAGGTACACATGCGAGGATGTCTAAGCTTCTGACCGATACCAATAAATTGCAGCAGTAATCAGAAGTTCTTCTGGAATATTTGTTATTCTGAAGCAATTCGTAAGAAATTGTGTCGAAACAGCGTTCTCGTAAAAATAATTAAATTTCATTTGTTTTTAATGGTTTTTAAGTCCTATAATTATCGTGTTCTAATTAAAAATTGTTTAAAATTTGTGTTAAAATAGTTTTTTAGATTTAAACGTGCATTTTGTGCATTTGAGAAGGATACTTATATAGGTCCACGTAGGAAAAAATATTATATTTATGCAATTTTTATAAAGCTGGTAGTGAAGAGGTTAAGTTAACCAACCCCGCAGATACTAGAATTATTCCTAGAAATTAGTATTATTTGGAAATACATATGACATCCTACCTGCTACTTACTTTAGATATTTCTAATTGTTAATTGTTATTTTCTATTGTTATTATTATTATTATTTTCGGTCTGTATTCTCTTTACACCTTTATTTCATTAGCATAGTACTCTTATTGTTATACTCAGCACATATATTGTACCTATCTCAGAAATTTCTATACGGAATCAGCGTTTCCCCTGCTATTAACTTCTAAAGTAAATCAACTTTTTTTCTATTAATTCTATTTATTTTTTTTTATTCTATATATTTATTTATTTATTTCATTGTTATTTATTTATATCTAGTTACTTATTTATTTTAATTTTATATTCTTATTCGCGTTTGAGTCCGGGGTAGACTCTTCAGCAGGGCAGCACTTGCAACCCCTACACCCAATAGGGTAGGCTGCTCACTGAGGGCGCTCATTCGGTATAGAAAAGAATCGTCCTACCACTTGGCCACCGTTCATCTTAGCTCAAAGTAGATTTCTGAAATTTGAAAGCAGGAATCAAGCAGAAACCTATCTCTAGTCGTGCTATATTGACTCCAGATGTTTTGTTCGAAATGGAAGGATATTGTGATTAGGAACGTAATTTGCTTTCCTATGACACAGTTAGAAAAATTAATTTTTGGCTACCTCGTGACACAAAATTATCCTTCGACTATCAGCTGACGTATTTAGTGAGTGAGGTTATGCAAATCATAAAATATTTTGCTTGGTTTAATAAAAACAAAACTTTCTAAAGAAATAGGTGCAAGAAAATGGGCAATATTCTGTTTGTTAAAATGTATTGTTACCAATTTATGAAGCGTAGCGTTCGTGGATTGAGTAGACTTTGAATTAAGACAGCAAAAATAACAGCACTTTATTTGCAATGCAGGGAAAACACGAATACAGCAGCCAACACCGCAAGAACTGGCTAGCACAGGCGATAGTTCACTAAAACTCTTAGCGCCAAACAACGTAGGTCTTAACCTCTACAAATTTCTCAGCTAACTGAACCTCGATCAGGATCGACCCCCGGTATTTATATCCTCGGGAGAAACTGGAATATTCTGGAAAGTACTAGGTACAAACGGACGCCAAGAAAGTCACCAAGTCGCCAATTTTGGCTATAAATCGCCAAACTTGGCGCCAAAAATTAGTCGCCAAAAACATAGCCTACCAGCCAATATCTCGCCAAATACATGATTTACCCATTATAATACACAGTATACGGCAAAAATACATGCCAACTTGCGAAATTCGTAACAGTATATTGTTTTAAATATGCTTACCTTATGTAACAACTAAAATTAAATATTCAAAACTACAGCGAAAAACGCGCAACTCTTTGATTGAGAAATGCGAAAAAACATATTTACTTACTTTCTTACAGTGGAACTAAATTCAAGTATTAAACCTTCAAAATGTCGAAGGTCCAGCACAAAATTCTAAATTTTGAGATATTTGAATGTTTATAATTGTTCTGAATTATCTGATTGAATTGATGATTACAATATGCAATTTGTAGTATATATTTTACATATTTCTCAAATTTTAAATATATTTGATATTTTTAGAGCAATATTAAACATTAAAATTGCAATATCTCGAAACTTAGCAATTTCAGTTGTTCACCTGTAGAACTGTAATTACTATGTATCCAATCCCTCTAATATTATTAAGACTTATTTATCAAATCCCTCTAATTTTCCGATTATATCATAAAATGTATAGTTTTAGTGTTATATTAATAAATCTAAATATTTCTCAAATTTTAAATATATTTGATATTTTTAGAGCAATATTAAAAATTAAAATTGCAATATCTCGAAAATTAGCAATTTCAGTTGTTCACCTGTAGAACTATATATCCAATCTCTATATATCCAATCCCTCTAATATTACTCAGGCTTATTTGTCCAATCCCTCTAATGTTCCGATTATATCATAAAATGTATATTTTAGTGTTATATTAATAAATCCTTTTTTTATAATTAGTTGTTAATTTCAGTAATTTGGTGCAGAGTGCTACGGTTTACTATTTTGCTACACGAGAGCTAATGAAAGCGAAACGCTGCTTAAAGTCGAATCCGAACATCTATAAACATCTGTACCAGAAGCGGGATTCAATCTCACTAATTCCGGCTTCAATAAGCAGTACTCTTGTTATTAAGTAATCTTTCGAAAATTAGTTTTCAAAAAATATAAAGTAGTTTTTACGAAAATTAGTTAAAAATTAAAAAAAAATTACTAACTTAAAAAAATTAAATTACTTCAGTCTTTTGTCACAAGGAAGAACTAGAATAATATTACAACTTCTTTTACGTATATCGCCATTTTACTAACTGATTAACTTTGTATTTATTTTGAACGTTTGAAATATTTACACATGATTTCTAAATAATTAGAGTAATCATAAAGAATTATAAATTCTCAGAGACCATCCAATTTAAACATTTTATATATTACAACTAAGTTTCTAAAAAAATTTTAATTGTAATGAAAATTTTCATGGCAAAAATTTCAAGACTCATCCTTTTCAAATCAAAATTACATAGCAAAATTAAAAGGTAATTGGATCAATAATTTCATTTCTTACTTAAATGACAATAAGTTTCTATCTGGGTTAAATTTACTTGAAAATTTCTTCTTTTCCTCCCAATCAATTCTGAAATACATCTAAGAGGGACAAACAAAAGCTTATTTTAGCATTCATTGTTGTGTAAACGATATAATTGTTATACAACTTGACCAAAATTACATCTTTCATTATGTATAGTGTTCTTTGCTCATTTTAACGACTTCATACCTTCGTTAATAGGCAAATAAATACCATAAATCATACAAATTAAAATTTATTTAAAATTTATCCAAAAAAGTATAATTTGTTAACTCAGATTAAACATTTCTATTTTAATCAGTTCTACGGATAGAAAACTTTTAACTGATATTAATATTTTTTTGTTAATTTTCTAAAATGCTTAAGATTAAAGTTAATTTTTATTTTTTTTTTAACACAAGTGAAAAATGTTCTTAAAATGTTTCAAAAATGTGCACAAGGTATTTTTGTGGAAGCTACTTTGGAACGAAAATAATTCATAACTTTTTTAAAAAAATAGTACTTTATTTATAGCATGAACTATATACATTAATATAATGTTAATAAAAAATATAAATGTTGTAGTACCATAAATGTTCAAGTACCTTTATTAGAAACAAAATAAATAGACTTGAAAGTACATCATCTTTTCCACTCATTATTATGAGATGAGATTGTAATGAAGATTTTTCATGTCCCTTCATTACATATTTTCCTTGAGGGGTATATATATATTTTAACCTAAATTTTGCGCCTTTTTTCGCATATTATCCCTTGCAGGTGCAGCTCTAGTTGTTTTCTCCCGTTTGCAGCCTATCTTTTCAAACAAAGCCGCTGTCGATCTGGGATTAAGTTTCGGACCAAGCGTCCAATTCTCGCCACCTGCATCCTCAGCCCTTAAACCTTTCGACCATAATTTGCGCATATCGGCTCATATTCTAACAGTTCTGTAGCCATAAGTTTCGATTTGAGATATCAGCAACGCCTTTGAAAGGTGCCACGTCGTGGTGTGTTGCCAAGCTCCGCTCCGCATCGTTTTGGGCGAATTTTCACCACCGGAGTTGCGCCTCACTGCGATTGGGTTTTTTGTTTTCCGTGCGCTTTGTCTCGACGTTTCATTGGTCAGAGCCGCGAGAACCCGTAGCTCTCCCTGAGAGCGCGGTGTTATCTTTGCGTCTGGCAACCCTCTTGCTGGCTGTGTTTCAGCGCTTTTGGCATGAGCTCAGAATAGAAGTTTTTTTTTAGGAGGAAAGACACTGAGATGAAATTTTAACACCCTTGCCGACGCGGGTTTTTTTTTTTTTTTTTGGCGGTGTGGTGAAGAGGCCGACATAGCGTCAAGGCCGGCCGTGAATCTAGTGGTATTTAAAACTAACTCTTTCTGCTGAATTTGTTTATTATAATATTAATAAAGTTGTGACTGGCATATGCTATGTAACATGGTATTTGGGCTATGATGCAAAAGGAACCACACTAGGTTGAAGATCTATCAAAATGCCGTCTTAGGAGAAAATGGTGCTCGAAACTCTTTCTGAAGATCCCAAACTCCAAGCTTCTTCCTTTGAGCTCTCTCTCCGAAGGAATCTGCAGATCATCTAAAAAAAAGTTCGTTGGGGAGCGTTGCTAGGCAGAAGCAGGCTACTCCGCGGTTAGCAACCCCTCTTGACCAATAGGGTCGAATGAGGGTCACTCCGCTTTCACCTCTAGGTTGGTTTCGCTCTGGCTAGTTCAACTGTAACTCCTTTGTTACAGTCGGAAAAATGTTTCCGTTGGAGCCACCTCGATCTTTGGCCAGCTTAAGCACTCTATCCTTGTTTTAGTTTTACTGCGACGTTCCTGGCGTTATTTTTACTTAAAGAAACGAATTAATCTCTATCATATTTTATATAACGCAACAAATTAGTCTCCACCGTATTTTTTATATAAAGCAACAATTTAATCTCCATAATACTTTTAAACAACGCAATTGAATGAATCTCAGTAACCCACTATTAGATCAAGGCAGAAGTAGACGATGTTATTTGCAGAGTATAAAGTGAAGAAAATTATTTGATCTCATGCTAAATAAAAATAGGTCTCTCCATCAAGTCAGTGTCTAATTTTTATCTACCTGAGGTGACTATTAATATAAAGTCTCCGACTCATCATCACTTAACCTGCATACAGCCCTCTTCCTCTACATAGAGCCCCCCCAACTCTTCAATAAAGAGATGTGTACATAAAATAATTGGATTAGTTTTAAAGAAATATTTTCTACCTATTGAAAGAAAAAAAAAATTTCAGGAATGAAAACTGTTTATTTCAGAGTATTAGTCTAGATCATTCTAATAAAAGATAGATTGAGAAAACAGAATATTTATGCATCGTGTATAATTGTTAGTAACATTTATATAATTCTGATATAAGATAAGTTAAAAATTTATTCTGTATTGTACTAGAAATATTTAAAAAACTAAAAATGTAAATTTTTTATATAGATGGTGCTAAATTTTAAATACGGATATAAAGTACATTTTTAAAATATCACTTAAAATGCTTCATCTGGATTTAAACTGTCAATATTACTACTCATATTTTCAAAATGGTTTCTTGTTTAGGCTTAAATTTGTTTATTTCTATATTATAGAGTAGCATTTTAAGAAATATTCAGTATTATTCTATAATTGTCGTTCATATTAAACTAAAAAGTTCTAATTATTTTTAAAGTTGGATGCTAATACAATTTACATTTAGAAGTAAGCTGTGTCTGAAAATGCATGTAAAAAATTTCTGTTTTAGATTTCATTTTACTGGATAAAAATCCACAGCTTCATAATGGATTTTAATCCTGAAATGCTTGTTTCAGAATGGATTTTAGCTTTCAGTACTGAACATTGTTCATGACTATATTACACAGTGATACATATTTAGATTATAAGATTTTTTTATATTGCGCTAAAAATGTTGATTAGTCTTAGTTAGTTGCCTCATTATTTCAAATGTAGAAATCACGTGAGTGTTAAAATGCATGTTAAACATGATTAGTAACAGATAGCTTACTTGTTTATCCTACCTTTATCTTAAATTCAATCACTGCACAACTCAAATAAATACTTTTTTTACAAAAGCTCGTTTTTGAAAAAAAAATTGTTTAGACTATTAATTAATTAATTACTACTGATTCTCTTTAATGAAGATTGAGCGAATTTAGCTCAAAAAGAATCGATTAGATCGGATAAGGCGTTTTCTCGAGTAAGATAGCCCCTTCTTTTCAATCATTAATTAGCGTTGCAGTTTCTTAATTAAGGAAAAAACGATCTTGAAACATTTAGCTATACCTTTCAGAACCATTTAGAGACGAACGAAATTACAAGCGCTGTTCATTAAAGCAGATTTGTCTGATGTAGACACGTTAAATTTAATACTTATGGGGTGATTTTTATGAAATCAACTTTCCACACCCATTGAAAAACATTTAACAATAAAAGAGTGTTTTTCAAGCGATAAGAAAATACAGAGAATTAGTTTAAGTGTGCTTTTATTTTTTAAATTACTTTAAACCATGTTTTAACGATTTGGATTTTTTCCTCTAAATTACTTTAAATCCTATTGATTATTTGGTTTTTGTAAATTAATGTATAATGGAGGATAATTTGGTTGGTATTTAGTGCAAAGTTTGTTTTTATTATTTAATTATTATGTAAAAACTCGTGTACACCTTTTAGAGAAAACAAACTTACTTAATAATCCCTGTCCTCATTTGCTATTTTGCTTTTAATTATAAGATTATTTTTAAGAAATCTTTATTAAGTATGGCATTTTTAGAAAAACAAATTCAAAATAGTAATTTTATAAATGATCTGTGTCATTGTGAGTTTAATTTTTGAAGAATATTTTCTGTGATATTTGGAAAGTAATTTGACGTTAACTATGCAACCTTTTTTTATGTTCTATTCATTATGTACTTTTATCAGTTTAGCCATATGTTTACTCTATATTAAATATTTTATCAGAATATATTACGTTTAAGAGTAAACTTGGTAATGATTTACATGAAAATTTTGGATGTATTTATGTTGCTCCAAATAAAACGATGTCTCTGATTTACGTGTCAAGTGGTTATCTGAAAAAAAGGCAGTATAACTACAGAATCTGTCTTCATAGACTCAAAAGAATTTGATTAATCCCTACTACTTTTTTTTAAAAAGAAGAGCAATAGTAAAATCTGTCTTATACAAATAACCATATTTATTGATGTACTTCGATTTAATGAATAATATTTAGAATTGGTTTTACAGTTTCGAATAAATTTTTTAAAGGTAAATTGGCATTTAACTATAATACAGGTATAGGACAATATAACAGAGACAATTGTGAAAAAATGGAAATTTTTAATTCGTAAGGAGTTTATATAGCCTATAGCTTCAATAGCAGCTTGCAACCGTGGTGGGATAGACAAATAAAGATCTTGGTAAAAGTTTCTCAGGATTTTCATCCATTCCTCATGCAGAATTTTGTAGAGTTCAAATAGTGTGGGTGGAAGAAAAAAAACGAGCATGCAATTATTCTCTAAATAACTCTGCAAAGGATATCGAGATCAGGGGACTCGTCAATGATATCGAGATCAGGGGACTCAGGATACCAAGTTAGATGTTCCACTTCATAATCAATGTCACGCAAGCATGTTTGTATAATTCGAGACGTGTGATCAGGGGTGATGTCATCTTGGAACACAGGACATCATACTGGAAAGAGATTCTGAAGCATAAGGTGCAGATGATTCGCCAGAATATAATGGTCGCCTGTGATCATCCCTCTCAAAAACAACGAGAGACCCCAATCCACGGGAGATATGGCAGCCCACAGAATCACAGAACCCCCTCCATGTTTAACGGTTAGAACCAGGGAGTCAACATGAAATGCATCTGCCAGTTTTTGCCATACGGACACACATCAATGGTCTAGAACAATATAAATAATGATTCATTACACCAGATAACTTCATCTCAATGCAGTTGTGTCCAGTTTAGATTAATCTCGACACAACTCTAGTATCTTCAAAACAATGATCTCCGAAACTAAAGGATTTTGTATAGCTACTCTGCCATGAATGTTCGCAGCAAGTAAATCTGGTTGAATAGCTTCCATGAATAGGGATTAAAGATGTAAGTATTTATCTCGGACGTTTTCTTCAGCAGTGTAGTCTCGTGATTTTAGGAGACAATCCTCTTCAACACAAGTCTATCACGGTCCTTCAACATTGAATTTCAACCTTTATTGTTCTTCTGATAAGACACCTTGCCCTGGTTTGTTCAGTTGTTATAACCCTTGACACTTTGGGCATTAAAATACTCACAGGTTGGGCTGTTCTGGACACGGACGCTCCAGCAAGAAGAAGTCAAGCTTCATTCTTTTTCTCCCGTTAGAATAGTCTCTCTTTGCAGCTAACATATTTTTCTCATGCAAATCTCTCACACTGGGAAATACTTAAATGATACCTTCCCCTTTCGCCGCCACTAGGAGGCACATTGTTACGACAAGAGGCAGCAGTTTATTATACTGTCGAGGAATAACTCATTTTTAGTGGGTGTTCCATTTTGTCCTGTACCTGTATAATAATATTGTAGTTAACTATTGATTAGTATAAATTTTATGTGGAACATAGAAATCACCCTGCTTATTTTAATAATCAATTTGTTATGAGGCTACGAAGGTATATGGTTCTTAATTAATAATTAACAATAATCACTCATGGCTTACTGGGAATAAATAAATAATTTACAATGAAATTTCTGATCGCATTACGTATATTGTGTTTTGTGAATGTACTGTTCACACATAGCCAAGTAAATATATTTATTTATTTTGATAAAATTTTTCCAAAAGAGTATTCTAGTGTAATATTTTTATTTAGTAGATATAAATGTTGTAGAAATTGTTCCTTAAGGAATATTTTATATTGATTTACATTAACACGCTATCTCAAATATATACATTTTATTTACGATCTTATTCGATTTATTGAATTGCTATAGATAGGAATCAGATCAAGCATGAAGAACGTTTGTCATTGTAACTTCCGATAAAGGGATATAAAAATTTTCCGTTATAAAGACAATATACTTCTAAATGAAAGTAATGGAAATAATAGAGTTTAAATCTGTATTTCTAAAATTATCTAGAACATTTTATATTGTTCTAATTATTTTAATTAATTCAGAAAATGTTTCTGTTTACTCTTCCTAATTTAAAAAAGTTTGGTTTGTTGTGCAAAGGTTTACTAATTTTCTATACGACAGTTAATGACACTGAAACCTACTGCTTATAGATGATACCGAATAGTTGCGAAGATTCATGCCAGCAGCGGGTTTTGAAAATGTAGACTTTGGTACAGAATATCGTCACCCTACTGTTTGGCTATACTCTGACTAATTTGAAGAAAAATAAAAAAATTAGAATGTAGCAATTAAAATGTACTTATTATGATATACATGTCTGCTTCTGATTTTCTATGCTACGATATTAAAAAATTGTCATTATGTAATTCATTCACTATATAACATCCTATAAATCCAAGTCATCAACATGTAAGCTTTGAAAACCAAGATGCTACTTGATTTTAATCTAGTTTCCATTTCTGTTGAATATAATATTTTGCTTCATGGGATTAGTTAGACCAGGACCTATTTTTAATACTGATGTACACAAAAAATCATGCTTGCAAAGGGATTCAAAACCTATCTATTAAAAATTCAAAAACAGTGAATAACAGTTATACCAATTCAGTCATTGTCAGACATCTTGATTTAAATGGTTATAAATATAGCCTTCACTCGAATGCTAAATATATCTGGACTTACTACTAAGACTCAATCTTATTTCAAATAGCAAAATCAATCTACCAAAGAATTTAAATAATCAAAAGTCATGCTATCTTTATCACTAATTATGTAGACTTGAAAAACAAAACAAAAAAAATATATGAGCTAAATTTTCTTCCAAATAATGAATATTTTTGTAAAAACTAAGAATATATTTTCAGAGTAAAATTAGGGAAATTAATCACCAGTATTAGTTTCGCTATGTTTGTCATAGGCAGTGCTTTCGTTTGCAATTTACACTTTTTTTGTACGTAATACTGATATTTTACAACTTTCTATGTAGTATATATTCCTGAAATAATCATTTTAGGGGGCAAGAAAATGATGTTAATCCACATTTATATAAATAATTGGCTGATAAATAGTTACTTGCCTTTGAACCAGGGTGTAGCAGTGTGCTGGTATAGGAATCAGACCTTTAAAATAAATCTTAAGTTTTAAACTTTACGTAAGTTTTAAATTTCTAAGATACAAAATATAAAGAAACGGTCAGAGATAACGAAACACAACTAAAAAAACCTTTGAGTCGTTTAGTCTATCATTTGTGTATCTAACCATTAGAAATATTTTTGTTTCCAATTAAACGGAATAGTTGATATTTTGCAGTAAATACCATCCCACAACTAGAAATATATCAGAGGTGTAACTAAAGCAGATTTAGATATAAATCAAGATAATATTGTTAATTTTTGACACATGTAACGTGTAATAGCATAAAAAAGAATAAATACAAAGTTATATATGCTATTCCATGTATATGTGTTGTTTATAAGATATGCTATGAATATTGCATTGATTTTTATCCTATCCACACTACTTAATATTGCAGGGAGTACCATCTCTATTTTCTTCCAGAACTCAAAATATGCATTTGATTTTAGAGTATTTTTGGAGTGTTATATAAATTGAACAACAAAACTAACTTGTACAAAATATTGATAAAATCAAAAGGTGAGTAATGCCAGCTTGTTTTCCTATTAGGCTGAAACAGAAAGCACGTTCAACTATGATAGCTGTATTTCCCATATCCGAAACTGTCATTTTTCTCCCCAGAAGTGAAATTCCTTTGGTTGAGAAACAGGAACAGTGTGTATTTTCATTACATGTTAATTATCCCGTCAGTTCAAGTGTTAATTATCACATCAGATGTGATAAAGTCTACCAGACATTCAATATTTTATTTACATCTAAAAGAAGTTACATCTGTCATTTCGGTTTATCTGTTACATTTGTGAGAAACAGTTATAGACTACATTCTTGAAATTTTGTAGTCATTAACCTTTTCTATGCCGACAACTACAAAATCGTCCTGTGTATATAGCAAAATACTTTTCTTTTAAGCATTGTCCGAAAACGGGTGGAAAGAACAGCCACGAACGAAAGCTTGAAATAATGCAACAGCAAACATTGAAATAGACATTTGTTTAAAGGGTGTTGCTTTTAAAAATCTTAATCTCATAATGAATATGAAAATGAATCTGAATATAAATTAACACCTTGCCTGTCGAATGTATGAGAAAAATGTGCCAAAAATGGTATGTTTACTCTCTTTAATTTTGTTCGTTATTATCATACAAATGTTAGAAATAGATTATATTTGAAAATAAAAATTAAACGAAATAACTACTATTTTCAATATTTTTGCATATATGGGAATTGTTAAGGAATTACAGTAATTTTTGCTCAAATGACAGCAAAATAAATCAAGTGAATGATTTTTCAGGATAAATATATTAATCTAATACAAAAATTATTATCTTTATCAATTATCACGAATTCCATGTCCCACAGGAGCCAAACAATGGCCGATTGGTTAGGG
>CM063505.1:121808296-121810796 GCA_032207245.1 Pardosa pseudoannulata | reverse complement strand
CACATGTATAAACGCACATACACTATATACAGTGCCGGATTAATGAAGATGGAAGCTCTAAAGCAGTCGAAATCCTGGGGTCAATTTAATAATTTTACGAATATAATTTTATTACTCAACATTTATAGGAATGTAATTTTATTTCATAAAAAATTAAACAAATTATCAACAGATTAATGTAAAATATAAGTAAACAATTATTATTATAAATTATATACTATATAAAAAATATAAATATTTGCTTTCCTTAATTTTTTGGGAATGAATTTTTTTAGAACACACAGGAATTCTATGTTCTACAGAACGTCGCAAGCAATTGACCGTAAAGGCAAGTGAGTTCGTTTTTTTTTCTGTGCCATTGAAGAACGATGTCAATTTTTTAGGACTTTTAACTTTGAAAAGATTCATTCACCGGTAGAGTTTCTTATCATGAGACATCTATATATTTTCAAATTTGTCATAACATTGGTAAACTTTGATTACACTAACCTTACGAAAATAAAATTATAAAATCTCGATGCTGGCACCTTTTCTACATTCTTAAAAACTTATGCTTGTAATGGGAAGTAATTAAAATGAAACATTTCATTTGCGAATTAGAAATAATTGTACACAGTCTATTCTAATGTTGCTGGACCACTATAAGCTTTGTGTACATCAGCAATTGCCTACTTCACCTAATGAGTAATAACTCACTGATATTATATGTATATATATATATATATATATATATATATATATATATATATATATATATATATATATATATATATATATATATATATATATATATATATATATATATATATATATATATATATATATATATATATATATATATATATATATATATATATATATATATATATATATATATATATATATATATATATATATGTGTGTGTGTGTGTGTGTGTGTGTGTGTGTATAGCCTATAATCATTTTCAACTACCTTAGGGATATTTCCAACTACTGTTGTCTACCCAAATGCACACTTTTGAAAAGTATTATTTATATAATATCTAACTTACTGGCGAAAAAAATTATTTTTAGATAAAGGTTTAAATTGATATCTAATAACAGATTTCAAGTTAATATAAACATTTTATAACATAGAAATAAGTTTAAAGAATAATTTCTTCATGTGAAATTTCGATCAAAAAAACTTGTTCATATAACAATCAATGAAATTTTCGTGTTCTGCAGACACCATGGCGGTTCATTTACTGGAAAATCTTTGTTTTTAAAATATTCTAATCAACAAAGCCATTCTCACAAACAGTAGTTTAACAAAATGTTTCATTCTTTCAAACAAATAGAGAATACCCAAGCAGTTGCAATTAGACTCTACACTTGTAGGGATAAACTCGCATATCCGACATAGTAAATTTGTCCGAGGTGCCTGTGTGAGGGGGGGAGGAATAAAGAAGAAGAGATTGAAGAGAACAGTGACAGGCGACACATTCAAAAGTCACGCCCTTTTCATGAGTGGGTGATGTACAGACAGAAACCAGACAAACCAGAAAGCGGCAAAAATGCTTCGTTGGCAGTGAAAGGATTTATTTTTCATGAAAAATGTGTTCCCATTATCAACCCTGTATTTGATTCGTTAGCATTTTACACTTGAAGACGACTTCATTATTACCTTTTTTATGTACCTTGTCAAGTGATTTGTTTCGTAGAAATGAAAAATTCTAGGGACAATATTTATTACTGCGCACAATATTAATTAATTTATTACTGGGCAAAATATTAATTAATAGAATTTATTTTCCAAGAAGAATGTGTTCCTATTATTAACCCTGTATTTTATTCGTAAGCATTTTGCACTCGCAGACGAATATTTTGTATGAGTCGTATAGTGATTGGTTTCATAGAAATGGAAGTTTCTGAGCAAAATATTTATTAATTTATAACTGGGCACAATATTAATTAATATAATTTATTTTTTAGGAAAAATGTGTTCCCATTATCAACAATGTATATGATTCGTTAGCATTTTACACTTGAAGACGACTTCATTATTACCTTTTTTATATACATTAGATATTGCTTGTGGACTCATAGATATGGAAGTTTGGGCACAATATTTATTAATTTATTACTGGGCGCAATATTAATTAATTTATTACTAGGAGCAGAATTATTTAATGTAATTTAGTTTCCAATAAAAATATGTTTCCACTATCAACCCTGTATTTGATTCGTTAGCATTTTACACTTGAAGACAACTTCATTATTACCTTTTTTTTATGTGCCTTGTCTAGTGATTGGTTTCGTAGAAATGGAAGTTTCTGGGGACAATATTTATTAATTTAATACTGTGCAAAATATTAATTTGTTTATTACTGGGCACAATATTAATTAATATAATTTGTTTTCCAAGAAGAATGTGTTCCTAGTATTAACCTTATATTTTATTCGTAAGCATTTTGCCCTCGCAGACGAATATTTTGTTTGACTCGTATAGTGATTGGTGTCATAGAAATGGAAGTTTGTG
>CM063505.1:121785796-121795796 GCA_032207245.1 Pardosa pseudoannulata | reverse complement strand
TTGTTATAGTTATGTACATCATTATTACGACATATTACCCAAGTTATATAGCAGCATTTATGGTAGATACCAAAAAGTTTTCAAAAATATTCAATCCCTTATTTTACTCCCCACAGTCTCCTCCTAGTTTTTTAACCTGTTTATGTGTTTGTTATCAGCAATATATTCAAAACTTAATAAATTTATAACTATTGATTTCTAAAATTAATTATACATATAAAGAAATCTTAAAAAATATTCTGACTTCTTTTAAAATTAGTTTTCAATTGAAATTTAACTTTTAAGTGAATTTTATTAAACTGTATTTATAAACTTATTAAGTTATAATATATTTTACTAAACCTAAGTAGATAAAGATGTATATAAATTAAATTTTTTTTGTGAAGACATACATAAAAAAAATTAATGCATTCAACTAAAAGAGTAGGGTTTATGTATATATATATATATATATATATATATATATATATATATATATATATATATATATATATATTATATATATATATATATATATATATATATATATATATATATATTATATATATATATATATTTATATATATTATATATATATATATATATATATATATATATATATATATATATATATATATATATATATATATACATACATATATATATATATATATATATATATATATATATATATATATATATATATATATATATATATATATATATATATATATATATATATATATATATATATATATATATATATATATATATATATATATATATATATATATATATATATATATATATATATATATATATATATATATATATATATATATATATATATATATATATATATATATATATATATATATATATATATATATATATATATATATATATATATATATATATATATATATATATATATATATATATATATATATATATATATATATATATATATAATATATATATATATATATATATATATTGTATAAATGTAATGTAATTTAAAAGAATAATATATACTTTCAGAGTGAAGTTAACATAGTCTAATTATGACCGAGTAGTCAAGACACTGCTCTTGCTTTATACATTTGATTCGATCTTTATTGCATGACTGTTAGTACCCTTTCGAAATTGGATTATTACTGTTATTACCCATTAGTAATTCTTTATTGAATATTGTTCTAATCTCATTAGATTTCGTGGTGAAAAAATGGAGACTGCCTGTTAAAATATTGTTAGCATAAGCATAATTAAATTTAAAAGAATAAAATATATTTTTAGCTTGCGTTTGATAAAATTTTTCGATGGTTGAATAGATTATGCTTTGCTGTTTGTGCATTCCATTCTCCTGGTTTCTACACAAATAATTAGCCCTTCGAAATTAGTTTAAAGGAGTATGCCCAGGTTTCGTGTAACAAAAAAGTAGACTGTAGTGTTCCATTCTAAACTAATATAAATTTCGTGTACACATTTATTCTCTAATACTAAATAATTAAATAATTACAATGTGGTTAAAATAATCTCATGTTTTCAATTTGTATACATATTTTGATTTTTAAAATTTGTATTTCTTGCAATGACAAAATTATCTATTTTTTTAAATTAGCATCTTATATCAGAGACTTATTTTTGTAAAACAAACAACTCATTCAATTTCTGATGAATCGAAAAATGGACCATTATGTTATAAATATTTCTGTAATGGAAAAGATTTATGTTTCCTTGAAAGATATTTAACTTGAGAAAACCAAGCCATGCATGATAATTGATGAAAGAATCAAATTATGTTTATCTAATAATAATGGAATAATTCATTTTTGTGATCCAGTTTCATAGCTGAATACAAAGGACTTTAATTCCATTAAGTAATTAAACATTTGCTCATTTTGGTATCGTTCAAATACGTGTATTTAAATAAGATTAGAGAAATGATACCATTTTGTACATCTGCTAAAATTAAAAAAACAATGGTTGACTTACAATTAAAACACAAAACAACAACAATAGCTTCATAATTAAAATCCAAGCTCAATTATTTATTCAGATTGCGTACAGAAATTAAATCACTTTTAAGGATGAATCATTTCTTGAATCACAATTGGGCGGCTGATGAAATTAAAAAAAAATTATTCATTAACTCATCAAAAAGTTAATTAATTTTAATGCACAAACAATAATTTATTCAATTCGACACGGGTTCTGTGAGCTGTTAATTAGATTTTCACCTCAGAAATGACATGAATTAGGCTCATAACAAAAACTTATCGACTTGCAAGTAACTCAATGACTCGAAGTTAATTTTCTCGCCAGCCCTCTTGACGTCGCCAACTAATTTCCCAAAATGCAGATTATTAATTAATAATTAATAACAACGAACGGAAATTTCTCTGATCACGTCCTTCAGGAAATGCAGAATCTTTACCCTTTAGACATGTCCGGTAATCACCTTTTGATACTCTGAGGATCTTCAGAATGAAAATATACTCTTCTGTAGCTTAGAAACGCACGTTCTTCACTAGTTTAGCTACATTTTTATGTTGCTAGTTTTAATTAAATGCATAATTAAATTAGGTGGGATGTTTAAAATCTGTTAATATATGTTTCGAAGGTATTCCTTTGACATTCATACCAAAAGATTTTCGTAGAGCGTTTCAGCCAATGTTTAATGAGATGAAAAATCCTGTAGAAAAATTATCAAGTTGAAGTATTAGTCTAGTAAAGAAGTAAATATTTTATTTTATGCCTAAAACTAGAGTAAAGCAAAACATTATAAATTAATAATGTTTTAATTGATATAATGTTAAGTAATTGCATTTATTTGTATAAAAGAAATAGTTTAATATATTTATTAAATCATATTTTTACGCTTTCTTTTCAGTCATTCAATATTTATGACGCGCAGATCCCAACCAATTTTATTATTATATCTATAGTAATATAGACATATTTCAAACAATTCTAAATTTATTTCAACTTTGAAACACTACAAGCAACAAAATAATAACAAAACTTCGCTGTAATATACAATAAAGTCAGAAAATGATACTTTAGTAATGTTTGAATCGTAAAAATGTTGAAACATTATGTTGACACAACTTTGTATGATTGAAATCCTTTTAGATGTTTAGCTAACAATCTTTTGTTTCAGTTTTTGCTGCGTTTAACACCTTCCGGTAAAATGACGAGTCTAGCTCGTCATTAGTTTTTCATTCCATACCGCACAATGACGAGCTACACTCGTCATGCGATTAAAGTTACTGTTAAATATGATAATTAATTTAGTTTAAAATTTCTAGTGTACTGAATTTGGCAACACTTTTATCACTTGTGAAAAACACAAGTCACTATTGCATATTGTTTACTTAGAATTTCTTGGTACAAGTCATTGCCAAATTAATGAGTCAGAATAAAAGAAAATCTACTAAGAAATGCCGTGTGTGTTACAAGAATCAAATTAAAAGTGAGACTACTTGGCGGTGTAAACAATTAAGAATTCCTTTGCACTTTGTTTTGAAAAGTACCACTAGCTTGAAGACTATTATCTGTATACCTTATTAATGTTTTGGTTTGATATTTTCTTAATTTTACTGTTTCTGATATTATTTAACACTATGTAAAAAGTGGATTTTAATTAAGAATATGTAAGAATTGTAAAATGAAACAAGTTTTTTAAATAAAAATTAAATGGTTATTTCATGCACAGTTTTTCATTATTAAATCATACCGGAAGGGGTTAAGTAATCATTTGCAAATATGCCATGAAATATGTGATCCATATTTGTTAGTGGTGTACGATATGGTGATATCTAATGTTTACGATATACTCAATGTCTTATAATTTATCGTATTTATTGTCAGTAATTGCTTGAATCTACAAGAACAGTTTCTAGTCCTTATGCTACTAATCCTCCTGATTTTTTCCACAGGCTGCAACCTTTTATTTTTAATCGATATAATAATGAAGAACATGATTAGATACATACTAAATTTATTACAAACATTTACCGAAAACTACAAATAACAAAATATTAACAAGACTTCGCTGTAATATACAATAAAATCAGAAAATGTTACTTTAGTAATGTTTGAATTGTAAAAATGTTGAAACATTCCGCTGACACAATTTTGTGTGATTACAATCCTTTTAGATGTTTAGCTAACTATATTTTACTGTTTTCTTTCAGTTTTTACTGCGTTTAAGGGGTAGTCAATTGCAAATTTGCCATGAAATATATCCTCCATATTTGTCAGGGTGTACGATATGGTGTTATCTAATATTTACGATATGCTCAATATCTTACATTTTATTCTATTTTTTATTATTGTCAATAATTGCTTGAGTATACAAGAGCACTTTCCATTCTTTATCATATTGTGGCTAGCGAAGTATTTCCACAGCCCGCAACGTTTTATTTTTAATAGATATAATAATGAAGACCTGTTCAAATCTATACTAAATTTATTACAAAAAATACTGAAAGCTACAAATAACAAAATGATAAGAAGGATTTGCTGTAACATTGATATCAACAAAGCTGTTCTTCAGAAATGATTTAATAAAAGTGATAATATTGAAACGTTTAGGTCATACTGCTCTGTAGGATTGAAATAGTTTTAGACTTTTAGGAAAGCACACTGTTTTCTTATTTTTCCTTAACCCAATTTATGATGTACATCAGTTGCAATTTTGCTTTCATTTATATCTTGCATATTTGTTTGTGGCTAGTGTGTACGATACTGTCAATATCTCTACAATTCTGTATAACTGAAATAGTTTTAGATGTTTAGTATAGTCTGCTTTTAGTGTTTATTTTCCATCATTAATAGAATTTATGATGTACAACAGTTACAACTTAGTCGTCAATTTTATCACTTATATTTGTTAGAGAATAACAAGTACGATAGTTTCAATGTCTCTACAATTCTCTGATAAATATAGTTTTAGATGTTTAATAAAGCATTTTTTACTTATTTTCTTTTCCTCCTTAGCCACGGTTATGATGTACACCAATTCAACTTTGCTTTCATATATATTCTCCATATTTGTTTGAGGCTATCATATTCTCAATGTCTCTATAGTAATTGAAAGAGTTTAGATATTTAGTAACACATATTTTTACAGTTTCTTTTTCATCCTTAACCACATTTAGGTTGTTATCATCAGGTACAAATTAGGTCAATCATCAGGTAAAATTTAGACGTCAAATATATCACTTAAATTTGTTACAGACTAATATGTATCTTTAATGTCTCTACAACTCTATGATTGAACTAGTTTTAGATATTTAGTAAGGCAGGTTTTTACTGTTTTCTTTTCATTCTTTTATGATGTACATTCGTTGCAGCTGTATCATCAAATATTTTCTTTAATTACTATAAAACGTCCACCCCGGATTATATGTGTCATGAAATTAAATTTTATATATATATATATATATATATATATATATATATATATATATATATATATATATATATATATATATATATATATATATATATATATATATATATATATATATATATATATATATATATATATATATATATATATATATATATATATACATATACATATATATATATATATATATATCATATATATATATATATATATATATATATATATATATATATAAATATATATATATATATATATATATATACATATATATACATATACATATATATATATATATATATATATATATATATATATATATAATATATATATATATATATATATATATAAATATATATATATATATATATATATATATATATATATATATATATATATATATATATATATATATATATACATATACATATACATATATAAAATATATATATATACATATACATATATATATACATATAATATATATATATATATACATATACATATACATATACATATACATATATATATATACATATACATATACATATACATAATATATATATATATATATATATATATATATATATACATATAACATATATACATACATATATAAAATATAAAAATTTATATATATATATATATATATATAATTTATATATATATATATATATATATATATATATATATATATATATATATATATATATATATATATATATATATATATGTACGAAATATGAAAATAAACAATGAATAACTGGATTTTTATTGTTTCAGTCCGGTATGAAGTTTTATTTATTTGTTTATATTTTAGTGTAAAAATAAGTTTAATGAAAACGTTTTGGAAATTCAAATTGGAATCGCTCCTATCTTGTTGACATGGTTTCGTTAGGTTTGTTTTTCTGTGGTATATTGTTTTTTTACACACGCTTTCAAATTAGAAAGCACTGGACTACAGCTTACTATCATAATAAAATGTTTTCTTAAAATGTGCTATTAAATATATGAATGCCAATAGATCTTCAGCGTTTTAAAGCAATATTTCTTTTATTCATAATAAAACAGAAATAGTGTCAGAGAATGATATTTGTTACTATATGATTATTGTCAAAAGAGATAATAATGTAAAAAATAATTAGAATGCAATTTATAATATGTTGTTCACTCACTATAAAGCACAATGTCATGATACACATGTGTAACAGATTGTCATTTTGCTATTTTATATACATACATCGTATCTTCATGCACTGGTACGTAAACAAATTTTATATACTGTAATTTTCCCATTAAATACTTGAAGTATGATAATTAAAATCTCTCTTATAGTGAAATATGTCTCCAAGGAATATTAATTAAAGCTTTATTAAACAGCATCAATTTCGATTCATTTCATAATGTGGTATTTTGCATCATTGAATTAAATTCTGAAGGGCTTTAGAAACACGTTAACATAAATTAACAGATGTTTTAACGATTTTTTTTAAATGATAAGCATTTAAAATAAGGATAAGATAAGATTTTTAAGTCTTATTCAACAATTTCTTCTTTGATATGGATCTTAAATTTTATTTCTCATTTCTATATTTTACTGATATGAAGAAAAATAATGTTTTCCGCAATATCCTTTTTTATTAAAGAACTAATGAAAAGCTTTTAGACTACCCATATCTGGTAAGAATAGAATATTTCAGTAACTTTAGTCACAGGGATTATAATAGAAAATATCTTAGCTATCAATTTTAAAAATATACAGCTAAAGTATTTCCTGATACATTTTATACGACTAAAGTTTGAAAATGTGAAGTATCTTGAGATGTGTTGATTGCATCCATGGTTTTAAAATAAAAAAAAATTATTATGATACCTGGAGACTTCAATGAGGTTTACCTGAACTGGGTTTTGTCTTATAAAGATTTAAAATATCGAATATTAATAAAAAATATATGTTTTTACTTTAAATTGTAAGGTTTCTGATTCTGTCTCTTGTTCTTAATACATAGTAATTTATTCATCTGCATTGTGGGTTTATAGACTCCATAATGAGTAATTCCTAATTTTATTTGTAATAATTAGTCGATATAATATTCTTCATTGCTTCTTTGCAATTTCTGATAGCATTGCAATTTCCCGATGACCTATGACAGATGATTTGCGAACAATTTAGGTATTAGTATTTGATGCCAGTGTAAGTACGTTTGAATCCTTTTGTTATTTTTATAAATATATGTTATTGATCTGAAGTGGATTTATGCATAAGATCTAATGTACCATAATAATAATAATAATAATAATGATATTAAGAAAGAAATTAGGCGCCATTAAATCTCTGTATGGTAAAATAATTGGGAAGGTATGGTTGAAACCAAACTGCACTCCATAAAACCTACCTCAGGTATCTGGACTACCATTGGTTACCGCCAAAAGGACGTCATTCTTAGAAGCCTTCGCATTGGCGATACAAGGCTCATGTCCACCTTCTTCTTAATGATATTGCACCAATCGGTTCTTACTGTCATTCGCCTATCACTCTCTGACATCTTTTAACTTCGTGCTCATATTTTTACCATTTATATCACAAATGTTTTAATTCAAAATCACCTAATTTAATTGACCTTGTTGGAGATGAGTTCCATCGGAATCTTTTTAAATTTTACATGTTACTGGTTTATTTCATGAATTTTAATATTAATTTTTCCACTTCTCTGTGGTTGCTGTTTTTGTCATCTGCTTTTGTGCGGTTTTAATATTTTGATCATTTATTCCTTAACTTTTGCTTGTTTACCTTTTTGTCTTTTCTTTCATCCATGAGCAGTTTTACTCTTTTGTCTGGCGCAGTATGTCCTTAGTTGATTTTGCGCCAAAAAACCTTAAACAAGCAACCAACCAACCGTAATAATCATGAAGTGCTGGGTTTCATGGTTCCCGTTTAGGCGAGAGGCAAAAGTACGTTGGTTAACCCTGGAATAATCCCGCAGGTTACTGCTTATTTATCAACACACTCTCTTTAATGTTTCTTTCCAATCTCGCTCCAAAAATATATGATTCCCAGTGTAGCTGACATTTAAGACTTTCGATGATTTAAAATTTGATATTTGATGTAGAGAATCGGTTGAAAAAAAATTCTAGAAATAGATATTTCAAAACAGCTTCGAATGGGTATGTTATACTCTGGACGAGATTTTCTGTTACATTTCGTAAGCAGGGGAGAATGTTTAAAATTATTTTTATGGAGAATTATTGACATAACGATGAGAAAATGCAATATTTAAGAAGTTTTTTGCATATTGTTTTTTCCAGTTATGATATTTTCAATAGAAAACTAGGAATTTAAGAGTAATTAGGAATCAATAATTCAAATAGAAGTGTATGGAGTTTTGAAAATTGCTGATTCAAATAAAAATGATTAATTTTAGAGATACTGTGACAAAAAGGAAAGAAGAAACAATCACTTCTAATGGTTGGTTGGCTTTAATAAATACTATTACGAAATTAACTGAAAAAACAAGATTTTCAAAATTTTTATTCTTACTTTAAAAGTTTAGTCTCTTCTGCTAATAACTTATAAAATGATACACGGGTTAAAATTAAAATTCGTTGATTTAATTAAAGAATGTTTATTCAGAGTGGTTGAAATAGAGAATGGAACAAAGTAATGGAAATATAATAAGGAATACTTAAAAAATAAATGCATACATAAATGTATAAATGCCCAAATAAATGTATAAAATTTGTTTATGAAAATAAAATGTAACTAGTTATGTATAGAAAAAGTAATTAGTATTTACAGAGAACTTTTAAAACATTTCTAAATAATGTTAAAATATGTTATTAATGCTATGCGTTCATGTTTTATAGTTTTTTTTGTTTTACTGTAAGAATTTTTAGGAAAACATTACGATGAAAATCTATGGGAATGAGATGATATGCTAGTGTAATCCAATTCGCTTCTTTTTTTGCACATAAAATGCCAGGTTAATGATCTAGATAATTCTTGATATTTGACATTCGTTAAGGAAAACCCACAAATTACATAAAAGTAAAAGAGTACTTTTAGATTGTTTGATATTATGGATGGCTGAATTAATTAACTCAGCTTCATAGTACTTTTTTGTATAAAACAGAGTAAAATATCACACCTTAATTATTTTATTTCACTTCTTTCTGTAGAGTGTCTACATACATTATCAAACAATAATAATGAAAAAGAAACAACAGACGGCTTCTACTTTAAACATCGATTAAATAAAAACTTAAATTCTTGAAGAAATTAATTGTATCGCAATGAATATATGGGCACAAAGGACCAGAGTTAAACTGTATTGAACTTTCATGGTACGGTTTAGCTCTACGGTTTACTTTTTGCAACACGAGGGCTAATGAGACCGGGACCTAATGCTTAAAGCCGATTCCGAACGGCTACAAACATCCATGCCTCAGTGAGATTCGAACCCACGAACTTTGGTTCCGAAGGTCAGCACTCTAACCATTCGGACATCGTTAGGCCCATTGTTGTGGAATACGCATATTTAAGTTTTTTTCAGATGTTTGTATTTGTGACATGAATCAACTCTTTCAGGAATAAGCAATTAGATGAAA
>CM063505.1:121760796-121780796 GCA_032207245.1 Pardosa pseudoannulata | reverse complement strand
AATCATATGTTATAGAAAGGAAATAATAAAAACTCATGATCTATAATAAAATGACTAACATATTTGCTCATATTTCACATGTAAGGATATATTTTTTAAACTTTTTAAATGAAAAATTAGTTGAATTACATTTTTGAAAACATTATTTATTTTTAAAAAATCTTTCACTGTTTAAGAGTGGTTATACCGAATATAAACATAATTAATATGAAATTTTAATTAAAGCGTACAACGATATAATGCTTAACAAAATGAAAATCATATAAGCATATAATAGATTTTAGCTAACCACAATGAGTGAGAGATTCTTGTCACTTAATATACCTGCATATATATATATATATATATATATATACATACATACATACATATATATATATATATATATATATATATATATATATATATATATATATATATATATATATATATATATATATATATATATATATATATATATATATAAATGTGTGTGTGTACCTTTTAAAATATTAGAAATATTTTTTTTGCTTCAAAGTGTTTCTTCCGTTTCACTGTTTTCTGTAAAATAATTTAATAATTCACACATAGACCATATATTTCTTTTTCATTTGCAGTCATGTACACATATAAGCAGTTCTACTGAAAGAGCCTAAAACTTTTTGCATCTAAAAGGATAGACGGATTTTCAGGAAAACTCACTTCACACTTCCGCAGAAAAAAAGGACAATTCTTTTCAAAATATACATTTTTCGAGTACAGTCTACAAAAAATAAATAAATAAAAAGAAAGCCAAGAAAGCCAGATAGAGGTGTTGTTCTCCCTACAATAAATGTCTTCCCGAAACAAGGTTTTTCACTCGACTTCTTACCAGTCCTTATCCGTTTACCTGCCAATGTACCAATAATAGAACATGATTTTTAAAATTAAAAAAAATTACATGTAAAGAAAATCTTATCAATATCGCTTTTACATACACTTAAACATGACATTATAAAGTATTTTATACAATAAATTTTATTTTGTATAGATAATTTTTTTACAGATTTTTTAATTTTATTATATTTTATCAATTTTACCCTACCTTACTATCAAGGACGTAGGCAAGGGGAGGGATGACCGGTCCCCTGCCGAAATTCTAAAAGACCATTTTGTTAAAAGAAAATGTTCCACGGAAGTGTAGGTGTGTAGGTGCCATCTGCCTAGCTATATAAGAACATGTTCTAATAAAATCGTTTCGGCTATAAAAAGTTTTGCCGTAACTCTGTCGGAAAATTTAACGTTTTCTCTGCATTCTGCTATGTTTGCCTTTTTTCTTTAGTTTTTGCTTTTTCTCGATTAGGTCTTTTCTCGTTTGTCATCAAATCTTTTTAATTATTTGAGTTGAAAATGGATAATTATCATACCTCATCCTTGTTTTTATACCTTAATTTTGTTTTACTGAATTATCATTCACATATAACAATGTCTTTCCTCTTTTGTCCCCCGGAAAAGAATTTCTGGTTACGGTTCTGCTTACAATTAAATTTACACAAAATTCCAGTTTAAATGGAAAAAACGCAATACATTATGATATATCATTAGACTATATATCCTACGGGAATACATCAAAAGTAAAATTTTATTTTTAAATTTTAAATGTAAAATTTAAGTTTTTATGTCTCTGTTCCATTATTGGAACATTGGCGTTTTAAGGGTTCATTTTTCATTTATGTGCAAAACATTGTATGATATTGAAAACATCATTTTCTTTTGCATTCAGATGCCGAACGATGGCTGAATGGTTAGGGTGCTGTACTTCAGAACCGGAGTTCGTGGGTTCGAATCCCACTAAACCATGGATGTTCGTAACCATTCGGAGTCGGCTTTAAGCAGTAGGTCCTGGTTTCATTATCCCTCGTGTTGCAAAGAGTAGACCGTATCACTCCCCAAACCAAACCGTTGAATTCAGATAAAAATAGCAACTTTTCTAAAGAAAATAAATAGATAAATGTGCAAATGGAAGGTATAATGATTCTAAAGGATTATAATATTCTTCTTTAATATTGATGCTCACTTTGATAAAATCATAATAATAGAAAGACATACTTTTTTGATAAGGGAGCTGAACATGTATGTGGGGGGCTTTCACCTGTGCCTTTCGAAACAAGTGCAATTTAGCATAAAAGGTGTATTATTGCATATGTGATTGAATAGTTATCAGTTTTCTTTGTGATAGTAGTTTTTTTTATTAGTTTGTCGTATGACAGTAAAAATGATGCATATGTGCTTTCTATGTATTTCATTTATAAAATTTTCCTAAATTTAACACTATGACTAAAAGGTGCATTACAATTTAAGATGGCCTGTTCTTTTTAGCAACTCTTTTGGATTCTGTTTTGGGAGATGCAGATATTTGCCAGTTACAGCCCAATGAACCTGGTGATATAACCAATGAAGAAGATATTAATGAAAATAATATAAATGATGTTAAGCCATTCGATATGGGTGGAATGTTCGACGTCATTAAAAAAAATGGAAGCACTCTAGATAGATAAAGACAAATTTCAGATACCAGATCCAAGGACAAAGAAGAAACAAAACACAGAAAACTCCGTAGTAAAATAGAAAAAAAGTGAAATTCAACGGAATTGCATAATCCGATACCAATATTGAATAAATTCTATAGTGTCATAATATTTATGAAATGTTCGTTATTTACAGATAAATAAACAAAACAGTTAATATTAAGAAGATGTAACAATTACTAGAGATTAAATTAACTATTTTCAAGAGCTTTTAAAAATATGTAAAAAATAGTCATGTAACACGCCGATGTTCAAATAATGGAACATGGCTAAAAACACCCTCAAAAATTTTTTTCACCTAATTTTAAAATTTTATTGTATTTATATCCTCTTAATTAATATAATAACCAAATTTCAAGTCATTTTACAAATCAGCTTTTAAACGGTTAAAAAATTCTAAAAAGTACTACATTTATATAAATTAAATACTTTTTCTACTATATACTAGTAAAAACAGTTAATTTTTTAAGCTTTATATTTTAACTTTCTAGCTGCCATAAATTGTATAAATTAATATATAATAATTAATGAAAAATGTACACTCAAATGGATTTATTACATTTCCTCCTATTAATTGTAATGTAAAATTTATTCCAAGCAATTTGAAATAGTTAATTATGGTATTCATACGAAAATAAGATAGATTCTGAAAAATATAAATAATTACATAGCGTGTAAAATATATTCATATAAGTAATTGAATTTATAGAAACATTGATTAAAAGTTAATTTTCTGCAGATCCATAATTTTTTAAAGAATTACTGAAATTGCATTTTGAGAAAATCCCTATAGGATTTTCTATTTACCACTGTGTTTGTTTACACTGCTTATTTCTAATTACCATCTACATAATCATCATGCAAAATAATCGTACAAACACAATTTAGTAATTTATAAAATAAAGTCAGTTACTTTTTTCTAGTATATTTTAAAGAAAACCTTAATATTATTTTTAATGAAATTAGATTTTGAATATTTACTTAACATAACTCTTTAAATCGCATATTTAAAAAAAGATTATTATCAAAAAGTATCCTAGCCGTTCAATTTTATTCATTTTAAATTAGATTAGATTGAGTTTAGATATTTTAAAAATAAGATTGTTTGAATTTTTCTGAAAATATATTATTTAATCTATTTGAATTCAACCTATTATAAATTTGATGGTTTTTTTATAATACAAATCAGAATAAAACCATTAAAATATTTATTAAAGAATTAAATTATAACAATTTAATAAAATACTCTCATAGAATCTCTGATTTAAATTCAACTTCATTCAGATTCATAAAAATATTTTAAAAATTGGATGATTTTAGATTTAAGAATATTTTTAGCCAAATAATATTTCAGTAAAAAATATTTTAAACAAAATAGTTTTTGATTATATATTATAATTCAAAATATTTAAACCTATAAAAATGATTATTTTTATAGGCAGCTCCTAATTTTAATAGGAATTGTAAACGTATTCGTATATTGGAGCTTTCCAGTTGCATTAATGGAATAGTATATTTAGTGTCATCGTTATAGTTTATAATAAAGTAAACGCGACTTGCCTATTTATTCGGGTTTGGGCATTATACATATTTTTTACATATTGTATGTATGAAATGAAAAATAATTCACTATATGGAAGCTATATATAAAACTAGTAGATTTATACATCCTATATGTTAATAATCACATTAACCTCATTACATACTGCTGCTTCTCAAAACAGAAATTGTAGCTATAGATCATTGCATCACTTGCATAGAATTAAATATAATACTAAAAACATTTGTATTAGTAAAATTCGTACTTCCAGAATAACAGTTTTAAAATTTTACGTTTTATCTTTTATGATAAAATATTTAATCCGACTGGCCCCCTATTTAACTTTAGGAAAGGTATTTTTATTCTTAAATTTCAGAAATATTTATATAATCATATTATATTTAAAGAATACATACATATATACACACACGTGTTATGCGTATGTATGCCAGAATCTTTAAGATGTTTTGTTATAAGAACACTCTATTTATCTCTATACTTACTATATTTTTATATGAAGTTTATGCAGGGTATATACCTTGTAATAACTGTTTTACACTTTTCTAAAAAAATCAATGATGACTATCAAAATGAATGAATATTATTAATTGCAATTGTAATTCTCAGTACAGGAAAAAATTAATTTCAGCATTTATATATATATATATATATATATATATATATATATATATATATATATATATATATATATGTATATTAAAAATTAATTAAACAATAATATTAAATTTAATATATATAAATATATATATATATATATATACGTATATATATATATATACATACACATATATATATATATATATATATATATATATATATATATATATATATATACAGTAGAACCTCCAAAGTTGACCACCTCTCTATGTTGACTGAAATTTATTAGTTTGAATAGTCAAAACGCATTTTCAATGGTGATTTACCTCTCTATGTTGACCACCTCCGTAAGTTGCATGTTGACCAAATTTTAGTAGATTTTACTCTCTGTAACTTGACCACTGATGTTTCCTGTAATTATATTTTTCCTTCAGCTTGTCTCCACCTGGTTTCCAGGAATTAAATTCTCAGTCAATCGGATTATCTGAGCAACACTCGCGATCCTCCCCTCTTTAGGGCTCCATTCATTGTTCTCTTCCAGAATGGTGTTATAAGAGGAAAATACCAGAGGTTACCCAGCCGTTTGTTAAGGAGAAATGATATTCTAGCCCTTTGCATGCTTTCATTTCTTGGATTGGCTGTAATTGCTGAAATCTGTCAAAAGGTCAGGAGAGTGGGGTATGTGTGTAGTGGTGTAGCCATGAACGAGCTACGTAGAATTGGAAAACAACGTGTACCACTCATATGTGAAACATGTTCTGTTCTTTTTTTTTGGACATCGCGTCGTTGCAGTACCAGTCGTTTATTTGCAAATTTTTATTAAAAATGGTGCAAAGAAAAGCTCTAAGAGAACTTAAATTAAAGGAGAAAGTGGATCTTCTTAATTTTCTGGAAAGCAGCAGCCAAAGAAAGACTTTGGTGGTGAAGAATTGGTGTGAGTAAGATAACTGTGAGCAACATTTTAAAACGTTAGGAAGAATATCTTTCCAGATATTCTTCCGAAAACGAGGAACTTCAAAGAAAAAGGAGAAAGTGAATGAAGCCACATTTCGTTGGTTTACAGAGATGAGATCAATTAATGCAAGAATATCAGGGCCTATGCTTCAGGAAGTAACAAAACATTTGCAAAAAAATTAGAAATTGAGGACTTCCAAGCGTCTGCAGGTTGGCTTGAAATATTCAAACTACCATACGAGATTTCTCAAAAAGTTTTGTGTGGGGAATCGAATGGGGTTTCAGTTGAAGTGGTGGAGAAGTTTATTGAAAAATTTCCAGAGTTTGCTAAAGGTTTTAAAGAAGAAGAATCTTTAAAGCTGATGAAGCCTATGGTGATCGGCAAACCCCATGCAATTAAAAATGTAAAACCTAATCACCTTCCTGTTTTTTGGAGAGCGAATAAATCCGCTTGGATGACCAGTGCTTTATTCGAAGAGTGAGTTAGAGGAATTGACGCAGAAATGAGGAAAAAGAAGTGGTCTATTCTATTTACCGTGGATAACTGTCCCAGCCACCCAAAAGTAAATAATCTCACAAATGAGAAGCTAAAATTAGATCAAGGCATTATTCAGTCCTTCAAAGTGCACTACAGAGCTCACCTTCTGGAATGGGTGATAATGAAAGCACAAACCTGTGGTATTTCTGCGTTAGCATCATCAACAGCTGCGTCAGTAAATGCTTTGAATGCTGTTCATTAGAATAATTCTGATTGGAATAAAGTTACGCAAGCCACGATTAAGAACTACTACAAGAAAACTGGATTTGGTACAGCTACAACATCGGTGCAAGAGAACGAAATTCCTCTATCACCCTTGCCAGTTTTTGATGGAGTTAATTTTAAAGATTATGTTACCATGGACGATGACTTAGTAACATATGTGGAACCAGGTCCAGAGGCAATCTGCAGTGAGATACTCTCTGGGACTAAGCACAGCGGGGACTCTAAGGTACGAGAAACGGACGGCGAAGAGGGTGATGATAAAAGTGACGATAAACTGAAAACTACCCAACTCTGAAGGAAAACGATGTAAAGAGCATGATGGAGCAACTTAAAAATTTCGCTGCAGAAAAATACCCCAAACATGCTTAATGGACTTGTAAACTGTGAAATTGCTTTTTGCAGTTACCAAATGTACAAAAAGAGGACTCAAACAAAAATTGAATCATTCTTTCAAAATTTGTAATAATTTGCTATACATTCAGAATAAATAAAAATGAGTAAGTGCTAATTTTTTTCTAAATTTCTCCTTAAAAAATACTAAAAATGCTTACTAACATTTTTCTAATCTTATACTATAGTAAATATTTTTAAAAAATTCCCTAAGTTGACCACCTCCGTATGTTGACCACTTAGTTACAGTCCCTTAGGTGGTCAACTTACGGATTTTCTACTGTATATATATATATATATATATATATATATATATATATATATATATATATATATATATAGGTCTAAAAAAGGGAATTTAGAAATTACGTGAGTTAAAAGCGATTTTAACAAGGGAACTCTTTTATAATAGTAAAATAAATGAAAAATACCCACACTCGCTTAAGCTATTAGGATAATCCGGTCAGGCGGATGCATTTTTGAACTATTTGAGGAGCTTTCAAACAGATAAGTTTCAGTCAACGAGTGAACATGGATCTGTGAACACACCTTACGCTGTCTCCGTCACGAACAATGAAACTGGCTCTGGTTTTGCTTTTAGAAGAAATGATGATTTAATATACCTATTATTATCAAGAAAGAGTGTTTTTCATTCGCCTTAACTCTGCACCACGACATTTCATATATATATATATATATATATATATATATATATATATATATATATATATATATATATATATATATATATATATATATATATACATACATAGATACACACACACACACACACACACATATATATATATATATATATATATATATATATATATATATATATATATATATATAATACATATACAGAGAGAGAGAGAGGGAGAGAATGATTAGCATCTCTACGGCCATGGTTGCCAAAAATTTTAATGTATAACCTTTATTCTACAGAAAATATTATGTTGATATCCAAAACAAAATCCGTAAAGATCATTAATTAACATTTATCTATGATATTATTAATTATACTACAGTCAATGTATCAAAACTTTTCATATTAATCAGTGTTCCTTATTTTTTATCTATAACTGAAAACTACTTACTTTTTTTTTAAAAAAAAGGACAAAACGTTATGTGTTGAAATAATGTGGGTAATGTAGTTAATCTTTGTTTAATAACTGCTGAATATAACAGTATTTTTGCTTATGCGATATACAGTCTAGATATGTTAAAGAATTTATATACTCACAAGATATATTATAGTAAGATACTCTGTGGAAGGTTGTTAGATGAGAAAAAAAGTTTTACATGTGTTTTATATAACGACCTTATCACAATAAATGCTAGTACTTGGCATTTTATCATCATATAATTGCATGTACAACATACATAAACTTATGTCCTAACGTTGTTTCAGCTAAAGACTTTTTGAAAAAAACATACAATAATGGCCTTTGTGATTGATAGAATTACGTCGCTCATGTCCTTGTTTAATTTCTGCAAATTGTGTGAAATAACGGTACATAATTACTTCCTCACAATGTATTTTAGCTTACTTAAGCATTTATTTTTCTTCTTAAGGGTGTAAAAATGTGGAAAAGATCTTTCTTATTTCCAAAAAAATATGTATTTAGCTTGTTTACATAGAAAATATTTATTTCGCGCATTATAACAAAAAACTATAAATCTTATGATAATACTCACGTTAAGTGACATTAAACAATAAAATTTATTTATTTTGTTAGTCATGTATCAACTTAAAGATGCCATTAGTAATATATTTAATTATAATTGCTCAAGTTGCCAAGCAAAGTAAATTTCTTATATTATTATTATTTTCAAATGAAACGTCAGCAGACATACTTCATGTGAATTAATTTTAAAGACATTAACGTTATTTTTATTAACAAAATGTCTTAGACATTAGAATAAAAAGGGGTTTAATAGTAAGAAAAAAATAAATGGAAAATTAATTCTTTTCTCCATTGGAAACGTTTATATTACTTTATTTAAATGTGTAATTTAAGTATAAATTTTTGAAATATATTAACTAATGTTTTATATGGTACGAGATAATCATTTGATAAATATCAGATATGCAGTTTGTATTATACCTGAATTATTTCAAATATGATCAAATATTTCAAAAAATAAATGGAAAATTATTTTTTTTTCTCCATTGGAAAAGTTTATATTACTTTATTTAAATGTGTAATTTGCATATAAATTTTTGAAATGTATTAACTATTGTTTTATATGATACGAGATAAGTACTTGATAAATATCAGATATGCAGTTTGTATTTTACCTGAAGCATTTCAAATATTCCTTATCAATTTTTTTAGATGTCGTTTAAATATTATTATTGATAGTAACTTTATTGCATGTTTTGCAATATTTATTAATTATAGAGTCACAGGTATAGTATTATTGCTATTGTTAAATTATATTAATTCCTATTTATAATAACATTTTACACTTTTATAGGTGTTAACGTTTGAAATTCCAGTCATTTTTTGCCCAGATGATAGTCCCGTATCGTTTCATATATAATTCTGGCTTAACTAAAAGTCGAAAATGAACTGAAAAAATTATATTTAGATACTGTTTATTTACTTGATACAGTTGATAGATATAAATCAAGGTGTAATTGTCCTCATGAATAACATGTTAATTGAAATTCAACTTCTTCAGTTGTGATGAGTGTGCCTAACAATCCGACTTCCCTTTTTTCATGACGTCTTGACTTTAGTCACCTTAAGTTATCTTTAGTACATTGACTTCCCTTTATTGGGAAAGTTCTGTAAAACTGAAGTTTATTAATACAAATAATATGTTTTATTTTATAGCATTGTAAAGACAATTTAAATTCAGTTTCTAAACAGCTTTAAGGTTTTTTTAAGGTTAAATACATTTAAAACTTTAGATTTGCAGAATGAAACATATACTTTATTTCAATTTTATATTAAAACTAAATTTCTATATTGGTATTCATTGAAGATTTGTTACCATACTTTAACAAAATCTTTGTGTTAAGTGAATTTTATCTTTTATATTTGTTGTATATTTTCTATGTTACTTTAAAAACTATTCTTCTCTAAATAGAAAATATAAATACTTTTTTCACGCTAGAGCTAAAACATGTACAATATTCTATCTAAAAAGTGGAAAATATTTTGTTATCTATTAAATTAAAAACAGGCAGTTTTGGTTTGGTTTGAAGTGCTACAGTCTACATTCTGCAACACGAGGGCTAATGGGATCTTGACCGAAAGATTAAAGTCGATTCCGAACCGCTACGAACATCTATGCCATTGTGGGCTTCGAACCCAGAAACTCCGATACCGAAGGCCAGCACCCTAACCAATCAGCCATCGTTTGGCAAAAGGCAGTTTTAAAGACGATTTTAAATCTTGATATATACTATATCACGTTGCATATACATAATTATATTAAACAATCGAAAAGTTTGAAAATCTGTTTTCTGTGCTATTTTGATTTTTTCCATAAAATCTATTGCTTGAAATTTAACACTTTGACGACACTTGCGTCTGTAGCCGTGAAAGCGATGTTCAATATGTGGCATGATGCCAATAGCCGTCCAAAACGAAAAGGTCGTTTTTAGACACTAAGGCTATAGCGGCACAAATGTACATTTACAGGCGTACAAGTAAAAGCCTGGTATCATATTTTGGAAACAATTTTTTAGGTTGAATTTCATTTTCAACCTGTTTGTTTTCCACACCGAAAATAATGTGTAATAATTATAAAATTATAATAAATTTCTTTATAATTTATTTATTTTTGCTTGATTATGAAGTAGCATTTCCTGTGAATTTACCTAAATATAAAAATACTATGTTGCACACAAAAAAATTGCTTAATTGAGTCATTAAACGTGTTATTTACATTTTAAATCTTTTGCTTGACGCCATGATGGTTATAGCCGCAACCTAATTGAAGTTGCTGAATTAATGAAAATTAAGTTTATTTAAGCATAAAGAGTAAAATTTTACTTCTAATATTCTAAAAATTACAAAAACATGTAGAGTTAATTTTCGTACTTCATTTGTTCAAACTGTCCGTCAATGTGTTAAAAAACACATTGATGGACGGATATACAATGGAAATTGATAAATGATTGCCATTACTTAATATAGTGATTTACCTTTAATGAAAATAAGTTCTTTAAGACTAATTATGTCACACGGTTGACTTGTTATTAGGTCAAAAAATTATATGAATAGATTTAAAAAATTTTAAACCACATTTTGAAAATTAACAAAATGCTTTAAGAAACATTACAACTTTCTTGAATGATTATTTTTCTTCAATTTAGCAGAAACTTTTAATAATAATTTTGCATTTTTATTTTCTTAATTTTCTCTCTTTAAATTTATGTTTGATACCACTGTGTCGAATGCATTAAGTCCCATTGTACTTCCCATTGACTACATTTCTTATTCCTCCCCATTCCTGTCATATTTAAATGTATTTTCGGTAGATGACAAAGTTAAACAAGATTCCGAAATTTGTCGGCTTTCAGTACTTATAAAATGACATTAACTCCGTTTCATCGATTGTGAGCAATAGAAATATCCCCATCTCAAAGTTATTCCAACATTAGCAACTATCTTATATGAGAATATAAGCAGAGAATTCATTAAAAATATGATATATGCACTTCACATTTAAACGCTCCATTATAGTTACTACCTCAATTATCCTTAGCAGAAATTAGGAACAAATATTCAAAGTTTTTATATTCTTACACATATATATCTTAGGTAGAATTTAAAATTAACTCGAAAGGGAGAAATTGTACATTTGTGAGTACATAATATGTCGATATATCAGCATATATTATGTATATAACAAGTATATATGGGTGCTTGCTTTATTAAGACAATAACTCACCTTATTTTTCAAATGCATTCCATTATATCCTTTATATATATATATATATATATATATATATATATATATATATATATATATATATATATATATATATATATATATATATATATATATATATATATATATATATATATATATATATTCGTATTATGCATTGAGAACATAAGTACTAAACGTTCAATTTTTTATTTATATTTTATTTCATTCGTTAACAAATATTTATTTATCTTCTTATTTAAAAATGCCCCATTGCTATTATATAGTTCTGTCAGTGCGCAATTATAATAAAATATTTCTTATATTCTCCGATCCTGCATTTTTATATTTTCTCTAAACTATATTGATCCTTTTTTTACTAACTTGTTTTCTGGAATCTTCTTATATGCTATTTGTATTGTAATTCATGGAAATATATAGTTTTTATTTTGTTAAATCCACTACTAACAATTCAATTCAACCTTTGTACAATCCTCCAAAACTGAATAAAATATAAACATAATATATTATTTTCTTTACCTGTTTAGTATAATAGGAAAAGATAAATGCATAGTTCCTTTCCCGATCAAAATTATTTTACTGTTCAGTTTCGCTATTCCATTTAATCACACAGTGAAATTCAATCTATTCTTTAAAATAGGATTATTTCCCCAAAAAACAATTTGTAGCGGGAAATATGCATTATTATTTTTCCAGAAATGTATAGCATCTAAATTTATGCATTCATGGAAAACATATCTGTATACTTGTTCCGCCGCCCCAAGAACTGAGCACTTTTAAAAAGAAACTATAAATGAGAACAGGGGAAAAACATAATTCCTGTTTTGAAATGACTCATAATGATTTGGCATAATAATAACAGCATTATCGGAATATTTTCATACGATATATGCCATCATCATGGAACCTGTTCCATAAGATCAATTCCAAATATTTTCAAAATTCTATTTTGCTATTTTTTTTTCAAAATTTCAGACTGATTCATATTATACTCCACCTTTCTATTAACAGATATTTCACATACTTAAACATTATATTTGATTATTATATTTAGATGTTGCTAAATGATTTTCCGAACAATTGAAAGATTGGGAAAGAAAGAATAAGGAAAGTAAAATATCATTATTTTAAAATAATTTCTGTTTCTGCACTGTAATTATTATTCTACAGCAAGGATGATTAACATTATATCTGTACTATGCATAGAGAACATAAGTACTCAACGTACAATATGTTTTATTTATATTTTATTCCATTCGTTAACAAATATTTATTTTTCTTCTTAGTTAAAAATGCACCATTGCTTTTATATAGTTCCCTCAATGTGTAATTATAATAAAATATTTCTTATATTCTCCAATCTTGCATTTTTATATTTTCTCTAAACTATATTGATTCTTTTTTTCTTAACTTGTTTTCTGGAATCTTCTTATATGCTATTTGTATTGTAATTCATGGAAATATTTAGTTTTTATTTTGTTAAACCCACTACTAACAATTCAATTCAAATATACCGTTGTACAATCGTCCAAAACTGAATAAAATATCAACATAATACGTTATTTTCTTTACATTTTTAGTATAATAGGAAAAGATAAATGCATAGTTCCTTCCCCGATCAAAATTATTTTACTGTTCAATTTCGCTATTCCATTTAATCACACAGTGAAATTCAATCTATTCCTTAAAATAGGATTATTTCCGCAAAAAAGAATATCTAACGGGAAATATGCATTATTATTTCTCTGGAAATGTATAGGATCTAAATTTATGCATTCATGGGAAACATATCTGTATACTTGATCCGCGACCCCAAGAACTGAGCAATTCTAAAAAGAAACTATAAATGAGAATAGAGGAAAAATATAATTTAAGTTTTGAAATGACTCGAAATGATTTGGTCTAATAATAATAGCATTATTGGAATATTTTGATACGTTATGTGCCACCAACGTGGATTCTGTTCCATAAGACCGATTTCAAATAGTTTAAAAATTTTATTTTGCCACCTTTGTATCAACCGATATTTGATATCGTTAAACATTATATGAGAATATTATAATTCGATGTTACTAAATAATTATCCGAACTATTCAAACGTTCTGAAAGAAAGAATAAGCAAAGTAAAATATCTTTATTTTTAGATATTTCATCTCTCAATTCTGTAATTATTACTCTACAGCAAGGATATATGCAATATTCCTTATGCACCGTATACCATAGAAAAAATTTGTCGTATTCTATTTTATATCAATACAAATATGTGTGCATTTTTAGCAAACCATTTAAACTTACCGTAAATATTATTTTTTTATTTATATCCTCTAGAGGTCATCGGGAATAAGAATTTTATCCCATCGGGGCATGAAATATTTTTATTCATTTTTTTTCGGAATATATTTCACAATGATAAAAATTGTTGGAGTTTCTACACTACCTGAATATATTTTTCGTTTGGGCTTGTGCAATAAGAAGTATTTTACATTAGAATCTTGTAGGTTTCTTATTTCTAACCGACCATTTTGAGAGAAAATGTATATAACTATATTTTTGTATATATCCATAAATCGTCGTTTCACACACTTATTAGAATATATTATAATTATATAAAATTACAATATTTTTGGTGATTTATTTTATTATCTTTTTATATGGAATTATTAATTAGTATAAACATCTGTCATTGATTTTGTAAAATCCACACACTTTTATGCATGTATTACTTGCAAACATTACATTACTATTAAATTTCTGTGATTTTGTTTATATGCTCTATCAATTTAATAAACATAGTAATTGGTTGCATATATTAGAGCTTATCACTTATGTTCTTTTTATCTAACTCAGTAGTTCAAGTAAATAATTATTTGAAAAATTTTATATCAATTCAAAATGTTACTTCTTTCTTAGTATCATAATGTTTTTAATAGATACACAATGTAATATGTCATATAATTAAATTGACGATGAATATGTATTATAAAGTAATAGAATAAATTTGACATTGAATCGAATGCTACATGCAAGTGTCATCAGTTTGCCTTCTGGTGCTAAGCAAAATAAAAATATAAGTTCAGCATTTGATAATGTGATAAGATGCTTGAAAATCTCACATGAAAAGATATATGGTTATTAGTATTTTCGTAACTAAAGCAACGTTATTGGTACACTCAAACCTGCTTTTGTGCGGTCTTTTTTGTGCGATTTTTTTATGCTATTTTTTTGTGTGGTAAATAAAAATTTCAATCAAATTGAACATAATTGACGAAGTTATTGAAGTTATCAATAATGATATCGGCGGAGATGGGTTTAATAATTTTAGTAAAAATGATCTTGTCGAAATGATTCAGGATGACACCGTAAGGGAAGATGAAATTATAAATTACGTAACAGATGTTACTGTTGGGCAAGAAGGACCCGATCATATGACAGCATATAAAATCTATGCAGGACTACAACTCTGTCATAAATGAGAATGTTATTTTCTTGCAATCGATGCCAATTCTGAAAGAACTTCAAAATTCCAAAAGGAGCTTCAGTAGTGCATATCTGGCTATTGGGACATATACAAGCATCTAGTGAAACAACAGTCGCAAAAACTAATCACTGACTATATGGTACCTGAAAAAAAGTCAGCTCTAAACGAGTGCGAGATAGATCTTCAAGTGACGAAAGCGATTTTGAACCAGTTTATTACAGGAAAGTTCGCGTATTGTCAGACTGCGAAGGATAATGTTTATACGTTTTGCAAAGTTTTGTATATGTAAAATAATCACATAATATGTAAATAAAATATTTAAAATTGTTCGCAAGTGTATTTTTTAAATGAGATTCCAAAAACGTTTGGCAAATTTCCAGGTATGTACTAGTCATTTCCTAAGGTTTTGAGTTATTTTAAACGTGAGACTTATTTTATGCTGTCCCTATCCACCGCACAAAAACAGGTTTGAGTGTACACAAAACTTCATTGTCTCAACCAACTATTGAGTTCATCAATTATACCCGAAATCTATTTATCCATCACAGTTACTTAAAAGAAATTACAAACTGCAAATAGTTATGCCAAAAACCAGAAAATTGCCATGGAATTATATGAAAAGTAACGAAAAGGATGATAAAATAACGGAAGCTGCACAAAAAAATTGAAATTGTTATCTGGTGTTATAAATAGTCATTTAAATAATTTCAAACTAGATGTATTTCGTGTAATTAATCTGGTTTAAACATTTAGACAGAATATGTCTATGAAGGTGTGATGAGTATAATTATGCTGCTGCACGAGATCAGTAGTAGTACTGTCGATAAAATCATAGACAGTATTGCTCTATTTGTGCACATCATTTCCACTGTATGGAGCTTCAGTTTTCTATACAATGGTTCAAGATAACAATGCATCAATTTACCTCCCCTGTTAAGTGTATATTGTATAAACCAATGATATAAAGAGTTTACTTAATATGTTTAAATCATTCAAAAATCCAGTATATAGCACTACCCTGAGTATTCACTCTAAAATTTTGAAAAGAAAAATTAATAATAAAAATGAATGAATTAATAAATAATAATTAAAAAATTAATAATAAAATAATAAATAAATAATTAATAATAAATAATAATTAAAAAATTAATAATAAAATAATGAATAAATAATTAATAATAAATAATAAATCAATAAATTAATAATAAAATAAACATTAAAAAATTAATAAAGAGTTAATATGGTATATGAATAAAATATTCAATTCTTACACGATTTTTAATTTTAACTTTAGTTTTGAAAGCAAAATATATGTTAATTAAAAAAGCCTACTATTTATGAAGTAAAAACAAAGGAAGGGATCTGATAAAAAAGTACAAGGTAACAATTAAATCACTCAGGCATATCGCGTTTCTAGATTGAAATTCGTTAAAATATGCGTAATAGTCTGAACAGAACGAAAAGTTTTTAATGCTTGAACTGCTCTTAAAAGTATTAATATAAACGATGCGTATAAGTATTTCCCATTATCGGTATTAATTCTTAACTGTTTACATATTTCAGTTATCTATATTTGGATTTCTTTAAAAGGTTTGTTATCACCAAAAATGTAATGTTTTGAGTTAAGATTAAAATTTGTATTTACAATATTAAAACCAAAATTGTTCGCATAAAATTCAGTCTTTTTTCCCTCTAAAGTAATTTCCTTAATACTGATAATTTCATTTCGTTTTAATTCAGTTTGAAAATGCTTTTAAAATATCTGATGATTAAGTGTTTTACTGTGTTTTATATTTTTTAAATAATTGTTTTCCAAGGTAAGAAAATACCTCGAATGTTCATGATGAAAAATTAATATTTAAAAATGAAAAATGAAAATGCAGAGAAACAAAGGTTTAAAAAAATATTTTTGCTAGTAAAACACTTTTTAAGTTATTTTAAATAGCATTTATATTGTTTATTTCATCAGCTATGACATATTTATTAAGAAATAGAAAAGTAACTATTATATATTAAGAAAATAAATGAGTCGATATACTGATTATAATTTACAATTGATGAAAATTTAACTTCTTTTTTTGAAGAGCAATAACTAAGTGTACAAAAAAATAAATTTATACAAAATATATATATTATTTTTATATATATATATTTATATATATATTATATTTATCTTTATATATATATATATATATATATATATATATTATAGTTATATATATATATATATATATATACATTTATATATATATATATATTATATATATATATATTTATATATACATATATATATATATATATATATATATATATATATATACATATATATATACATATATATATATATACATATATATATATATACATATTAGGTTATATATTATACATATATATATATAATATATATATATATATATATATATATATATATATATATATATATATATATATATATATATATATATATATATATATATATATATATATATATATATATATATATATATATATATATATATATATATATATATATATATATATATATATATATTGTATTTACATACGAGTTTTTGTGTTTAATTTTCTAAATTTTCCAATATTCAAAATATTTTAAGATTATACGGAATAATATTATAAACTTCCTTTTATTAGCTCCGAATTAAAATATTCGTTCCACCTGAATTAACCCTGCTGTTCTGTTCTTGTCTATATAACCCGAAATAAAATTATATATTGAAAAATATACATTGCGGGGATAATTTCATGAAACTTCATTACATTCTTAATAGATAGTAAAAATATGGCCTCCTAGAGGGATTTATGTTTATTTGTATTTCGAAGAAATATTTTTTAATTTATGCCTAATGTATCACTAGTATGATGCAATTCAAAAACTCTTTCTTTTTTTTTTCTTTTATTAAATAATACATGTTTACATTTGTTGGGATAATTCATATGACGAGAATAACCATTGTTTCTTTATTTTATTCGTTTTCGAAACATGTTCCATTGGCGTATGTATTACGTGACATGACAAGAAAACATGTACAAGGTGATAAAGTTGATGCGATTCACAGAGGGCCAAAGTATTTTCTTCCTATTGCAACGTTTATTTTTTTCTGCTGTAATTCACTTTCTGATATACTATATGTGAGAGTGCAGCTATTTTTTCATAAGGTTTGCAAAACTGAATTGTTCGTCGCACTCACATGTTCTGGGTTGCATACCCAAGTAATTTATCGCGCATCCAGAAAGCGTGTGGTGTAGCCAGTGGAAACGGCTGCACTTAAATTTCACCAAGTTTCGAGAATTGTGATTGGTCGTCAGGAGGCGATTCAGGACCATGCCTGGAGTCCCGACTAATCTAGACAGATCTGGGAAAGGACGCATTGTGCACAGGACAATGGAACAACGGACGCATCAGCACAGGATAATGGATAAAGTATAGGGTTGCTGGAGTATTACAGAAGGAAGAAAATAATACAGCGTGCTCTTGGACTTTGGCAATTTTACTTTCAGGTGTAGCACTTGGAGTTCTTCATTTAATTTTTATTTTTTAAATATATTTTCTTATCTTTTGTTCTATATTTGAATATTTTAATTTAGATGAGTGGCATTTTACAAAAATTAATATCAAAGACGATATAAAGCCAACTTGAATTATTAATGGTTTTCAAGTATCAACAGCAATGTGCTACACCACAGCACTGTAAAAGAGTTGTGCCTTTGAATGTGGTAGGAAAAATGTGCAATTTGAGTCATGCTGATATAGCTAAACTAATAGAAGCTTCTGACAGCAAAGAAGTATCCGAGTATGCAAACCATACAAGTGATAAAATTGAGAATGAATGATCTGACAAACATTCTGATACCGATATTCAACAAATGAACAATAAAGAGAGTATTCGGTCTAAGATTTGTGAAATGTAGTGGGAGTTTAATCCCCTGCCACATTCTCCTGAATCAACAGCTGTTAGTATTATAAAAACTACTCCAGGGTTCACAAGATATGCAGAAGCAGGAATAACAGGCGTAAAAGGACATTTGAGATAGTATTCAATTCCACAATTGAAAACTAATTCATAAAAATGACTAATATTGAAACAGAAAATGTTTATGGAAAAAGGGAGAAAATATCTATAGTAAAATATTTAAACTACATAATGGATTATTATTGTTAGCTAGTGTTTATAAATCATATGAAGAATTAACAAAATATTAATGGGATAAAGAAACTTGCAGAAATACATTTCGTGTAAAAATATCCATAGAAACAATTGTACTACATTAAGAGTTATTCATTTTGATAATAAATCTACTTGTCAAAAAAATAAATTTGGGTGAGTTACATCCAGCGCAATATATCAGGGACAAGTGAATATAAATTTTACAAATATATAATACAAATACAACAAATTATACAATACAAATGTAAATTTTACTATAGATGAACAATTAGTAGGATTTCGTGTCCTATGCCATTTCAAACAATATATACCAAGTAAGCTATCTATGTATGGGATCAAAATATGGACTTTATGAGACAGAAAACCTTTGTATGTATTGAACACACAAATTTACACTGGAAAAAACAAGGATAAAAGCCAGAAAAAATCAGAGAATGTGACTAGTGTATGATCTTACTGGTATTCTGAGCATAATACTGCATGTAATAATTTTTTCATGTCTTACAACTTCGGATAATTATTTCTAAATAGGAAAATTGCTATACTTGGCACCATTAGAAAAATAAATTAGAACTTCCTGAAGAAACGCCAAATAAAAAAAGTTCGCAGACAT
>CM063505.1:121745796-121755796 GCA_032207245.1 Pardosa pseudoannulata | reverse complement strand
TCAAATTTATGAGCGTTGTCAAGGAGACATTTTACATTAAAACACTTTTTTTACTGTTTTTTATTGGTTCATTCAGTTGTGAGTTACAGGGAGTTAAAAATGGAAGTCAACAAAGAGAAAATTCGGTACATTTTACAGTTTTTCTTTGATAAAGGCGAAAATGCAAGCAAGGCGGCAAAAAATTGTGCAGTGTTTATGGTTCTGATACTGTAACAGGTAATTACGTGTAATTTTGGTTTCGTCGATTGCGTTCAGGCATTTTTGATGTTAAAGATGCACCTCGCACAGGCAGGAAAGTTGCCAAAAATGATAATAAAATCACAGAAATATTCGAAGTTAACCAGCATGTTAGTAGTCGTAGCATTGCCCAAGAGCTAAAGATCGACCATACAACAGTTTTAAAAGATATGCGCAAAGCTGGATTACAAAAGAAGCTCGATGTTTGGGTGCCACACCAATTAATACCAAAAAACATGATGGATCGAATTTCCATCTGCGAAGCCTTCGCCAAACGGAATGAAATCGACCCAATTCTTAAACGAATGGTGACTGGGAATGAGAAATGGGTCAAATATGACAATAATGTGCGAAAACGATCGTGGCCACAGAGCGGTGAAGGAGCTCAAACCACAACTAACGGTCAGGAAGGTTTTACTGTGTATTTGGTGGGACTGGAAGGAAATCATTTATTTTGAGTTGCTTCTGTATGGTCAAACACTAAAATCAGATCTCTTTTGTCAACAACTGGACCGTTTGAATCTTGCAATTGACCAGAAACGGCTAGAATTGACCAACAGAAGAGGTATTGTGTTCCATCAGGACAACGCCAGGCCACACACGTCTATAGTGACTCTCTATTAACTCAGGGAGCTTGGTTGGGAAATTTTAATGCTTCCAACATATAGTCCGGACCTAACACCAAGCGATTACCACCTTTTTCTCCCATTGCAAAACTTTTAGATTGATAAGAAATTGGGATCAAGAGAAGATTGTGAAAATCGATTACTAGAGTTTTTATCCAATAAGAACCAAGACTTCTATGAGAGAGGCATTATGAAACTACCTTTAAAACGTCAACAAATTATAGAACAAAATGGTGTATATTTCACCCAAATCGGACAAGCCAAAACATGTTAAATAAAGTCATTAATTTCAAGGAAAAATAATGGATTTCTTTTTCCCCAACCTAATATTTATTTCCTTATGGTTAATATAATTATTGCCTCGATATAAAGTTGAGTTATTAATAACAATTAATTTAAGCTCCTTTAAAAAGTCATACTTTATAAGTGTTTAGAATGCTTCAAGAGCATTTCAAATCGTTTAATAATTAAGAAATATACCAACGACATTCCTCGTAAAGTACAAAACAAATATTTTGAAAAATTAATATACATCAAGAAAAAAATCATTTTTTAATATAAATAATTACTATACACATTTCAAGCAATAAAATAGATATTTTAATAATTAGTAATTTTCTAATTAAATTTCTAGTGAATGCTTACGATAAAAATTAAGTTTTATTCTAAAAGTCTCCGTATGATTAAAACGATCATATTGCAGGTAAAAGGGATACGGACGGTAAATGTCTAATAATGGTTCTTTTTCAACTATTAATAATTAATATCTTTTAAAATTATTAAGATTTTTAAACATTTTCACATACAGATATTACTAATATTGTACTTAATTTTCAAACCCATTTTTCGAAAACAAAATTTCGAAAGTCCGAGGCTCTATTAAATCCCTACTCATGCCTTTTCATAGGATGCAATAGAATAAGAAAGGGATATGTAAGCTATAATTATGTAATAAAAATGTTTTCTTTTGGTGTAAATTATAATTTTAAAGCTCTCTTTGTAGGATTTTATTCCATTTTTAATAAAAACTTAAAAAAGTGTTCTGAAATATACATTCACCTTTCATAAACATTAGTTCATTTTTCTATAGTGCACAATTTCAAGAAATAAATACAATTAGCATTGAAAGTTCCATCTAAAAGAAAAATATAAATTAAACTGAACATAATTCAATTATTTTGACAGAAATGTATTTCTTCGGAAGGAAACAATTTTTAAAAGCATATAAATTGATATTATTTTTTAAAATGTAAAAATATGATGATAACTAAAATATCGCCTAATTTGTTTGCCATTGCATATCATTTAAACCATTAAAGAAACGTAATTATTAATGCAGTTGTTCTACATAATTAATGCATACAAATGATGCATATATAATAGCGATGTAGAGATAAAGTGGATTGTTTCTCGTGCAGATTAATTATACGGATATTTACTTAATTACAGGTATGAGTGTAATTAAACATAAAAGCACTTCAATTCTTTTTAATATGAAATAGAAATTTATTTCCTCTGAGATGCATTTCATCGCATTTAAGTGGCGTCGCATCTATCTTTATGGCTGTTTGAATATATATTCAATAACTGTCAAATGTATTTTCTCAAACACGTTTCTTCAAAAAATTTCTTAATGCATCATATTCATTAGAGAAACGAAACTTTACTGTATAATCAAAAGCGAGTGCTTAGATGAATCTTAATTACAAAAGAACTATTTCAGTCAGATGAATATATATGATAACATAACTGTGTCTAAATGTATAAACATGTGCAGAAGTTCCTATTTTGATATAAATAAACTTCTTTTTTCGTGAATTATTATAATGTTTCAATAATTGTTTATTCATAAAAAATACAATGCTTACACAAAAGTTCTTTTTATCATGTCTATTGTATTACGTACTTCTTAAATATGACTGTAGAATCAGTCAACATAGTTATTATTTTCACATTTCCTTAAATATTCAAAGTTAGTTTTATTTCTAATAGAAACGGTTTGTGTATGTGTTGTTCCAGTACTGCCATCTGGAGGTGATGGATGACGTTAATACACGTTATGCGGAGATATTTCTTTTACATTAATATTGTTATAAACAAAATTTTTTCTCCGATTGCCAAAATTAATATATTTAGTGAAAGAAGTAAAAAAAAATATTCAATGCAAATAATATTTTATTTTTCCTTAAAAAATAATTTACCGGACCATGATTGTCTTGCTGACCATTATAACCCCTTTGAATTCTACCAGAGGCTATCTTACCCCTATCTGGTAATTAAAACTAACCAATAGACAAATACTACCTGCTTACCTGTGTGAACCTCTCCATGGAGAGAGGGTTATCAAGGTATTAGCAAAAGAGGGGAATTATGAGGTGGTAATTTTTAGTTATTTAAACTTTTCTGATTTTGCTTTTTTAATGTTTTACGGTATTACTGTTATGTCATTCAGTTTTCTAGTATTTTTTTCTTATTTAAGGCCCTAGCCATTGGGAATTCGAAAAAATAAATATCATTCTACCAGAGGTTATCTTCCTGTATGGTAATTGTAACGAACCAATGGACAACTACTATCTACTTACCTGTGTGGATCACTCCATGGAGAGAGAATTATCAAGATATTGGCAAAAGAATTGAATTATGAGGTGGTGACCTTTAGTTATTTGAAATTTCTTTCTATTCTGCTTTTTTACAGTTTTATGGTATTATTGTTGTGTCTTTCACTGTTCTAGTATTTTTTTTACTTATTTATGGTCCTAGCCATTGGGAATTCAAAAAATAAATATCCTTCTACCACAGGTTATCTTCCCCCTATGTGGTAATTAAAACGAACCAATGGACAAATACTATCTGCTTACCTGTGTGGATCACTCCATGGAGAGAGAATTATCAAGATATTGGCAAAAGAAGGGAATTATGAGGTAGTAACCTTTAGTTATTTAAACTTTTAGGATTCTGCTTTTATGCTGTTTTACGATATTATTGTTGTGTCGTTCAGTTGTCTAGCATTTCTTTTCTTGTTTATGGCCCTAGCCATTGGGAATTCAAAAAATAAATATCATTCTACCAGAGGTTATCTTCCCCCTATGTGGTAATTAAAACGAACAAATGGACAAATACTACCTTTTTACCTGTGTGGAGCTCTCTATGGAGAGAGAGAGTTATAAATGTATTGGCAAGAGATGGGAATTATGAGATGGTAACCTTTAGTTATTTGACCTTTTCGATTTTGCTTTTTTACTGTTTTACGATCTTATTGTTTTGTCGTTCAGTTGTCTAGCATTTTTTTTCTTGTTTATGGCCTTAGTCATTGGGAATTCAAAAAAATATCATTCTACCAGAGGTTATCTCCCCCCTATGTAGCAATTAATACGAACCATTGGATAAATACTAGCTGCTTACATGTGTTTTCATGGAGAAACAGATGTATCAAGGTACTGTCAAGAAAGGAGACTTATGCGGTAGTAACCTTCAGTTATTTGAACTTTTTCAATTCTGCTTTTTTGCTGCTTTACGATATTGTCACGTTGATGAAAGTACAGGTAGAACACAATCAAGAGACAAGTGTACGAAATAACACTGTTTATTACTCAAACAACAACTGCCGGTAGCAGTTTTTACAGAGGTATTTATAAACTAACAGAAGCTTCTAGAAATATTTTAATGTAACAGAAAATTAGCATAATTTAGAAGTCTTCTTAACTACATAACAAATCGAACATAAAATAAAGAAAGAAAATTTGTTCTGTTGTTTAGTTGTCTAGCATTTCTTTTCTTGTTTATGGCCCTAGCCATTGAGAATTCAAAAAATAAATACCATTCTACCACAGGTTATCTTCCCTCTACTTGGTAATTAAAACGAACAAATGGACAAATATTACCTTTTTACCTGTGTGGAGCTCTCTATGGAGTTAGAGAGTTATGAAGGTATTGGCAAAAGAAGGGAATTATGAGATGGTAACCTTTAGTTATTTGAACTTTTTCGATTCTGCTTTTTTACTGTTTTACGATCTTATTGTTTTGTCGTTCAGTTGTCTAGCATTTTTTTTCTTGTTTATGGCCTTAGTCATTGGGAATTTAAAAAATATCATTCTACCAGTGGTTATCTCCCCCCTATGCGGTAATTAATATGAACCAATGGATAAATACTACCTGCTTACATGTGTTTTCATGGGGAAACAGATGTATCTAGGTACTGGCATGAGAGGGGAATTATGAGGTGGTATCCTCTAGTTATTTGAACTTTTTCGATTTTGCTTTTTTGCTGTTTTACGATATTATTGTGGTGTCGTTCAGTTGTCTAGCTATTCTTTTCTTGTTTATGGCCCTAGCCATTGGGAATTCAAAAAATAAATATCATTCTACCAGAGGTTATCTTCCCTTTATGTGGTAATTAAAACGAACAAATGGACAAATACTACCTTTTTACCTGTGTGGAGCTCTCTATGGAGTTAGAGAGTTATGAAGGTATTGGCAAAAGAAGGGAATTATGAGATGGTAACCTTTAGTTATTTGAACTTTTTCGATTCTGCTTTTTTACAGTTTTATGGTATCATTGTTGTGTCTTTCACTGTTCTAGTATTTTTTTTCTTGTTTATGGTCCTAGCCATTGGGAATTCAAAAAAATATCATTCTACCAGAGGTTATCTCCCCCCTATGCGGTAATTAATAAGAACTAATGGATAAATACTACCTGCTTACATGTGTTTTCATGGAGAAACAGATGTATCAAGGTACTGGCAAGAGAGGAGACTTATGGAGTGGTAACCTTTAGTTATTTGAAATTTTTCGATTCTGCTTTTTTGCTCTTTTACGATATTATTTTTGTGTCATTCAGTTGTCTAGCATTTTGTTTCTTGTTTATGGCCTTAGTCATTGGAAATTTAAAAATAAAATTAAAATGGATTAGAAAGGCATTGATTCAGATGCTAAAAGTATGAATTATTATGAATACATTATGTTACAAATGCACATGAAGACTACGGTATACTATATTATATTGTTGTAAATTGATAGCATTAATGTCCACTGTTTTGAGATATCTCTTTGTATAGAGTACAGATTTCAATCCAAAAGGAAGAGGTACAACCGCCCTGAGCAAATTATTTCAACATTGTACGGTTAATCAAGGAATTCAATGCATATTGTAATCGAAACGATCGGAAAGTGTGCAATCAGATGTTAGAACAAACCTAAATACAAAATTTAGAAATTCTATAAGTAAAATGCTTTTACGTATGGGAGATCGTATACGGGCACATATGCACATGTGTACTGATGATACAACAAAACGAATGAAAATGTATTCAGGGATGACCAAATTATACATTTCATTTGAAATAAGAAGACTGAAATGTTTTTGTGATTACGATACAGTCTTTACTACTTCTATACAAAGAGTACGAATTTATACGTTTTTAAAGGTATGTTTATTTTCATTTACTTGGTATATAAGTGTGTATGATTAATTTTTATAAATTGATGCAATATAAATATCATATTGTATATAATGAAAACAGGCAAAATGTACGCTTAGGATTGTTTTCCTTGAAAAAAACTGTATTTTTTATATTAGTAGTTTTTTAACTTTAAAATGCTACGTTCTATTATTTTTTACATGAGTGCTATTGAGACTGGAACATAATAACCACATGCAAGGGAGATATGGTATCTCAACCTAATAACTTCATCACTGATGAACAGCGTACGAAATCGTTCGGCATATTTTTAATAGTGCATATATTAAAAGATGACACTTGTCAGAAATATTCCTTTCTTTGTAATATGTGTATTAAGAAATTGTTTTCTCTCTCTCTCTTTTCGAAAATAATATGTTTATTCCATATCTTAAAATATATATTAGTAGGTATAAATTATCCACTTTTGTTTCAGCAGATTGTTTACATCTGAACAATTTAGATAAAATTTACAAATAATTTGAGCGAATTCTACAAAAAATACTCTCTGATAGACTGACCATTTTTTATTGTTATTTTACATTTAGAAACTTCTGAATTTTTTATCCCGTTTTCAATATTATGTTATTTTATTCAAACTTAATAATATGAATAAAAACGAAATGCAATAAATCATAAATGAGATCCGAATTGCACAAAAAATTGTATAAAATTGCATCGTGAAAGTGGATAATTTATTCCGAATCATAATGTAATAAAAATATTTAATATCTTAGAAGAAAAATTTCCTTTTTTTTCCTAAATGGAATTTTATTTTACAATACAAAGTTCTTCGAGATAAGAAATTTTAAAAAGCATAAAATATTTTCATTGCAGTAAAGTATTTTTATAAATCGTTTTATGAAGAAGATCTTTTTTCTTGAATTCTCTTCATTCAAAGCAATATATATGGAATGAATATCTCAAGTTTTGATAATAATCCAATTCCTCCAATACTTCATTTTATTGAATAAAGAGAGAAAATTTCCTTAGCATTCCCATATTTATTATGAAGTGAAATTTGCTTTTTTTATTCGTAACATAAATCTAAATTTTAGTAACAATAGATTGAGAATTGAAGGAAAAAAAATGCATCCTCTCTATTTGAGAAAAAAAAAGTTCCCTATCAAAATATGATAGGGGGAGGAAAAATCAAAGATGGGGTGAAATGTATTTGAAAAATTTTTCTCTTGCATTTTTGAATGGCCAGTGTTTGTTGAAAATATAGGTTAAGCAGTTATCAGTTTTCCATTTGAAAAAGTTTCCACTGATGTGTCAAAAGCGTCTCTGAAAGGAAAAATGACGCCACATCTTTTGAAAAGAGATTTAATGTTTTTATCTTTCCGCTTGTGTGGGGATACAGGAGTAAGAAATATTATATATACTTTCTTTTATTCCCGAATTTAGGATCGATGGGGAAATTTGGGGGAGATTTTTTTCAAACGAATGTGCATTTAGAAGTGAATAAAATTAGTGATCTTTAGAAAAAACATCGGGAGAAAAATTCACTAAGAGAACAATTTATTTTAAAAAATGTAACGAATGCGTATTAAGTTTTTTTGTTTTCTGTTTTAAACACATACACTGCTGTCAATGAAAATAAGCAGATTTTTTTTATAAAAGGTTTTCCTAAAGGAGAATTATTATCTATAATTAAGTACACATGAAAAGGTAATACGTCCTTTTTATGATTTTAAATACTTTGAGTATGGGCACTTCTAAGGATTTTTTTAACTATTAGAAAAACACAAAAAGAAGGTGCCCTAAGAAAGCTATATATTTATATCAAAATAAATTTGTATCACATTGATAATTGTTCAAGACTTTTAGAATAATCAAAATAGTTCCCAAAGAATTTTGGAATGTAGTTCTTTGATTAACCTTTCCCTCGCTGGCGAAATGTACCATCCTGCTCATCCCGAGTGTAGCTCGGGCACTGTGAAATTTTACGCTGTGCATGCAGTCTTTCCCGAATTATCTCAAGTGTGCTTTTTATGGTTTCGAATGCTTTTGTTTACTTTTCTGGCTACTAGATTAATTTCTGCTCAAAGAGAGACAGCAGAAGGAAGAAGGTAATTAGATAAACAAAGTTTTACTGTCCAGATTGCGATGTTGGACTCTGTTCAGTACCGTGTTACCGATTGTATGATACATGACCAAATTTTGTTTAATAATTTAATAATCATTTATGTAAACAAAAATGATGTAAATAAAATTTAATTCAAGATAAAAGCTAGGTATTCTAAGCTTTATATTTATAGTAAGTGTGAATTGATTTGAAAGTCTAATGATTTCTAACGCACAGAAAGCCAACTATTACTAATTACTCATTTATTTAAATGGATTTTTTATATTAATTTTTAGGAAATTTTGTATGTAAATGATGATATTATGTTTAAAAAGCTATGTATGTATGAAAATAAGCATAAAAAATTGGCATTTTTTGACCCATAATCTCGAAATAAAATGAACCTGGAAGGAGTTAAGACATTGGTAGACAGAATTTCTTTCCAGATGATTCCTGCCCATTGTGGATTTTTGGGTGATGAAAGGACTGATACACTTGCTAAAAAGGAAAAATTTTTGATAAACACATAAAACGCCCTCTTTTATTTCGTACAACTAAATTGTTTGATAATCTAGTTCTTAAGAAAATTCCTAAACAGAAAGATATGTTACAACTTGGGACGAATAAGAGATGGGGGATTTTGGGAGAAGTGAGATCTGTACCCAGTTTTCTAAAAAAGATTGCACTGGCACTTTTTAGGGGTCTGTCTGGACATACCTTTTAACAAGACCACTTTTACGGAATTGATGTGATGGATTCACCGGAATGTGTTTTGTATGACTGTAGTCATCCAATGAATTTGAAAATTTAAATAATTGTGTAATTTTTCTCAGTATGAGGGCATTTGTAAAAAGTAAAGAGCCAGTGATCTAATGGCTTGGGCACTAATTATTAACTATTCGAGTAAGGCTTAATCGATTTGAACGCGGTATAAATTTCGTCCCAGACTACTGATCACGTGAGCACCTGGTTTGAAGAATTTTTTCCCCTTATTTCAATACTAATCCCGCTATTTCTCTGTATCGGTTAACAATAACATCGATACTTATTTTCTTTATGTTTTTTCTGTTTTATTACAAAATACCTGCAACACATTTTTGAGATAAAGTGTTTAAAAAATATATTAATCTCAAAATAAAAATATCACGCTTTTATTTAACTTTTAAACCGGACACCGTATTATGTATATTTAAAATTTTTTATTAACTTACATTATTTTATCTTACATTTGTCTTTTCTTCCATATTTACAGTATATTAGGCAAGTTAAATTTTAAATTTAATAATATTTTTCTGATAAGGATACAATTTGAAGTAAGTATATTAATCTCAAAATAAAAATATCGCGTTTTTATTTAACTTATAAACCTGACACCGTATTATATATTTTTAAAATTTTTTATTAACTTACATTATTTTATCTTACATTTGTCTTTTCTTCCATATTTACAGTATATTAGGCAAGTTAAATTTTAAATTTAATAATATTTTTCTGATAAGGATACAATTTGAAGTATAGCATACATAGCCATGAAATTTCAGTGACTAGAATAAGATAATTTTAATATTATAATACCTTTTACGTAACCAACAAAAATGATACAGACATAATAA
>CM063505.1:121713296-121740796 GCA_032207245.1 Pardosa pseudoannulata | reverse complement strand
TAAATATCTCCGTTTATTGTATATGATTATTTTTGAAATACAGTCTTGCAATGCTAAAATCAGAAATTTGGGAACAATAAGATTTTTCCTTGATTTATTTTAACTAAAACGTAGTACTTAGTAAAGATTAAAAGAAGAAATATTTTACGAAACATACGAACGTAAAAAGAAAAAAAAGAAGAAAAAAACAAATATTTCTTTGGAACTTAAATATTATTTCAATTTTAAATTTAATGCACTCGAGGCCAAAAATTCTTTACCCCTTGAGCACCAGCACATAAATGATGTCCTAGATGACCGTTGTGAAAACATATATATATATATATATAATATATATATATATTATAAAATATTCAAATAATAGCGTATGATATATATACGCTATTATATATATATATATATATATATATATATATATATATAATATATATATATATACATATATATAAATATACATATATATATATATATATATATGTATACATATATATATATATATATATATATATATATATATATATATATATATATATATATATATATATATATATATATATATATATATATATATATATATATATATATATATATATATATATATATATATACATATATATATATATATATATATATATATATATATGTATACATATATATATATATATATATATATATATATATATATATATATATATATATATATATATATATATATATATATATATATATATATATATATATATATATATATATATAACTTTAACACATCTTGTTATATAGAGAACGCATTAGACTGCAAGAGAATAAAATTAATCTTCTTCTGTCACCGTTGCCACAACATTTATTCTTCAAAAGATAAATGAATAATTAACGAGAAAAGTTTGCATAAAAAACTTGAAATTAGGATTAAAATTAAATTAGGATTAAAGTTAATCTGTGTGCATCTTTGTCGGCACCACAGATGCCTCAGGTAGCCACATCTCTGTCTGCGGAATGTGCACACTGCTCTCTGCTCAGATCACTGCGCATGAACCGTATTTATGTGGCTAACTCATCACGCCTCGTCACTATCAGTAATGAATCCCTACTTAAAATATTTTAAAATTAATCTACAATTTAGGTTTGGTTTTTTAATGCTTAATGACACTGTACCCTCAAGGAACATATTGTGCGAGAATCTACAATTTAAATCCTGACATATATATATATATATATATATATATATATATATATATATATATATATATATATATATATATATATATATATATATATATATATATATATATATATATATATATATATATATATATATATATATATATATATATATACATATATATATATATATATATATATATATATATATATACATATATATATATATATATATATATATATATATATATATATATATATATATATATATATATATATATATATATATACATATAAATATATACATATATATATATATATATATATATATATATATATATATATATATATATATATATATATAAATAAATAGTTGCACCTAATTTACATGTCATGCATAGTAGCCTAGTAATAATTCACTGTGAGCAAAGGTAGTTGCTTTTAAAATTAGCAATCTATTTATTGAACTACGTTACACAATTAACTTTCAAGTTAAACTCAATAAAAGTGGTATTGGAATATTACAAAATATTCAATTTTCATTAAGGTTTCTAACCTCCGTCTTCCGAAAAGCCTCAGAAATTTTCGGGAACACTACATGTATTTCCATAACTCCCATATGATTTGGGATAAGATCCTCATTACAATTAGAGAGAATATAAAATATAGTCCAAACTTTAAACTTAAAAGCATTAAACTAAAACTTGATTCCAAAATGTATACCACGTTTATATTTTGATCAGCACAATGGATATAAAATATATAATTAGTCATTTTTGAGTATTTTATTAGAAAATATATGCAATCTATACTTTTATCACACAACTTATTAGCTTTTTTATGGATAAGTGAGCAGAAAACGCCTTCTCATCTGATCAGGATATCGGAGGAAGAGTTTCCAAAGTCTCAATTGACATTTCACTTAGCTATGATTGATTTACCGCTGAGTCAAGTCACTTCAATTCTTAATTTATTATTTATTCAAGTCTCATTTCTCTATTGAACAGCGTAAGACCTTGTTAATCAGTGAATTGCCTTAAATTTAACTTTTCGTGAATTGTAATTTTTCCTCTTCATCGAAGATAATAGGCATCAAAGACATCAAAGATAAGTCTTTTAACTGCTTTAGTTTGTTTAACCAATGATGTTTTACTTGGTATACGCAACAACGTAATACTTTCACCCTAAATTTAGGTATCCCATTAACACTTGAGCCACAGGAATTTGGGTCTAATTTAAACCACGGGTCGGATCAAACTTACCCCGATTAATATGAATTTGTGTTGTTAATCAAATTATACAGTTGTATTTATAATCAAAGATATTAAATTATTATAATAACTCGTAAAATGTTATAAGACATTACAATATCGAAAGATGTATAGAAAAATATATAGACAATCTTTAAAAATGGAATTTAGTTTCTTACCATTCAAGGTTTCTTACACCGTTCACACGCAGTTTAGGCAACTTTTATGTATATTTATATTGTGTATTTTTTTACATATCCCTTTTTTTACAGTTAGAACAAACATCTGCAGTTTTATTTCCACACATGAAAGATTAGTAATGAATCATTTGTCGCATATGTCTAGATTCTTATATATTTTCATAGATTTGTATTAGTATAAAATTAGGAAAGCTCAAGAAATTTTCTTCAATTTCGTTAGTAACTTATAGAGAAAATTAAACAAAAAATAGTTTATGGATCAAAATCACCCATTCATTTGATTCTAGTGTTAATCTAACTAAATTAATACTCACTAAATCTTTGGATTGTAAAACTACCGAGAACTAATGAGGCTAGCTTGTTTACGAAACACAGTTGAGTTTGAGGCCTAATAATAAAACCCCGAAATGCACTTGTGTGACAAATAATAGCATATTTAATATCTCAAGGTGTAGATCTTAGCTTGAGAGATAGTTGTGACTTAAGTGCTTACGATCACTTAAAGGAATGTCATCCCATGCAGTACTAAAATGAATTGAAACAAGATACTTTTATTCTGCTCAGCCCAAATTTCTATTCCACCCAAAAAAGTTTTTAAGGAATTTTAAGGTTTTTAATGTTCAAACTCAAATAATTTTAGTTTATACTTTTATATATCTAAATGTGTGGTCCCTAGAATTCCCAGGAACCAAACTTAATTCCAGATAATAAATTATATAAGAAATTCTTACAACTTTTCAAGAACCAGTTTCCTGGTTTCTACAAAGTGAAAAAATGTAAAATATATCTATACGACAGTCTAAAAAAAGAAAAAAACGGCGTGGTTAACATCAAATTGGAAGAAGACTATCACGATAATAATGACTGAAAACGTGAGATAATATCCTCCATCTATAAAATCCACTCTGCACTCTAAAGTCAACCTTCTTTCCATTGTGGAAAGTTGGTATTTTTACATAATGTAATCATTAACAAATATTTAAATGTATTGATTCTAAAAGTCACTCTGCTAAGTAACAGCATTTATATTTTGTTATAAAAGAACAGCTTACTCTTCCTTTATGACTCTATCACATCCAAAATGTTTTTTATTTTATATAATTTTAAAAAGAACATTATATTTTAGTTTCTTAACATTTTTGAAATAAAAATGACAGAATAATATGCAATTCATCAATATTAAGAAGCAGAAAATGTCTTCAGTAATTTAATTAAACAGTTAAGCACATGTCCAAAAGATTCAGATATTTTTACTGTTGTTTACAATAAATTTTTATACTCTTGATCTTTATTTAGGTAACATTTGTAGGTTTAGTGTTTACTGCACCTGAATGCATGGGTATACACCTACACCCACACATATATTATATATATATATATATATATATATATATATATATATATATATATATATATATATATATATATATATATATATATATATATATATATATATATATATATATATATATATAATGAAAAATTATAATTATGTATATCACAAACATAACACATTTTTTCATTTTAAAACGCTATATTAATTTGCAATAAAAGATACAGGAATTTATTATAGTGTAGGGTCGCAATAGTACAGATAAAATTCGCCCTTTACTAACAGATAAAATTTCACCCTTTACTTCACTTTCAGTTTTTTTTTTCATTTTATTGAAACATATTTCTACAATGCCAATATACAATTTTATCATAAACCATGCTATATTTTTTACATCTAAGAAGTAATAAATATTTATATATATTCTTCTTTTTCAATGACCAGACAATCCTTTACTTCCTCAGAATCGAGTTCAGAATTAGTTCTTCTTTTACAGATATTATTATGTTTTATGCCACCAAAAATATTTCTCAAAAATTTTTATTCAAAAACAGAAATTATATTTTTTACTTTTTCTGTCATTGCCCAGGTCTCAGAAGAATAAGTAAGAATGGGTCTGATTAAGCTTTTGTAAATTTGGATCTGCGTATTTCTGCTAGTGAATTTAGATTTTTGAGTCCGAAAAAACAACGGTTAGCATCTATGACTCTGCTACGGATCCCAGGCATTAAATCATTGAGAGTATTAATTTCTGATCCTAAATATTTAAATTGGCTAACAGTTTTAAATTTGTAATTCCTAATTCCAAAATAGGGGCTGCTAGTAATACCACATGTCATGTACATAGTTTTATTTTGGTTCATTGCTAGAAGCATTTTGCTGGCTACAGTCTCTAGAGATATAAAAGCCTTTCTATGAGACTCAGTAATGCGTGCGACTATGTGAATATCGCCAGCAAACGCAAAAATCTGAATAAATTTGTTAAAGATAGTTTCATCAGTATTAATGTTGGAGTTTTTAGTGCTTTTTTGGAGGAAAAGGTTAAAAAGCAAGCTGGCCAGTGTATCCTAATGTCTGAGCCGATTTTAAACAAAATGCTCAAATCAAATTTATATAACAAATTATAATTTTTCATTTTAAAACGCTATATTCATTGCAATGAAAGATATAGTTATACATTATAGAGCAGGGTCGCAATAGTACAGATAAAATTCGCCTTAATCGACCTTAATCACTTTAGCACTTTACTTAATCCCTTTTTTCCCTCTTTACTTCACTTTTAGTTTTTTAAAATTTTATTGAAAAATATTTGTACAGTGGATATATACATCTTTAACATAAACCATGCTATGTGTTTACATCTAAGGAGTAATAAATATTTATATTTATTAAATAACCTAAAAATTTCTCTATAAAAGAAAGTATATAGCGAAGGAATATTATAATAAAATACACATAATGAGATCTTGTTTTATTTACACACTATTGATTTCCTTAAAAGGAGGCAACTTAAAACTACTTATAGTTTTCTTAGAGGAAGAAAAAAGCTGAAACCTTATTTCTTTGCACAAATGAACAAAGTAATACCTGTAAAGAGAGAAAGCTATTTGTAAAACCATTAACATTATCTCATGTGTGGAAAAAAGAATGCTTTGTAGAAAGCAGCTAAATTGTTAATAAGATTTTACTTTGTAATCAAAGTACCTGTATTTCTTTTAATCATTATTCCAGAGTCAAAAGCTAAACTCAAAAAAGAATGCTGAAAGAAGCACTAATACTTTTAATACTATTTGACTACAGCTAATAAAGAATTCCCATGGAATTTTACAACTACTTTTATTAAAGAGTTCTTCTAATATATATATATATATATATATATATATATATATAATATATATATATATATATATATATATATATATATATATATATATATATATATATATATATATATATATATATATATATATATATATATATATATATATGTATTTATATGTATGTATGTATATAAATAAAGTTCAGAATAAAATTACATTGTTAATACCACAATAAGTAGTAGTAACATTTAAATAACGCAATAAATTATATAAATTAATTTGTCTTGCCAGCTTAATTTATATATATATATATATATATATATATATATATATATATATATATATATATATATATATATATATATATATATATATATATATATATATATATATACATATGCATTACAGTAGATCCAACAAACCTGTAAAAGTTCAGAACAAATTTACATTTTTAATACCGCATTCACTAACAAGTAGTAACATTAAAAATGGCACTAAATTGTATAAATTAATTTGATAAAAATCATTATATTCTAGAGTTTATTTTAAAAACTCATTTAGCTTTTAATGCTAGAATCGGTTTCATGGTCATTTTGAGTATTTTCTCTAATTCACTTTGGTTTCCTAATTAACTACCTGTACTAGAAACTAAGATTATTTTAAGTTTTCCTAGGAACTCTTACTCTTTTTTGGTACCAAATAGGAATCGAATACAAATAAAATCAACGAAGATATTTTTAGTTATACGTAGAAACGCCAAGAACGATTAAATTGACTTCTAGTATATTTTAAATGTCTCAAGACTGTTAAACATAAGGATTCCATGCATTTCTTATTACTTTTGACTTTCCATAACATTCTTTTTTTTATTTTACACATAAATATCTGCATTTTTTTGTAGAAATCTGTTATATTACTCTTTAAGAAACTAACTTTAAATACTTATAAAAATAATAAAAAATAATACATCTCTCTCTCTCTCTCTCTCTCTCTCTCTCTCTCTCTCTATATATATATATATATATATATGTATATATATGTATATATATATACTAGCATATAGCCCGTTATATGACAGGATCAGAAAAATTTTTAATTTTCCAGAACTGTAAAGTACCCTATGAGGCAATAAAAAAAGGGTTTGTTTTTTGGGCTGAGAATTATCTTGTACACTCAATAGTTGGTTTATCTTCATACTCCTCTAATGCCTCTCCCTACTGTGAATGCAGTTTAGAATCACGTTGATTTCTTTTAGAAAGATAATTTAAAGTTTTCTTAGCTACGTCGAAATGATCGTTAAGTTCTCCCCAATTTTTTGCCACAGTAATTAATGGAAGTAAATGAATGAAATTATCATTTTCACTTCGTCTCCTTCCCTGTTCATTAAAACATTTGTATCCATCATTTTAAGCATTGAATCTTTACCTTGAAACCTTTATAAACTTGACTTCAGTAACAAAAAATATAATTCTATCTCTTTTTTTAGTAATTCTGTTTTCATTTATATTTTGTTACTACATTCTCCACGTTTTATTTCTTAACCAACACGTTCTATAAATAATAAACAAATAATTCTCCGCAAAAAAATTTTTTTTGTACTTTAAGCAGTGTTTATATTAACACGTTCTGGATTATAAAAAGGTGTTTACCAAACTATGAATAGACTATATTATTCTATTTTAAAATTATATAAGAGAAATATTTTTTCAAAGACTATGAAATATATAAATTTCAGTGAATTTTAAAGTATTTAATAAATTTCAACAAAGGTAGCAAAAAATTAATATTCCAGCGTAAAAGAAATTATTTTTCAATTTAAATTTTTACCCTGTCTTTTATTTAAAAAAAATTGAAAAAATAATTCCTTAATTCGTGTAATGAAATATTTTCTACATTTCTAATTTACGTTTGATGATGTCAAAATGTTATAGATCTCCTGAATATTTTAAACATGTATATATTATATAAATGACTATCTAAAGAGTAAATTTGTTTATATTTGAATTCGCATAAATATACATGAGTCAAGAATTAGAAAATCGTATTTTAATAATGGATTTTTTATTAAGAAGTTTTTACTGTATAGTCTAAAAGATATATTATTTGAAAATAGTGTTCTAAATTTTTTGGAAGTATTTTTTTCAAATTACTTAATGTAAAAAGCAGGCATTAATTATTTACCAAACCATGAATTGACTATGTTATTCTATTTTAATATTTTATAAGAGAAATATTTTTTTCCAAAGACTACTAAATGTTCAATTCTCAGTGAATTTTAAAGTATTCAATAAATTTCAAAAAAGAAGCAAAAAATTAACATTTCAACGTAAAAGAAATTAATTTTGAATTTAAATTTCTACCCTGGGTTTTATTTAAAAAATTGAAAAATTAATTCATTAATTTTTGTAATGAAATATTTTCTACATTTGTAATTTACGTCTGAAAATATCAAAATGTTATATATACTTTGAATATTTTTAAACATGCATATATTATATAAATGACTATCTGAAGAGAAAATTTGTTTATATTTGAATTTGCATAAATATACCTGAGTCAAGAATTAGAAAATCGTATTTTAATAATATTGTTTTATTAAAAAATTCGACTCTATAGTCTGAAAGATATATTATTTATAAACAGTGGTCTAACTTTTTTGATTTCAAATTACTTAATGTAAAAAACAAACATTAATTATTTACCAAACCATGAATTAACTATGTTATTCTATTTTAATATTTTATAAGAGGAACATTTTTTCAAAGACTACTAAATATTTAAATCTCAGTAAATTTTAAAGTATTCAATAAATCTCGACAATGGGAGCAAAAAAAATATTTCAATATAAAAGTAATTAATTTTGAATTTAAGTTTATGCCCTGGATTTTATTTTAAACATTGTAAAATTAATTCATTAATTTGTGTAATGAAATATTTTCTATATTTGTAATTTACGTTTGATGATATCAAAATGTTAAAGATTTATAATATATACATGTTTAAACATATTAATGTTTAAGCATGTATATATTATATATATATATATATATATATATATATATATATATATATATATATATATATATATATATGACTATTTAAAGAGAACATTTGTTTATATTTGAATTAGCATAAACATACATAAATCAAGAATTAGAAAATCGGTATTTTAATAATGGATTTTTATTAAAAAGTTTTTACTCTATAGTCTGAAAGATATATTATATGAGAACTGTGTTCTAAATATTTGGAAGTATTTTATAAAAATTAATTAATGTAAAAAGCAGACATTAATTATTTACCAAACCATGAATTGACTATGTTATTCTATTTTAATATTTTATAAGAGAAACATTTTTTCCAAGTACTACTAAATGCTTAATTCTCAGTGTATTTTAAAGTATTCAATAAATTTCAACAAAAGGAGAAAAAAATTAATATTTCAACGTAAAAGAAATTAATTTTGATTTTAAATTATGCCCTGGGTTTTATTTAAAACATTGAAAAAATAATTCATTAATTTCTGTAATGAATTATTTTCTACATTTTTAATTTATGTTTGATGATATCGAAATGTTGAAGATATCTTTAATATGTTTAAACATGAATATATTTTATATATGACTAACTAAAAATTTCTTTATATTTGAATTCACATAAATATACATGAGTCAAGAATTAGAAAATCGTATTTTAATAATTAAGTTTTATTAAAAAGTTTTCACTCCATATTCTGAAAGATATATTATACGGGAAAAGGTTTCTAGATTTTTTGGAAGCATATTTTTTTCAAATTGTTTAATATAAAAAACAGGCATTAAAAATAACTTTAGATATTTTAAAAACAGTATATCTATTTATTAGTAGGAATAATTTTGCTCTATGAGAGGATACTGAAAATAAATAGAATACAGTTCAATTTTACTTTCAGTTTGAATTCTTAAGCAATTTGATTTAAATAAATAATTTCCATAATAAAAGAAATAATTTCAAATTCATATCTTACTATACATTTCTATATTTTCCATACTTTTAAGAAATAAGGTCTGAACTTAATATTTAATGTATTCTACATATAAAGGGATAATTTTTTATGGCAATATAATATTGATGCACAATGACTGATCATATTTTAAAAATATATTTTAATACATTTTCTTAGATGCGTGTGTTGTATATAGAAAAATCCATTTAAATAACTCTATTTACTTCAATATGGCAGTTTATTTTGAATAATTCGGTTTTTAATACTTAAAGATTGAAACCATTAATTTATTATCGGTTTTCCGTGTTTGATCTTAAAAAACCTGTTAAGATGAACAAAAATTAAAGATCATGGTAAGGTGTAATTAAATAGCGTTTTGTATGGCTTACGACCGCCCTATAATTTAGAGGATGTTGCTTAATAATATAGTAGGGCTGCTTATCGATAATGATGAATAATCCTATTAATGATAAAGAGGAATCTGATCACAACCATTTTCTCATATTTATGCACGCGTTCGAAATGTCAAGGTTGAGTAGTTTTGAGTGCAGGTGATTAAAGTTTGTTGAAGCATTATTTTATTATTATTCTATTAAGCCTAATTTCTCTCTTATATGATTCTGTAGTAGTAAACACTCCCATGTTTTATCATATTAGTTCACTTTTATGCGAGAATTTGGCTAAAACCCTTACACTTTCTGGACTTATTAATATAATTTCATAGAATTTTTTACTTCAAAAATTATTGTCAAAAAATATATATCGATATATAAAATTCTTTTCCGTGTTTTTGTAATAGATCTTCTTCTAAAAGGTTGGGGTGATTTGGTGAAATTTTTTTATATAATCCCTCTACAGGTGGTGTGCGTGTATTAATTTTGCAGTGTACAGGCATGAAAATTACTTTAGGAAACAATTAGGTAACACAAAGAAACAAATATAGATATTGTAAGTGGTTCAAATGTAGGGAATTAGAAGTTTGGTTTAGTTTTGGAGCAGTACGATCTATTTTTGCAACTCGATGGCTAGTGAGAGAGGTAAATACTATTTAAAGCTGAATCCGAATTGCTAACAACAACCCTGCCACAGTGGGATTCGAACCCACGAACTCCGTCAAAGATCATCACCCTATCCATTAGGCTATCGTTCGGTGAGAGGTATTAGAATCAACTAGTACTGAAATATTTGACAATAAGAAAAATTCTACGGTTTTTAAAACTACTGCACACTTTGTTTAAATTATTTTGATATTTGGTTTAAAGAGTAGCTTTGAGCTAATAATCTTTATAAATAGTCTTTCTTATACACATTTCATGCATTTATAATTTGATGTATCACAATTTCTAATGAAGAAGTGCTAAGGTTTATATAAAAAAACTATTTTAAGAATGTTATTTAAACAAAATAAAATAATAAGCATACTAATTATAAATCTTGTGATGTATAAGACGCTTGTATAGAAAAAGGGATGTATCTAATGAAGTATTTTGATAAACAGTTTAAATTTCAGAAATTTCAGTTTTGATGATAATTTTTCGTCTGGAGAAAATAAAGTAACATTCTTCCTTTGTAAGTCAAAGTCATATTTTGACATTTAACGTATTTATGAATTATTCCATCAGAGTAATGTTTTGTGAATTTGTAAAGACAAAGCTTAAAGTGTATACGAAACAGCAAAACTTTTGTGCTGAAATATAACAACATAATATAATATTAAATGTCAACGTAAGTAAGGTATGAAATATTTAAGAAAGTACGTAGTTAGTGGTTTTCCTACTTCGAGAGAGCATAGTTCTCAAAGCATTAGAAATTTGAGCTATAAATAAACAGACAGAACTAAGCGATAAAAAGAAAGCAACATAAAGACTAAAAATATGTAAAGACTAAAGTGTATACAAAAAATCAAAATATTTCCTGTCGAAATATAACAACATAATATAAACTCAATGTCAAAGTAAATAATGCATGAAATATTTAAGAAAGTACGCAATTAGTTGTTTCGTTGCCTATTTTGACCGACAGTTTAAATTTCAGAAATTTCAGTTTGAAATATTATATTTCCTCTGGAGAAATTAAAGTAAGCTTCTTCCTTTGTAAGTCAAAGTCATATTTATGAATTATTCAGACAGGGTAATGTTTTGTGAATATGTAAAAACTAAACTTAAAGTGTCAACGAAAAATCAAAACTTTTATGATGAAGTATAACAACATAGTATAAAAATCAATGTCAACATAAGTAAGGTATGAAATATTTAAGAACGTACGCAATAGTTGTTTCGGTACTCCTAGAAAGCATAATTCTCAATGCATTAGAAATTTAAGGCTTAAATAAACTGAACTAAGAGATGAAAAAATTAAATAACTCAAAAATTCATTAGCCGATCCTAACCACTTTTACGATATTTTGTGAATTTGTAAAGACTAAACTTAAAGTGTATTCGAAAAGTCAAAACTTTTCTTCTTAAATATAACAGCATAATATAAAATTCAATGGCAGTGTAAGTAAGGTATGAAATACTTAAGATAGTATGCAGTTAGTTGTTTCGGTTCTCCGAGCGCGCATAATTCACAATGCATTAGAAAGTTGAGCCTTAAATATCCAGACAGAACTAAGAGATAAAAAAAATTCAACAACATAAAAATTCAGTTGCAAAACATAACTTTTTTACGATATTTTGTGGAATTGTAAGGACTAAACTTAAAGTGTATACGAAAATTCAAAACTTTTCCACCGGAATAGAAGGACATAGTATAAAATTCAATATTAATGTAAATAAGATATTAAATATTTAAGAAAGTGATTAGTTAGTTGTTTTGCTACTCAGAGCGAGCATAATCCTCAATACATTAGAAATTTGAGTCTTAAATAAACAAACAGACTAAGGAATAAAGTAGTAAACATCATAAAAATACAATTGTCGAACTTAACCCTATTTACGATATTTTGTGAATTTGTAAGTACTAAATTTAAAGTGTCTACGAAAAATTAAAACTTTTGTTCCGAAATATAACAACTTAGTATAAAATTAAATGTCAATGTAAGTAAGGTATGATATATTTAAGAAAGTGATTTGTTAGTTCTTTCGCTACTCTGATCGAGCATAATCCTCAGTACTTTAGAAATTTGAGCCTTGAAATAAACAGACAAAACTAAGAGATAAAAAAGTAAACATCATAAAAATACTATTGTCGAACTTAACCCTATTTACGATATTTTGTGAATTTGTAAGTACTAAATTTAAAATGTATACGAAAAATCAAAACATTTGTTCCGAAATATAACAACATAGTATAAAATTCAATGTCGACGTAATAAAGGTATGAAATATTTCAGAAAGTACGAAGTTAGCTGTTTCGCTACTCCGAGCGAGCATAATCCTTAATGCATTAAAAATTTGAGACTTGAATAAACAGACAGAACTCAGAGATAAAAAAAGTAAGCAACATAAAAATTTAATTTCCAAACCTAACATTTTTTACGATATTTATTAGTTATTTTTGAAGTGTTAGTGTATTCTGGCCTTCTGGTCTCTTTGTGTGACTACAACTTCACTTTGCATCTTATGCGAAGTTTGTGTGATTTTTCCAATGTTTATATACGAGGTTTGAGGTATAAGTCAAGCCATTATTTTTTTCTTGTAGATATATGAACGGTTCACAAACGTATATGTGTCATTTTTAAGTTCTACAGGCAGAGTGTGTATTCAGAACAACAGATGGCTCTGTGATAGCAGGTAGTAATGCAGCGAGGGGTGTGAAATGGATGGACACGAGATAGAAGTAACTCGTGTTGAGTAACGTGTACACATCAAAATAGCCGTTCTCAGAGGAATAAATGCGATGCAGTGTCCCAGTACATTAGTGGAAGTCCTTTTGAAAATATTATTCTACCATTCCGTAAAGTAGCACGGTCGACAGGAAAGTTTCAGCAATGATGAGCGGCTACTTTGATGTAAATGCATCGCTCAACACGGGTTACTTGCATCTCGCACCAATTGACTGATTTCATAGCTCTCGCAGCTCTACTACCAGCTATCACAGGTCCATCTGTTGTTCTGCATAGACACACTATGCATGCAGAACTTCCCCATGACACATAAACGTTTATGATCCGTTGATATAGCTACAAGAAAAAAATATTTCCATGACTATGCCCCAACTCTCATATAACAAACAGAGAACAGAACTTGAATACTGACCTAATGGGTATTTAGTAACTTTTTATCTTAGTTGCAAAAAGTAGGCGAAATTTATAACTAAACTTTAAAGCAAAGAAACATACATCACAAATCTGGTGTTTCACATACGCTTAAGAATACTGATATATAAGTATTCAAATTATCTTCTATATTCTGTTCCCAAAGTCTTATATCTATAATGCATAAGATCCGTGGCCGTGACAATTCAAAGAATTTCAATTCTAGTCTACACGACTTGAATCCAGATAAATTCTTTTGAACCTGTGACATGAATTAATTGTTATAAATCACAATCAAGTACCTCCGCGAAAGTGCATTTTCCTGTTTACCACATAAATTTTATTTTGGAATGACGACGACGATCTTGAATCGATGAGAAGACTATTTTCAAAAGATAACTAGAATCCACTTTTCGATGTTCTAAGAGTTTCGTTACTTTTGATTCAGTACTTTTCAACATCAGAGGCTCATTTGATAAGTCTTAGGTGAGATATAATATATGGGAAAACAAAGAAATATATAGTGTAGGTCTTCAATTTAGTGTGACTGATGAATTAACTAATGATTTTTATTGAGGGAATAGAGAAAATATTGAGGAAGTTATTAAGGAATACTGTATGGTAACAAAATTATATATTTTACATACAAACAGACATAAACCATATAAATATATATTTGTATGTGTGGGAGAAATTGTGTGTAGAACTATTTATTTATAAACCGTATTAATTTCTCAAGAATTTAAGAAAATGTTTCGAAACGTAATAATTTGATATTTTTAGAGTTTTAACTCCGGCTAATATTTATGTAACTTTATAACATAGAGTTAAAATTTCAAATTTACAAAACTTTTTGTTAGATATAACATACATAAAACTGAATTTAAATAGTAGATTATAGATATTTTATTCTGAAAATTAGATCAAATTTATTGTTAAGCTATAAAACAGTGGATATATCATTAATGGAATTATTTATGATATTCTATGTTTCTATAAATCTTATATACTTAAGCTTAAATAATAGCCCCGATATCGAACATTTTAATTCTAGTTAACATGACTGGGATCAAGATAAATTCTTTGAACCTGAGGAATACATTAAGTTATATATCGAATGTCAGATCTTCCAATAATAATAGTGCTTACTTGTTTTCTCATATTTTACTTCATCAACCAAAGGCACTTAGAATGACACAAAAATTCATTTCGTAGTAGCTATCATTCTTTTCCCAAAATACTTAAAATTTGCACTATTTGAAAGCGTTTATTTAAAACTAGCTGCTTTGCACCCAGCCTTCGGTCTGGGTTTTAAAATATTTCGATGAAAGATTTAGAACCACTATTAAAGATAATAAGACGTATTAATAAAAATGCTGAACAAATCTCGTATATTTCAGGTTGTTGACCATTATAACAGTTTATTTTAATAGCTGAATGTCCAGTAAGTGCATTGTGTAGCCCGAGAGCCTCTGCATAATAATTCTCAATTCCACGACTTTTTTTTAATGTAGGAGTCAAATTTCAAAATGCTGTGGAGAGTAATACATATGTACTCTTCTTAATGGAATAATTCATTTATGAGATTGGATACCTTTTAGTACTAATGTTTTACATACATAAAAATTAAATTTTAAACAACAAAACGTATGACGATAACTTTTTCTTTAAAAAATGACAATTGTGAAATAAAAAGAAATTTGATAGAACATGGCGAATTTGTAATTATTGAAAATAAAAATCACGCCAACATATAACAGAAAAAATACTAATTTCTTAAAAAAATTGAGAAAGTAAAATGAAGATTTACATATTTTGATGAAGTAAAAAATTTAGCTATTAAAAATAAAAGGAAATTGATACTGGGATATTTCAAAGAGAAAAAATTATTGCGTATGACAAATAGTTGTAACTATAGGCAATAAATGGCACCACTCAGTACATATATTAATTAATATACTTTTAACTGATTGTAATTACGGTATTTTAATGGTGGAAATAGTTTAAGCATTCAGCAGATTGGGCGAAATAATGCATCCAAATGTATGTTTATAAATGCATTTATTTACACTAGAATTTTAATGGTAAGGTCTTGAAAAATTCTTCAAGAATATAATAAATCACTAACAAAAATACCAAAATGTGCTGTAGTTCAAATTTTCCAAACAAACAATGGTTTGGCAGGATAGGCGATAGTTGTTTTCCATAAATGTCAATTCTATTACCAAATATCTGGCGAAAACGACGACAACAATGAAAATATGGTCATTATTTGTCACGCCAACTAAACAGTTAAAATGACTGTACTACATAATTAAAACGGTGTTTTTGTTGGTTTTAAAATAATATATTTCGAACTAATTAGAATATCTGAACGCGATTGACCGAAATGACATTTTTAAGTAATTCTGCCAAGCCTAATTATGAATAGATGTTAGTGTGGTCTCAAAATTGGATAAATAAAATCTGCGCAATTGAATCGACAATGAAAAAAAAATACCAAATATTGATAAAATGAACTAAGCACATAAGGTCAAAAGCCGAGAACAATTATATTACTTGAAAGTGTTGAGGAGAATGTGGTGAACTATATTATTAAAATTCAAACCCATCTCCACAATTCATTCGATGTCATTAAGAAAAAGAGAATCCATACGTAAACTTAACATACAGAGTGAAGTCTTAAAATTGGATAAATAAAAATGGCGCAATTGAATTCAAAATGAAAGAAATATTCCAAACTAATATTGATAAAACGAAATAAGTATATAAGGCTAAAATACGAATTACGAGAACAATTATATTATTTGAAATCACATTTTAAACTTTAATCAAAAGTGGTTACAGTATCTCAACATTTCATAGTTGCCATTTCTAAAATGAAAACTTATTTGTTACCTGTATATCACTTGCAAATTTTTTCTCTAGTGTAGTTGAGTTTTAGATAACAAAACCTATAACCATATGTTAGTTTTTATTTAATAAATGGCAACTGCGAAATAAAAACAAATTTGACAAATTTGATAGAACGTGGCAATTTTTAATTACTGAAAATAAAAATCTCGCCAAGAAAATAAAATAGAAAAAAAAGATGATTTCATAAACAAAAGTGAGTTTAGCGTTTAGCAGATAAGAAAATAGTCTTATATATATATATATATATATATATATATATATATATATATATATATATATATATATATATATATATATATATATATATATATATATATATATATATATATATATATATATATATATATATATATGCCATCATATATTTATATACTTACACTTGAATTTAAATAGCGTAGTTACGTTTTTGTGTTTCCCGTTTACCAAATATCTGGCGATAATAATGCCAACAATGAATAACACTGCCATATTTAGACATCAACTCAACAATGGAAAGCTCGTGTCGCAAGATAAAACTGCCATTTTATTTGGTTTTTCGTTAATATCTTTCGAATTAATTGGTATATCGGAACACGAATGGGCGAAATAACACCCCTGGATCTCACAGTCAGATTTTAATCTGGGAATTCAAGATGTATTAATGTGGAATATGTTCATTTGGCGGTACCAAGGATTTCTGTCCAAAGAAGTTACTCTATGACTTATCGGGTAGATTTGTTTAAAAAAAAACATAAAGATGAAAACTGTTCTTAATATCTATAAATAAAAATAACAAAATATATGTTTACATGCTAACGATTAAATCTGCATCGAATTTGTGTTTTATATTAAATTTGCTCAAAACTGTATAGTAAAATATAAGTTTAACCCTAAATTGTATTACTACTGTACGTTGATTAACAACGTTAATATACCTTGCCAAATTATGTGATAGAATAGGGAGCAGAGGTTTTGACAGCAACAGTGCAAATTTTGATAGTATTAATAAATGTTTTCTAAAATTAAGGCAATTTATGACAAACTACATAGTTTAGTAGGAAACAGAAACACACATTCATATTGTCAAATATATGAATGTGTGTATAGTATATGAAGGTATGAATATATTATATGAATATGAAGGTAACTATATAAAATGATAGGTTTTTATTTGCCCATTAGAGTCACTGAAATTTGTACTTTTTGTTGTTAGAATATTGTTGATAAACATTTCATTGCAATTTAAAAATTAACCAAGAATTAAATTTAAAATTAGTTCTCGTATAAAAATGCTATAACTTGCGTCACATAGAAATGAAAGTGAACCACTTTATATCTCAATTTCCAGATCAAATCGAATTGATACTACGCAGACGATGATAAAACAAGAAATGAATAATGAAATATTTAAATTAATGACGTCATAATGATAGAAAAATATGATTTTCACCTATGTATTATGTAATAAATTAAAAATTTTAATCTTCTACTTTTAACCGAGGAAAACTGCGTTTAAAACAATTACTTGGGATGACGTCACACTGCTAGAAATCACAGCCATCTATATAGAAGGCCTGCTCGCTCAAAAAAATGGCGGCGGCTGTAGGCGGTTTCCCTCCTATAATCCTCAAGTAAATTGTGTTATGCCTTTTACTACTCATCTAAATATTTTTTCAAAAAATAAACTAAGGATATCCAATTATTTCATTAACTTGAATATTTATTAGTAGAAAATTATTTTGCTATAGATTTTATTTGTGTATCAATTTATATTTAAATTTTAGTTACCAAAATAACTTCATACACTACACGAGAACAGATACGATACATAGATAAAATTTTAAGCAAAGAAATTATATTTGCAAAAAATTACACAATTGGCATCTTTTTTTTTCTTTTTACTTACCTTTTATTAAATGGTCCCATGGAAATAAAATGTCTTAATCTTTATTCATAAAATATGATACTTTACGGATCACATTAAAGTTAAAATAAATAAAATCCTTAAGGATTATATTAAAGGTAATGTTAAAAAACACTGCCTTAGTGTAAAATCATAGAACAATTTATCATTGACAAATTTCACAAACTCATGCAAAAATATTATGCTGAGGCAAAATTTTTACAGTTTTATTTACGTATAATATCTTATTCTGATTTGTACTACATAAACAATGAAACATAATTCAATAGTATACAGAAAAAAAGTAAAAATGTTGTTACAAGAAATATTTAAGAATTTTTTTATTTTTCTCTTATTGGATTTTTCCTTAACTTCTTCAATATATTTTTCAGTCACTTTTTTAGGGTAGTTATTCAGAAATATTTTATAAGTAGTTAAAATTATATTTTTGGAGTGAAGTAAACAATCATGCAAACATAATTTAGAAGACCTATTTATATCATCTATTAAATTTTTAAGATATGGTTAAGTGACTGTTATTAATAAATTGAGTTGATTATCATTTGCTATAAAATTACTGTTATATTTTAATAAAACATTTGTAAATATCTGAATACATAAATGTAACTTTAAGTATAAATACAGTTTTTTTAAGTTCCTCTACCTGAAGCATCTATTAATTAAAATTTATTTATATAATTTTAACAGCTTGCAAATTTTATTTAGATGGGATTTTTCTACTTTTGGCTGTTAGACATAGCTATTCAAAAACTTTAAGCATGTTTATTTAATCACTTTTCTACAGGTTATATGAGAACTTACCTGTTATAAAATAGTACAGCATTGAATAAAGGTTATATTTTTATAATAAAAATGTGTAAAAACATTGCTTCTGTCGATTATTTTAGATTATTTTTTTTTCTTACATTTATAAATTTTCTTTTGGTAGTTTAATTTTTATTACATATATATCTTCTTTACGCTTCGACATTCAAAATTTTAAATTGTAGAAAGTTAATATGAAAATCTGGAAAAAGAGCTCAGGACGTAAAAAATATGAAGTTGATAAATCAGAAACAAGTTAAAGTGGAGATAACATTGATTCTACATAGAAATTTCCCAGTTGCTATTGTAGTATGGGAAAGAAGTTGTACATCAACTTTTATTAATAAATCCCCTTAAAAACACATTATAAATCAATGAAGTAAGGATACATTAATCTTTTATTGTGATAATAATAAATAGTTTTCCTTTAGGATAAAACAGAAATTGTAATTTGTGAGTTATCAACAATAGCCAAGTTGCAATACACAGTAAAAACGAAACTTTAACATAACTTAGAATACATTTAACTTACAGATATTAAATGTTGTATTATATAAACTCCTTAATGAGATCTAACAATAAAATGAAACTTATCTTTAAAACGACAGTTATAATATACAATATGATACAAAGCACATACTAATAACAAAACATTTGAACCATTCTAAAGTGTCGAACTTAAGAATTACCATCATTTGTATGATATACTTAATTAGAAAACAGCTCATAAAATAATAGAAGAAACAGTAGCAAAATTGCTACTTACCTTACATATAAAGGCAAGCATTATTTTATTTCCATAAATTTCTTTCTTTGTTTTTTTTCAAAAGAAGTAATAGGCAAGCAATCAACAAGCATCAACAGAATTTAATAGAATGCCGCCTTTTAGAGATCACGTGACCGGTTTTCGGAAAATCAGCGCGCAGGCCTTGTGTTTAGATGGCTGTGTAGAAATAATGCTTCTTTCACTTAGTTATCACGCGATAAATTAAAAATTTAATCGTTTGCTTTTAACCGGGAAAATAATGCTCGGAATAGTGACATACAATGCTCGAAAAGGGCGGAAGGAATGCATTTCGAACGTTAAAAATTTTCAAAAACCTTCCCAGGGATATACCTAAACATTTCTCAAATTTTCAGGGTGACTGGATGCATGGTTTTTGAGTCTATTGAGTACAGACAGACAGACACAAATTCATTTTTATATATATAGACTAGCTAAATGAGGTACCGGGTGTTGCAACAGTTTCCTCTAAATGCTAACAAGATTCTCAGATACCACAAAAAATAAAAAAAAAATTGAAAAACCTATGAAAATATTTGTTGTCAAGAGTTATGGAGAAAATGCAATATATTTAAAATACACGATGATTTTCAAAATTACCTACTCTTTCAATATGTTACGTTTCAAAATAGTACTTATTTCATTTATTTAATATTATTAGTTCATTTGTGCTGAGAATGCACGGCCAAAAAATCTTTTCTATCTATAAGAATATGCAATGATATATATAAATAAACAAATAAATAAATAAATATATATATATATATATATATATATATGTATGTATGTATGTATATATATATGTATGTATATATATATATATATATATATATATATATATATATATGTATATATATATATATATATATATATATATATATATATATATATATATATATATATATATATATATATATATATATATATATATATATATATATATATATATATATATATATATATATATATATATATATATTATATATATATATATATATATATATATATAGATATATATATATATATATATATATATATATATATACAGAGAGAGAGAGAGAGAGAGAGAGAGAGAGAGATAGGTATCCATTTATAAAATATCGGATATAATCATCCATATTAAAAATATATAAGAGATAATATATAAAGAAAAAATTTTTAAAATTAGTAATAAACAATTTTAATAAAAACTGTCAATGAAAAAAAATCTACATGAATAATAAAAGAATTTTTTTAAATATTATGATAAAATCTTGTAGATTTGAAAATAGAAAAAGAACTAAAATTACCTTCTGTAAAGGGGATAAAAATTATTTTTGAACAATAAACAGGACAGACTTGTTCTTGTTCTTCAAAGAAGAATACATCGAAGAAGTATTAAGAAGTATTAAGAAATGTTATATTGTTTAATTTATAATTATATATATATATATATATATATATATATATATATGAAATTTAATTGAGAATTATTAGAGAAATTACTTTTTGGAAAAGTAATTTAGAATAGGTTTTGTGACTATAGTAGAAGAGGAAATTTTTTACTTAGAAGAAACTATTTTCTTGTCACACTCTTGAAATGCCTAACCAAAGATATACCACTCCTTAATAAGTGGTAGAAATGAAAATAACACTAATAGGTTTATCTTATATGTCCTGTGGAGAAAAACAAGATACCTTTTACAAAAGACATTCGAAAATGAATGACACTGATCATTGTGTAAATATAAAATTTTTTATTACAATTACAACTTTGTCCTTGAGTTCTGTTTACCTTTATCTGATTACATGGTGACTGATAGGGATGATATTAAATTTTCATTTAAGTAAAACTAATATTGATGAATTTATTTTAAAAATTCAAACTGTATTAGAGATATGTGTGATCCTAAATTAAAGATAAGTTCTAAATTAAAATATATTAAATTCCATTTAGAATTCCAATTTAAAATATTTTCAGTTTTCTGTAATAATTATATGTTATTTATAGTGTATTTTGATTATCTTTTTGTAAACATTTAATCTTATTTCATAGAAGTACACAAATCATTATTTTTTCTATATTTATAGATGTCATTTTGGCATAAATATAGAAAACTCAAAAATAAAAAAAAAACTCAAAAATAAAAATAAATAAATTTTTAAATAATGGCTATATTGCAGCGTATTATTTCTGAAATACAAACGTTGTTTCTGAAATTCAAAATCCAAAAAAAAAAACGTGAGTCATTATTTACAAAAATTCATTAGAATAAAAAAAATTGCGGTTATTTTTTTTATTTTGCTTTCACTTTGTCTGTGTCCATCTTTCAGAAATGTTGCCGGTGGAAAATTTCACAGGAGCATAGAAACATTTGAATTCTCTTTCTATACATATGTGTACGACAACAAGACTGGAACAGCGTACTGTTTCTAATCAGTCCTTTTCTCACTCAGTACCTGTCCGTTAACCTTTCTCATGAAGCAATTCAATAATATCAAAAACTTAAAAAAGATTTGTGGTAAGCAATTAATTGATATATTTGAATCAAGCCGCATACATGCTCAATGGAACAGATGATAAAAGATGTTTAATAATAGATAAGGAATAGTTTATGACTTTTCAGGAAAGTCTAAGATCGCTAGACGGGGATAAGAACAGTATCTGGAAGAAAGACATCGTGGGTAAAATAAGGCTTTGGGACAGATTTACAAGAAACTGGTAAAATAAGATCGGAAAGCAGGTTGTAATCAAAGTTGGCAATTTTATGATCATGGGTGGATCATGATATAACAAAGCAAATAAAGTAGCCGAAAGATGCCAAATAGAGTTTTGCTTTCTGAAGGAGAGGCTTGTTTATGAAATATTGATTGAAATGTGACATGGGGGAAGGAAAATGTGTAGTGATGAGTAAGACATGGTAAAAAAGAGGGAAGAGGAGCATAAAATATTAAAAAATTTGTTCATTATTTAAGGAAAGTCCTTAGAATAACAAAATAATTGATCAGTTAGATAAAATTAGTAAGCAGCTAGATGAGAAAGATGGTAGAAAAATAGATAGATCTGACAGAGGAAACTGAGAAAAAGAAAGCAGAAGGTAAAGGAGTAAAAGTTAATTTTCTCACCAAATAAATTAGAGTTCAAGGGACCCAGTTCAACTCCCCCATACAAGAAAGTCGTCCAAGAGATCCTAGAATTTCCTGAACAAACCTAGCTGACCAGCGAGAAAGCTACTCCTCTCCTGAGTTCCAGCATCAGATACAACTTGTGACATCTATTTCCGGACTGCAAATTAAGATCCCACCTGCCGATGTGCTTGAGTTATCTCCATTCCATTTGTAAGAATCAGATTTATGTATTTTAGGTTTTATATTATTAGCAAACTATCAGGGTCATCTCTTTGGAAGTAAAATTTTGAATAAGCAAATGATACTTCATGATTATGTGTGCAAGTGATTAATTTCACAAAATAAATTGGTAACGTTCATAGATGAATAGACCCGAACGATAGCCGATTGGTTAGGGTGCTGGCCTTCTGAACCGGAGATTGTGGGTAAGAATCTGACTCTGGCATGGATGTTCGTAGCCGTTCGGAATCGGCTTTAAGCTGTAGGTAAGGTTCTCATTAGCCCTCGTATTGTAAAAAGTAGACAGTACCGCTCTAAACCAAACCATTGATGAGTAGAATTTTAAATGTAAATATTAGTGAAAATAAATTTTGTTAATTTGTAAATTATTGAATCAGTCTTTTTATTTTATTCGATGCCATTGGTCCTCATATCATAAAAAATGTCTATAGCCTCTGAAGAACCTGTGGTTTTAACTCAAAATTTACACACTACACAGACCAAATAATTATTAGTCTTGTATTTATCAAATAATTACCATAATATTGATCGCAGTAAATACCTAAATTTGAAAAAGGCTGAAAAACACCGTTTTGACTTCGAATTCGATATGACAGGAGGTGTTAACCTCTCTGTACAGAGAGACACATAACGATAAAGTTCAGGAGGCTCCGCTAGAATATCATCAATGATAACTAATTAGGAAGTAGACAAATACACTTAATTTCACATAATTTAAAACATAAAAGTAGCACTTCAAAATGTTCAATCTCTAATTATATATAACACTCAAAATATAAGTTTGATTAATTGATTCCAAAGAAGTTTTAAAAGTAAATTAGGCTTACATATAGATTTAGACTCTTTGAAAGACACAGAGTCTACGTGAAATGTCTCAAATTCTAATAAACCATTTATCAAATAATTTTAAAGCTTTATATCCAAGTAGCTTTAGATCTGGAATCCATTAATTCCAAGAACAGCTAGATTCAAAGCATTTTCCTTCTAGTCAAGACGATTGAGATCAAGATAAATTCTTTAGAACCTGTGAGTTGCATAACTTATTATAAATTGAAGAACAACTCTTCCCTATGGAAATACATTTCAATGTCTTCCATTAATGTATTTTTGGATCATGGGGATCAACTCTTTCAAGGAATACTCGAATACTTTTTACAGAAGATGTCTAATATATATTATTTGTTATCCAAAGATAGGTAATATTATGTTCTCGCAATTATTAAATATCACAGGTTTATATTTCAAGTTTCCGAGATCTTAAAATGAGATGATGTTTCAGGGAAAAGAAAAGCACCTGCAAGTCTGTAAATCAATTAGATTAACTGGTTCATTAATAATATGTATTAAAAAATTAATGAATTATAAGAAGTATTAAGAAATGTTATACTGTTTAATTTATAATTATATAGATATATATATGTGTGTGTGTATGTGTGTGTAAGATGTATATAAAAATTCATAGCAACAATGATGTCTTGATAATGTATTTATACTTGTATATAGCACAGTTTAACAGTCAACCATGAAATATAACGGAGAGGCTATCATCCATATCCTAACAAAGGAACTATTAGCCAGGGTTCAATAAGAAACCCTTTCTCATGGCTCTTTTTCTCAATTCTTACGCGTTCAGTGTTTTAATAATGAATTATTCAAAATTCATAAGCCTCTAATCAAAGAGCGCGATGCGTTTTCTGATATCAAACCCCTAAATTATTAGTTTTTAAGTTTTCAAACTTTATATATATATATATATATATATATATATATATATATATATATATATATATATATATATATATATATATATATATATATATATATATATATATATATATATATATATATATATATATGTATATATATATATATATATATATATATATATATATATATATATATATATATATATATATATATATATATATATATATATATATATATATATATATATATTATATATATATATATGTATATATATATATATGTATATATATATATATATATATATATATATATATATATATATATATATATATATATATATATATATATATATATATATATATATATATATATATATATATATATATATATATATATATATATATATATATATATATATATATATATATATATATATATATATATAATATATGTATATACATGTATATACATATATATGTTGTACATAAAAACAAAGGAAAATTCAATTATAAATAGCAGATCAATGTCCTCTTCAGTATTCAGAAACATTATTAAATAGTTTTAGACAGATGGATTTCTGATTTATACAATAAACAAATCTTGGTTCTGTAAAATGTAATGAAAAATGAACAATGGATAGAAACATCTCAAGCTAAAATATAAACTAATGATGCGCTACACAAGACGACATTTAGGGAAATCCACTGGTACTACAATCAGTGGATTGAAAAAATCCAACAAATAATAAATAAAACCACAAGAAACAAAATTAATACGACAAATAGTAATGTACAAGTATGTTGCTATAGCACTATTCCGTTATTTTAAAACCTAAGCATAATATAAGTTACCTTAATTAATTACAATACATAAATTAATGGTGATAAATTTGTGATTCGTTGTATTTTTTTAATGTCACAAATTTATTGCCATTAGTTAAGCATAAATACACACACACACACATATATATATATATATATATATATATATATATATATATATATATATATATGCTTAAAATCTAGGGAAATCATGTAAACAGGCTTGGATCTGAGGAGAATGTTTAATTATATAAAAACCAATTTTTGTAATTGTGTTGAGTGTTAATATTTTATAAATAATTACATCCTTATGTCTTATAAGGTAGACGCATTTATATTGGACCGATACAACTCAAGAAAAAGTAAATTGTGAATTTAGGGTACAAAGAATATCAGTTTGTCCTTAAGCTAAAATAATTATATAATTCAAAGAATTATACCTTTCTAATATCAATTAGCATGTAACGTATAGAATATTGTGTTTGTAGCATTGATTCAATTATTTTAATTATGCTGAATCAGTAATTGGATTTTATGGTAAAGTAAGATATTGTGGCTATTTGGACTTTATTTAACTATATGTATGATTAATTGAATTATAATAATCTATTTTGGCATATGAATTTATATGTTTAATCGTTAATCTTAGAGTATGAGTCGATTTAAAGATTTCCAATTTTAAAGAGTCTCAACTAGAATGATGATTTTTTTTTTATTCTGTAAAGTGTAATAACTTATCTGTGAGGTGTAATAAATCATGTTTTCCACTCGAAGTGCATTTTCTTGTCTTCCATGTAATTTATTTATTGATTAGAGAGATCCTGACATGACACGTTGAACCTTTCGAAAGGTAAATAACATTCATTTCTCAAGGTAGTCGCCTTGTAGGGAAGCCAACTCAAAAACCAGAGATTTGTCTGGTTTGCTAGTAAAGATTGTTACTCATAGAAATGAATGTCAAACATAAATTTACGTCAGTTATTAAATTTGTTATGTATCAGCATGGTAAAAAATAGGAATATAAAAAAATTTCAAAAATTATTTTTTTGCAGTACTTATTATTATAAAGGAAGAATATACATATACATTTATACATACATACATACATATAGAAGTGTGTATATACACTCAAGAGTCAAATCATTATGAAGACTCCTACATTTTACAATGAACTCGCCTGAATGACGTGGAAGGCACGTGACCAAGTGGAAGTGGTATTTAACTGCTGCTGGAGAGTCTGAAGAAACATTCTTTAATTTACTTAAGTGATGGG
>CM063505.1:121703296-121708296 GCA_032207245.1 Pardosa pseudoannulata | reverse complement strand
ATTACTTAGAGACCGTTCTGACACTGTCTGGTTCAGACGTCTCTTAATTCTGTGCTATTTTATAGGATGAAATAAAGATTAAGTTCGGCCATGACGGATGATGTGCTTCTTTCTGACGGACGGTTAGCGGGACACTTGGCCGCCCAGCATGCCCGGGCTGAGAAAAATAATAGGGGGTAATTTCAAAAGAAGTACTCAAGTGTAAAGTTCGGGGCCAGTTGGTCCCTGGATAATTACATATATATATATATATATATATATATATATATATATATTTATATATATACACACACACATTATACCAGTTGAACTTCACATGCTCATAGACTTTATAGAGCATGACCACTGACACAAAAATTTATCTTTTATGATGCAATTTATATACAAACTTGTTTTATTTATCTATTAGTAATAATTTCTATTTTATCAACTAAAAAGTTAGAATTTGAGAATTGCTTGGCCAAAATTTTATTCTTACACACACTTGCTCACACGTACACATACAAACATTTTATAAATGTGTGTGTGTAGGTGTAATAATATTTTTATTACCAATTTCGGATTTGTACATAAGTATTAAATTTTTTACATCAGTCCTCCTGCATATTAATTATTACTAAATTTAACCTACAATGAACATTGAATGTCTAAATATACTTAAGTTGGAACTTTAATAATGTGAACTATTTATTTACATCAAATACAAAATTGATTCATGTTACCATGTTTTATAATTCTTCAGTATAGTCGCCAACATTGTATATAACCAGTTTCCAACGATGTGGAAATCGAAGAACACCTGTAGCAGCGTCTGCGCGGTGGATAGCTCGAATGAAAATGTCTATTGCTGTAAGAATCTCTGCAACTGTTCTGAAGCGAATGCCACAAGGTTTCTTATGGATTAAGTCATCGTCACAAAATTTTTACTGAAGAGTATGTTGGATGGTAAAGCACGTCAGATGGCATCGACTATTGTCCATTAGTACATCAACATTCACTTCTGCTTCGTTGAGATTACTAGGACCTGACCGATTCATGTCTGCCACAATTTGGCTTCCTTCATCAAAAGCTTTTACCCATTTTGCTACAGTTCTATAAGGTAAAGCAGATTCCCCGAAGCTGTTTGAAACTCTAGGTACCATTGTCGTGCTGTAAGACATTGAATTTTTTATCCAACTTTGTTGTTCTTATTTTGAAATTATCCTGATAACACTTACTGGAAACCACAACCTAATACATGAATCAGTTCTTCGCGTCACACCGCATACGAGTGACATAAAAAGGGCGAGTTGTTTTGTTGAGAGGTCAGGTAGTTATATAGCTCACATATGGTATATGCAACACTCTTCGGTTTGGTTGCGTAGCGTTTTTACAGCAGTATTGACACTATTAACCTTTTACAATCCATTGTTCCCAATAGGGAACATAATATTAATAAAAGTATTTAAAATTCAATTTCATCAATATTGATACAAAAAAAGTGTAGTTAAAGGTCTACTCGATTTTTAATATGGAATATATATTTCTCTAATTAATAGAAAAATGTGTAAAAAGTCATGAAAATGACCCTTTTGATCATTATCTGTACAGCACAAATTCAAAATTCACATAAATGTAAAAAAGGAATCTAATGCTTCGACTGGTATACTAAAACAAATAAAAATCGACTGGTATACTTAAAACAAATTTAATTTATTTTAAAAATATGAAATACGACATTAATAATCAGAAACGTACCTGGAATAATTTATTAATTATCGATGTTCCCAATTGGGAACAATGGACTGTTTCCGCTATACTGTGACGAAATAATTTCCTCTACGCTTACTACTTATAATTTGATCAAGGACCTTGCTTATAGAAATATAAAAGCTATTGGAACTATATGTGAACATCGCATAAATAAATGCCCATTCATGCTCTCAAAACAGATGAAAAAATCTAAAAAAAGATTCCTCTGATTCCCAATGCGATGGATCGGTGTTTTTATGCTGCTGGAATGACAATTCTGTAGTGACGGTTTCTTCAAATTTTTGTAATCCTTTCGCAATGCAGTTGACGAAAAGATATTCAAGAAAAGAAAAGAAAAGAGTGGACATACAACACCCAGATTTAATGTAAAAATATATTACTTGAATGGGATGATTTTGATATTTGTTAAAGAAAATGTTGTTTTCATTTAAATTGATAAGTTTTAAACTTTATTGATATCTGTGCTTAAATTTAAAAATAAATTTTATATCTATTATAATCATTTTTCATGTTATTTAATATTTAATATATACATCATTCTACTCAATTTGTGAATCCAGTTTATAGTCACTAGTGGCCAATGCTCCCAATTGGGAATTTTATAAAAATCATAAAAGAAAACTTTTTCTCACAATTTAATGACTAACATACCTTAACTGAAGCATTAGAATGCAAGGTATGCAAAAAAATATATTAAAATATATCTGGAACTGAATTCGACCTGTAAAAAATTAAAGTTTCAACCCTTGTAGATAAAATTTGGAAAATAAAGTTAAGTATCATAAAAGTGTCCTATTTAGCTGATTTTGATGGCTTAAAATAATAATAATCTTTCAGCTGCAAATAAGAAATTGTTTATATTAAAAGAATAATAAGTCCATGCTTCCTGTTCTAAAATTTTACATTATATGAAAAATATTTTAATTGCTAATTGTCTCATGAACCGCCTTCATTGACGTAATGAGAAAAATATTCAGTACCTCTACCGTGAGTAAACATTAATTGTATCTTATAAAGCACAAATGAAGAGAAAAATAAAACTTCCTTTGTGGCTACCGCATTGTATTAAACTTGGTGGGAATGATTAACAGAATTGCGATGAAAATATAAAAAAAAACAATTTTGCATCTATACAGAGAAAGATAATGAAAATACCTTTCTCTTTTATGTTATCGTCTTCCCTCGTAAAATAATTATCTATCTCGCTCCGATTATTTCCAAGAGAAAAAGGTGGTAATAAATACGTGTTAAAATAATAATGATGTTTACTTAACACGCTGACACAGCTATGATGAATACACTTGTTCGTGATTAAAAAAATTCCAGCTACATTATTATGAATGGTACCAAGATATTTATTGTTTACTAATTTACACGATTCGATGTGAATGAATACATTCTTTAACTATAAAGTAGACCGGTTATTAAAAAGTTATATATAATAAAATATATGAATTATTTCTAAACGTGATGAGGCGATTTAGATCAGTTATATAATTTATTCATTCATACAAGAAGTAAAGTGCTCGGATCTAAATCTGACCTAATCACATCTTTGTAAAAAGACAGACGACCATAAAATTATATTCTACTGATATTGTTGTCTTGTACGATGGTCTCGGGCGGGGTCTGATCTCAGTTCCCAGATTAGAATCCCGACTCCGTACTTAACGATAATTAAGAATGTTTATGGAGTTATTTATGAGTCCCTAAGGGACAGTGCCCAATTAGAAGGGATAAGGTTTTCCACGCTGGCGATTTCAAGGCGGGGTTTAGGCAGACCAATTAGATTTTTAGAACTATCCCGATTGGACGATAAGAAGGAAGATGGTACAAGGATAAAATTAATAAAATAAGAAAAATCTAAAAAAAAAGAAAAGAGGTTGGGAAGTCGAGTAGACTAGACAAGTCCGAGGGAAGATGTTGGGTAGGCCAGACGAGGAAAGAAGTCAGACGGAACGTGTTCGAGAGTCCAGTCAAGTCCGACGGGAAATTTTTTTGTATCAAATACCACGGCCGCACCCCAAACACTCAGGAGGAAGCCCTTGACCAGACCGACGGAAGATCTATAGATACCCAATCCTGACCAGCCATAGATACCCATCAACCAGCAGTGTTCCGGGCACACCATTTTAACTTCCTAAATTTACTCCCTTTTTCATACCTTTTGAAATTGAGATTAGGTCCTCTCTTTTATATTTACATAATTACTTAATCATTGAAAAATTATTGTCAAAACTAATTTAGAAGGTGTTGCTAAAGCATATTTTATGAAAATTAGAATAAGTTTGTGTGTACATAGATGTTTATATATTATAATAAATTTACTTTTTTTATATTAAGCTAGTTTCAGATGTTTTTAATTGCATATCTTAAGTCTGTAGTTTCTCAGAACCTGTGGTTAAATTTAGTACTAAAATACTTTTACACAACGCATTCAAAATAAAATCCCACTATACATTTGATCACAGGTTAATACCCAAATAAAAAGAGGACTACACGACACTAAACGTGTATTAATTTGTTTTGGGATTTATAGTTAAAATATAAGGACATTGACTAATAAGTAATATCATTATAAATGGTATTGAAGTACCTCATATACAGTGCTTTGTGAATTAAAATATTGATGCTAGTTTTTCTTTATCTCAGTTTAAAAAAATATTAAATTCTGATAAAACATAATTAACACAAGTGGACAGAAGTAATTGTACAGTCTATTATTGTGAATTGTACCTTACTTTAATTTTAATAACGAAATTTCTCAATTTTCCTTAATTGCATCTATTTTTTTTTACAGAAGTCATGATATATTATTATTTATTTTTTTCTTAATGTGTAGTTTTAGAAATTATTGTTTTTTAACTCCGTCAGATAGATAACTAGTAAATAATTATCAAAAGATGATATATGACCATTGAACAAGTTGACATTTTATAAATGATGTAAAAAGATGATTGCCTCAGAAACATAAATAGACTCTTCTTGAGGATCCTTCAGAAATTAATATTATATATTAATGTTATTCAACTGCATTAGAAAAATAACTACTAAAAATTTATCAAGAAATGGAGTGTGACGAATGATCAAAAATGGCAACTTATAAACAAGGTTAATGGTAATAACATCATTGATATAAATATGCTGTATTCCATTAAACTTTTGTGTATTAGTTAGAAATTATTTTTATTCGACTCATCAGAAATGTGACTACAAAAATGAACAAAGCAGACATTTTAAAAACATAA
>CM063505.1:121688296-121698296 GCA_032207245.1 Pardosa pseudoannulata | reverse complement strand
ACAGGTACAAATACATTTGAAAGATTTCATAGCAACTTTCTGTATATTTGTTAAGACTGAAATATTACTGAATTCTTTTGAAAACTGAAACTAAAAAGAATATTTTAAAAATGTGTTAATTGTAAAATTCAATTATAATATCTGTTATCGATTTTAATGTAGTATCTTAGAGATAAAAGTATGTTTTTATTTATAGTATTGATAATATAGGTACAAATACATTTGAAAGATTTCATAGCAGCTTTCTATATATTTGTTAAGACTGAAATATTGCTGAATTCTTTTGAAAACTGAAACTAAAAATAATATTTTAAAAATGTGTTAATTGTAAAATTCAATTATAATATCTGTTATCGATTTAAATGAACTCCTTAGATACTAAAGTATGTTTTTATATAGTATTGATAATATAGGTACAAATACATTTGAAAGATTTCATAGCAGCTTTATATATATTTGTTAAGACTGAAATATTGCTGAATTCTTTTGAAAACTGAAACTAAAAATAATATATTAAAAATGTATATGAAATACATATTTGATTTAAATGAACTCCTTAATACTAAATAATATTTTTCTACAAAAACTAACATATTTTATTGAATATAAATGGAATTGCGTATCAAATAGACAACTAGAAATATGTCTTTCCCACAAATGTATACATTTAAAATCTTATATCCTATAAAAAGTAAATCTTTTATGCAGTATGACGATTATTTTTACTCTCCAACACAAAATTGCTTCTGTAATGCAGTTTTCTTTCCATGTAGAAAATGTTGTTTTTAGACAGGACATTTTTATTTGTTACTTTTTAATAAATTTTTAGGCAAAACCTTTTTTATATTTATTTTTTATAATTTTATTGCTTAACTTTTTAATTTTATCTAACAATGAAATGAGATAAAAATAGAAAAAAAATTAATCAAATTTCGAGATGATCCATTGCGATACTAAATATCACACCGCCGTGTAACATGGTATCCCATTTGCGTTTTTTCTGATACAATGAGAATCAAATAAGAAGCAGTATCCAATAATAGTAGATCAATGTACTCAATGATAGTAGAAAGAGAATTAAAAGAAAAAAATATGCACCTCAGCCAGTCCTATGATTCACACACATAATATCTATAAACACTTTGTTCTTTGTCACTAACATTGTATAAACACAACAAAGCAGGAATTATCCTTTCAATACAATGGTAATCTTGCATAATATGTATATAGGAAAAATGAATTATTTCTTCTAGTGAGAGACAAAATATTTAGCATCAGAATACTAAATACATAAGATCATGTATTTAGAAGAAAATATTGGTTTCATCAGTGGTTCATGTATGTAATTCTTATACGTATATATTGTTGAGAAATTCATCCAAATATGTGCAAAATAGTTAATATATTATACCTGTAAACAATTTATATATTAAAAACACCATTACTAATAAATAGATTTATAAAACCATAATTTAAACTTATATTACAAATGCTTCTAACCATTGATAAATTTTAATCTAAGAACAAAGAAATACTCAGTAATACAATACGTAGGTACTTATTAATGCATTTTATAGAAAAATTATAATTATTTATATGTGAATTTAAAAACGATGACTCAAAAATACTTTACAAATGTTATATATTAAAAAATGTTATATATATAAAAATGTTATATATATAAAATATTTAAAAATCAATTTCTTATTAAATCTTATATACTTCATTTTGTACTTTAAATTGAATCAAAAGATGTTATTAATATAAGTACTGTAATACAAAACGTATGAATTAAAGATGTATTTTTAGAAAAATATTATTATTAATAAATACAATTTATTAAAAAATGTTTTAAAAACAGTATAAACATAAGGTTACTAAAATGTTTTAAGAAGTAAAAAAAGTCGTTTTATAATTTAAATTGAAAAAAAAGTGTAGTAAATATAACTACTATAATAAAATGAGTATGAATTTAATGATATACATTTTGAAAAAAATATATATCGTTCTTTATAAATGAATTTATAAAGCATATTTTAAAAATTCTTTACAGATGCTTGTATTTCATTTTGAAAGATATTCTTTTGTATTAAAATAAAAATTTGTTTTAAATAAAAATTTATGTAATAAATATAACTACTGTGAAAGAAAACGTGTAAAAGGAATACGACATATTATAGAAAATATAATCTTTATTCATAAATGAATTTCAAATAAGATAATTTAAATATACTTTACAAATGCTTTTAATAAATGTAAAAACATTTTTTAACCTAAAATAGTTATATTTATAGCTTAAATTTTAAAAAAAGATATATTTATTGATTCTAAAAGAATTTTGTCATTTTCTTCAAATTGTTTCTAAAAGAGAATATAGAGATGAAACATCTTTAAATCTTTATTACTTTAATTTTGTATGCTTATTCATTTCTGTATAGTTACATTTTTAAAATAAATAATCACAGATCACTTTAAATATAGACTAAATTCACTTAAATAGATCTAAAGATCACGTTAATTATAGATCTATTTAAATAATAAAGCAAGGTATATATTTTTCTTGTAAAAAACATAAAATTTCACAGATTTTGTAATACACATAAAACAGCTAAGTCTGAATGAATAATGTCCGCTTTTCCAATACCAATAAAACTTCTCTCTAGATAGTTAATATTCATAGTTAAAAAAGATCCTATAAGTTTTCATAAATATAAATCTATAATTTTCTAATAAAGTATTATCAGAATTTTTTTAATACATTATTATAAAATATCTTATTATTATCTAAAATAATTATATATATTTATAATATTATAAATATATATAATTATATTTTTTAAATAAATAATATAATTATATATATATATTATATATATATTATATATTATATATATATATATATATATATATATATATATATATATATTATATATATATAAATATATATATATATATATATATATATATATATATATATATATATATAAATATATATATATATATATATATATATATATATATATATATATATATATATATATATATATATGTATATATATATATGTATATATATATATATATATATATATATATATACATTATATATACATATATATGTATACATATATATTATATATATATATATATATATATATATATATATATATATATATATATTAATTTATATATACATATATATATATATATAAATATATATATATTATGTATATATATATATATATATATATATATATATATATATATATATATTATGTTATTTATATATATTATATATATATATATATATATATATATTATATATATATATATATATATATAATATATATATATATATATATATATATATATTATATATATATATATATATATATATATATATATATATATCTATATATATATATATATATATATATATATATATATATATATATATATATATATATATATATATATATATATATATATATATATATATATATATATATATATATATATATATATATATATATATATATATATATATATATATATATATATATATATATATATATATATATATATATATATATATATATATATATATATATATATATATATATATATATATATATATATATATATCAGAGAGAGAGAGAGAGAGAGAGAGAGAGAGTCTTTCATCACGCTGATGGCCCTGTCACGATAAGCCTTCTTCCGGGTGAACAGTTGCTACCTCAATTTACAGTATTGCCAGACACAGACCGGTGTGGGGGTATTATGGTTTGGGGGACGTTCTCTTGGGCGTCTCTGGGACCCGTGGTTCTGGTAGAGCAGACCATAAATGTTACAGGGTATCTGAACATCAATGCGGACCAGTTGCACCCTTACATGGCCTCTGTTTCTCCAGCTGGAAACGGAATGTTCCAACAGGACAACACAAAGCTAAAATTGTCACAAAGCTAAAATTGAGTTGGAGTGGTTCCAGGAATATGATAGTGAATTCCAGTTAATGTCCTGGCCCCCTAATGCACCGGATCTCAATCCGATAGAACACATTTGTGATGCCATGGGTCGGCAGCTCAAAGTTCAAAGCCAACCAATTCGCAATATCTCTGATTTCCGTAACCGTTGCTTAAACATCTGGTATAATCTGTCTCCGGCCATCTATCAAGGAATTGTGGCGTTCATGCCAAGGCGGCTTGAAGCTGTGTTAAGCGCCATAGGTGGGCCAACTCGTTATTGACAGGTGGTCATGATGTTTTGTCTCTTGAGTATATATATATATATATATATATATATATATATATATATATATATATATATATATATATATATATATATATATATATATGGGTGGGTGCTTGTATATATATACATATACATGTAATGCGATTTTCCAGCACATTTGTAAATAAAAATAAAATTCTTTAATAAAATATTTCTAATTGTTTATAAATAATCTATTATGATTCACTCATAATTGAAAATATTTTAATCTTTATACCGACTGGGCAATAGTCACCGTGAGTTTATAAGCAGATATAATAATTATCTAAAATGATGGAAACATGGGATTAGCCATTTTAATTTTATGATAAATATTATTAAAGAATCTATATCCTCTATATTAGATTAAAAAGAAGTTCATATTTATAACCAGCTAATGAATATTACTTTAATCAATGTGTTTTTCTTAACATTTAAAAAAAATGTTATTCTTAGAGAAAAGATAACTTTTTGTTATTAGATTTTTTTTATCACGGTGTTGGTTTAAGATTTCAGGACTTTGTGTAGTTTAAAATTTACTATTAATTGCTTAAAATAATAGTTTATTAGTATCTATCGTAAAATTTAAAACTTATTGGATTGTCATGTGTGTATTGTTAATTGATTAATACATAATCTATAATAATTTTGAAAATTATATATTAATTGTTAAAAATATATTAAATCTCATTAAAAGTAAAAATTTAAATCTTTTTTACTTATTTACAAATTTTGATATTATAAAATTATAAATAGTATTTAATAAAAAGTTTGAATACGAAATTTTATTTTAACCTAAAATATATTCAAGCAGTATTTCATATATTTGAAATCATTTATTAGAGACCCATATTCAAATGAACTTAAATACGTAAACAATATTTTTATTTTCCACTGAATGTCTGAGTAGTGCATTCAATATAAACTGGAGAAATATGAGATTTAATTCACCTGCAAACTAATTTCAGTCATATTAAAATGAATTCATATACATAAACAACCTTTTTATTTACCATAGAATTTCCAAATAATCCATTTAATATAAACAGTAGAAACATGATATTCGCGTCAGTGCTAATTTAACTTCTAAGTATCAAATTGAATCTCATTTAGGGAACACAATATGCGTTTTCATTTAACTTCACTGTATTCAATTTTGCAATAAAACTAGTTTATGTAGATTTATAAATTTATGTTTATGTTTATATTAATTTATATTTTATGTCAGTTTATAATTTATTTTAATTTATTATTTATATAATTTGTTTATTCAAAGATACTTAATTTTTGCACTACAAGTGTTCACTACAGTGTTCCGCCATTCACAAGTGTATCTGAGACGAAACATTGTGTAGTGCTCAATATTTAACAATATTTTTTATCCATATTACTATATTCACCATATTATTCGTTCTCATTGATATACATGCCTAAAAATAGTTTTTATGGTATATGAAAATATTTATCAATACATATATATGTTATGCTCAGACGTAATTGGTAACAATTATTCGAATAACATAGCTTCATGACCTCTATGGCAAGGAGCAATATGATTCTATGGGCCTATCTCCTTAATCTTGATACTTCCTTAGGTGATCATGTTGTCAAATATTATTCACTTAAAATGGTCAATAAAATGGCCAATTACATGTTTCAATCATTTTAGATATTTATTATATCTGCTAATAAACTCACGGAGACTATTGCACAGTCTATTGCAAATAAAGATTAAAATCTTTTCATATATATATATATACAATATATATAATATATATTATTATATATATATATATATATATATATATATATATATATATATATATATATATATATATATATATATATATATGTATATATATATATATATATATATATATATATATATATATATATATATATATATATATATATATATATATATATATATATATATATATATATATATATATATATATATATATATATATATATATATATATATATATATATATATATATATATATATATATATATATATATATATATATATATATATATATATATATATATATATATATATATATATATATATATATATATATATATATATATATATATATATATATATATATATATATATATATATATATATATATATATATCTAGGGCGATTGATGGCGCTCTACTGCATTTTAAAATTTTATGTTCTTTTAGTCATTGTACCGTTTTTTTCTGTGAGTGTTAGTAATAAAATGTGTTTTTAAAGAGTAGTTTGTTTTCTGATGGTCCTGATGATAGAAATGGAAGGTTGGTTGTCAGTCCCACGGATTCTGGAAGGTAAGCCTTAAGAAGCTTATAACGAAATTATAGGAAAATCACACATGTAATAACAGTAAGCGAGATGATAAAACAACTAGAAATAATGTAAAGTTATATAAAAATGAATCCTCAAGCACATAGCACAAAATAGTTAGACGAAATTGTATAGAGATAGGGAAACACGATGTTTTTCATCATTTCAAGACGGTCCCTCATAACAGAAGGAGTAGTTTTGGAAGTAGTTTGGATTAGGACAAGCTAACAATAGCCAAAAGGATTTGTGCATTACAACCAAGAAAATCATTCTAGAAAAACTTGAATATTGGAAGTGAACGATGGATGCGATGATTTAATATGGCTTTCTTTATTTTTTCTTACATTTTAAAGATTAAATAACTTTTTCTTACAATTTTAAGATTTTCTATATTTTTGTCCTTTTTTGTATTTTTCAATACAGTAAAGCTAAATTTAAAAAGAAAATGAACTAAATCTTAAGCAAGAATAGACTTAAGCTTAATTTTATTAGCGATAGTATAGTCGTATTTTGGAAGATTATTTATCAGATCATTAATTAAGTGTATGAGAAATTTAGAAGCGATATTTTCTAAGGAAATTAGAGAAATTCGGAGTTCGTTGTGAATATTATTATTGTTTTGAAATTACGAACTTAAAATTCAATTCTCTAGAAAAACTTGAATATTGGATGTGAACGATGGATGCGATGATTTAATATGGCTTTCTTTATTTTTTCTTACATTTTAAAGATTAAATAACTTTTTTTACAATTTTAAGATTTTCTATATTTTTGTCCTTTTTTGTATTTTTCAATACAGTGGAGCTAAATTTAAAAAGAAAATGAACTAAATCTTAAGCAAGAATAGACTTAAGCTTCATTTTATTAGCGATAGTATAGTCGTAGTTAGGAAGATTATTTATCAGATCATTAATTAAGTGTTTGTGAAATTTAGAAGCGATATTTTCTAAGGAAATTAGAGAAATTCGGAGTTCGTTGTGAATATTATTATTGTTTTGAAATTACGAACTTAAAATTCATCCAATTTTAATGTTCTATAAAATCTCTCTACTTAATTTTCAACAATTCTGTAATAGCATCTATGAATAATATAGGTCATTTTTATTAGTAATGAGAGGAAATTTCAAATACCATAGTTGGTCATGTTTAATATAGAAAATTTGTTTGATAAGAAACTCTTTCGCTGCTATCAAAATACTCTAAAGTAAAGTTTTCTGTATAAAATAAAGCTACTAGTGCCAATTTTGTTTGTAGTGTTATAAAAGTTACGGCTTATTAACACTGACTGTCTCTTTCAATTTGATATTAAAGATTTTTTACAGAGCATAAACATTACTTTTTGAGCAGTTATCTTATATTATCGTATGTAATAAATATAACACTCTTAATATCTGTCCATTTTGTGTATTGTTTGAAATATACTCCAGTTTGTCCATACTATGAGCTTTTATCAAATGACTGATTTATTTGCTTTTGTTACAAATATGCCATTTAGTGTACTCACTATCATGTTATGGTTTCATTAATGCAGTCAAATGTTTTAACATATTTATTAATATTAGGAATACAAATCCGGACTAAACATGCCTATAGTTCATGGTGATAATTCATGCCTTGTTGACCTCTTTTAACTTTCAAAGCAATACACTGATCCCCTCATTTTAAGATGTAGAAATTATTCAATAAGTTTTCATAACTAAATACTCCGTCTGAAGCAAAAATTCGCAACTTTTTTTTAAACCAGATCTACTTACACTTTTATAAAGCAAACATTTATTTTACATTTTTCAGATTTGATTTTAAGTATTTTCTTACTCCTAAAATAAAATAAAATAAATTAAAACATGCTAGATAGAGTAAAATTCTGAAAAAAACATCCAACAAAATTATTTATCACTATTCTATTCTAAAAAATGAGATGAATTATATTGAAAAATTTGTCTATTGGAACTAACTAAACTTTCTATTGCAAAATATTTAAGGTTATTAATGGTAAAGCATGTATAAATAAATTTTTCAAATATAATCACACTCTTCCATACTTCCCTAATGAACTAACTTCCATTATCCTAAATCTACGATTATGAAATAGTATATAAAATAATTTTCTTATTTAAACATACTTTTTTATTCCTTTTTAGTAAAAGTAGGTAACACCTCGAGAAGAAAACGCCTTATATGTTTAAGTATCTAGTATTTTATTATTATGAGATTTTGAGAGACAAATTTTTGATTTTTACAAAATTTCTACATTAATTTTTTTAAGTAACAACATAAACTTCCAAGAATTATAAGATCCTTAATACTTTTTTCTGCTGAGTTATACATGACAATAAATATATCAGGTATCTCAAAATTTGAAAACAACATTTTAGTAAGGAATGGGTATATAGAACAATGGTTTGAAAGATTCTCTTTTACTCTCGGGAATCCTTAATAATTCCTCAATAATGTCAGGTTCTCATCCATGTAAACAGAATAGAAAAAAATGGTTTTAATGTTTTGATGCCTCTGATTGCCCCTTACTAAAATTTAGAGAGTCCATGTATGTACTGGTTGGCAGTATGCCCAATTTTGGGAATTTCTTCCAAACGACACTTGTACAACTTTATATTTAAAGGTGTGAGTACAACTCAAGTCATTTAAGCATATTTTATGTTTTACATGTAAAGTTGGAAGATGAACATAAAAACCACAAAATCAAAATATCATTTTAGAGAGTTTAAGCATTCATTGGTTGGCAATATTCCCATTTTTCTAACTTCTTCCTAAAGACTCATGTACAACTTTATATCTGAAATTATGTGTACAACTTGAGTGATTTCGGCATATTTTATGCTTTATATGTAAAGTTGGTTGCTGAACTTAAAAACAACAAAATCAAAATATCAATTTAGAGAGTTTAAGCATGTACTGGTTGAAAGTATACCCTTTTTTGGGAACTTCTTACCAAAGATACATGTACAATTTTATATTTAAAGGTATGTATAGAACTCGAGTGATTTCATTATATTTTATGCTTCACATGTAAAGTTGGATGCTGAACGTAAAAACAACAAAATCAAAATATCAATGTAGAGAGTTTAAGCATGTACTGGTTGGAATTATGCCCATTTTTGGGAACTTCTTTCCAAAGATACATGTACAATTTTATATTTAAATGTATGTATACAACTCGAGTGATTTCATCATATTTTATGCTTCACATGTAAAGTTGGATGCTGAACGTAAAAACAACATAATCAAAATATCAATTTAGAGAGTTTAAGCACGTATGGGTTAGCAGTATGCCCATTTTGGGAAATTTCTTCCCAAAGACACATGTACAACTTTATATCTCAAGGTATGCGTACAAGTCGAGTCATTTTACTACATTTTATGCTTCAAATGTAAAATTGG
>CM063505.1:121665796-121683296 GCA_032207245.1 Pardosa pseudoannulata | reverse complement strand
ATATATATATAGATATATATATATATATATATATATATATATATATATATATATATATATATATATATATATATATTTATATATATATATATATATATATATAATGTTTCCTTTTTAATAACAAGCTTTGATGCTTTTACATAAATGATTAATGTTGATTGTTTATTTAGATAAAATATCGTCATATAATTTTTCATTTATTTAAGAAACTAGTTATCCCTTTTATAAATAAAATCGTTATTTCCCTTCTAAAGATGATGTAATATGTTTTAATCATAATGTCTTGATAGTTCATTTTCAAGCACATATATTTTTTTCATTCTCTCATAAATCTGCTTCAAAAAGATTTCACTTTTTTGAAAAACTGGAAAAAAAGGGCCAAATAAATCTAGTTAAGCTACAACTTTCTGGAAAACAGTTTTTCTTTTCTTTCAGTCGTCAAAATATATATATAAATCGTGATGACAAGTTATTTTTAAAAAGTGCATAGATTTTACATAAGAGAAAAAACTATGCAAATAGAAAAATTTATTAACACTCATAGACAAGGTGATATTTATAAAATTTTATATTTTATTATTTTAAATGAATTGCAGGAAAATATATTTTCATGTAATAATTTTAAGATTTCATATATATATGTATATTTATTATATCTTTTAATACAAGATATTAAACTTTTCTAACCCCTTGTCTATGGAATATATTTGAAAAAACATGTGTCAGAAATAGAATTTATTTTCTCTTTAATTTTGTTCGTTTTTGCCATCACATTATTAAAAAAAAGATTAAACGAAAGTACTATTTTTATCATTTTTACATATGTTTAAAATGTTAATTGATTACAGTAATATTTGATCAAATTACTGCAAAATAAATCGAATGATATAGTGTTCTGTGTAAATATAAGAAATTTATACAAAATATATTATTATCTTTATTAACTGTCATGATTTCCATGTCCCTCTTTTTCCATGAAATTTCACAGATCCTTTACAGTATCCAAGAATTAGCGACAAGTGACATGAATCTTCTAATCTGTTATCTGGAAAGTATCTCTATCTATTGGTAAAAAGTTAAATTTAAATATTATGTATTAAATATTATGAACCGATTTCGGGTTTTACGGAATTGAAATACCGTTTTTCCTAATACCCGAACTCAAGTTGGGCATTCTAAAATTGGTTCATTTGCTTTCGAGCTTCATAAACAAGGGTTAAAAACAATCTATAATGCACAGTTTCGGAACTCACAATTTTTGAAAGTTTTCTAAAATGTTTACGGGATTTTCTCATATTAACACCAAGATTATTCTAAAAATATTTCATCCATGTTTTTCATTTTTAATTAACGTTATTCGGTAAATTTTCGTTTAATATTTATAAAAAAAAATTATATAAATTTTTCAAGACATGCATTTTGTATTACTAAAAATTTTATTTTCTTTTTAAAGAATTTTAATTTGTTTTTAAAAAATATCATTGCCTGATAATAATGACTTGTTTTAAAAAGTCTTAAAAGACTTTTTAAAATGTTTCAAAGAATGTCTCGAAAGATTTTTGGAGGTTTTATAATAAGATAGAAAAGATAAAAGAAACTTAAATAAATATAAAAAGAAATAAAACAGAATAAAAGAAAGTTATTATTTTCAACCAAAATAACGTTATCTAAAATCAGTCGGTTGCCATAATATAGTAGTTTATAAGCAACACCAGCACGCATATTACATTAAAAAAATTTAGATATCTTTTAGGTTTAATGAGAATGTTCCATACTTCGAATTAATACTGAAATATGATAAAAAATTACTACTCTACTGGTTTCTATATACAAAACAAAATAGCAAGTGTTTAAAATTGAATTCAAGATATAGAAAATTTAATTACGTGCAATAAAACAAGTCTACTTATACCTTTTTACTTATGGTGTTTCTAAAAAGCGCGTTAGCACGTTGACGGACACTTGCGTCTATAGCCGTCAAAGCGAAGTTCACTATGTGGCATTATCGCAATAGCCGTCCAAAACGAAAATGTCATTTTTAGACACTACGGGTATAGCGGCATAAATGTGCATTTATCGGCTTACAAGTAGAATTCTAGTGCGATATTTCGGAAATTTTTTGGTTGAATTATGTTTTCCACCTGTTCGTTTTCTACTTGTTCGTTTTCCACACAGGAAAAAATGCGGAATAACTATAAAATTACAATAGTTTTTTGTCATTTATTTATTTTCCTTAGATTATGTATTAACATTTCTTGCAAAACTCCCAAAAATAATTTGTTGCACTCAAAAAATGGCTTATTTGAGTTATTAAACATGTCATTTCCGTTTTTAAATTTTTGCTGTTAAAGCGAACATCGTCCCATTACTTAGTGTCTATAGTTATTCTGTTAGCGGATCTTAATGTTAGTAAAGGTATACAACTTACCTTTCTTCCGCTTCTTCTGGGCGTCTGTATCTAAAACAAAACTAGACTTCTAGGATGGATGGAGAGCTCTATTTCTACAAAACACATTTATTCTATTAACTAACAGTCACATGACAAAACATAATTATTTACATGGTTCTACACTAAAATTAGTTCAAACTTCGGGTTTCGTAACAGCGATTGCTCGCGACATTCTATAATCAGAGTTCTGTTTACTTTTTGTTCTGTCTCTCTTCATTTCAGTTCGGAGAGAAGCTTGGAAAACCATGTAGGATGGAGGAAAGGGTTGCTCGACCGCAACAATAGTCTGCTGACACCATGACGATTATAGCCGCAACCTAAATAATTATGCTAAAATAATCAAACTAAAACAGACTAAAATACAGAGAACTTGCTGTTTTATACAATGAACTATAGAATTAAAACATTTATATAACTATCTTCTGAAGTGAAAAAAATATGTTCTAGTAACTAACATAACAGTAAACTAATTACATTAAAACAAAAATTTACAGTGTTCCTGACAAATTTTAACTCACAACCTTTTGTACATATTTCCTCTAAGAATTCATTCAAATTACCTTGACACTGAAGTTTTTTAAGCTCAATATTTTTTTAAATTATTCATTGCCTTTAAATTCAGTATGGTCACTTAGTTTAGCACAATCTATGATACTGAGATTTTGTTATCTTGATCTAGGTTACTCCATTATTGTTCATATATTTTGAACATAAAGAAAATTTGTGTGATGAATTTTAAATAACCATACGAATACCACATGACTTTATTGCACTGTGATCCAATTGCATAATTTTTGCACTTTATTTAAACTTACTTAATTTCAATAGAATAGACCCATATAATTAGAGCACCTTGGGTTCGAGACTCCCCTATATACTTAGCTGGGTGTGTAAGGTAAAAGTAAAATAAAATCTAATAGTAAAATTGTTCAGAAATATTTTAGGCAATATTATATCTGTTAAAAATCATTATTTAGGTGATATGAAAAGCACTTTTTATCTGAAATAAATTTCAGTATTACAAATTAAAAACAGCGCAGAAAATAACTATGTTTTAAAGGTAAAAGCGTATACATTGACTGACTGTTAATCTTGTCTCTATTTTACAAAAAATAAGTTTTATTATTTATATACTATATCTACTGCCTTAACGAAGATTTGAAATCCTTTCTCTATCGCAGTGGTTAAAAGTAAACTAAAATCTAATACTAAAATTATTCAGAAATATTTTAATCAATTTTGTATCTTTTATAGCTCAATATTTAAGGGATATGAAAAGTAGTTTTAATTTGAAATATATTTCAGCACTACAAATTAAAAACAGCGTAGAAAATAAGAACAAAATTTTAAATGTAAAAGAGTATACAATAATTAACTTTTTTGTCTTGTCTCTATATTTACAAAAATAAAGATTTATTATTTAAATACTAAACCTACTGCATTAACGAGGAATTGAAATTATTGTTCTGTCTCAGTGGTTACAAATGAAAAAGGAACCTCTGAAAGGAAAATATGTTTAAACCTACTAAAACAAGAGAATATCACGTCAAAACAACCATTGCCATAAATTCTCAATTCTTGGATTTACTTTGTAAAAATAAATTCTCTTTATAAACGAAAATGCGGCATGGCCAGACCATGAAAGAATTTTCTTTTTCTTTTTTATCTTCTGGACAGAATAATACATTTCCATGTGGATTGTAATAGTATAAACACAATAAATTAGTGTAAAAGAGAAGGGGTTCCTTTTAATTTTATGAAATATAATGTAAATTTTTAACATTTTAAACGGAAAACATTTTATACATTTGTAACGTATATTTTTCACTGTAATATGCAATATTATTATCCATTTTAAATTTATTTAAATCATTTATAATATTATTTTACTACAATGAATTAATTTTAATAAAAAATACTTTAGGAAGTTATATTTTTCCTTCTCGCATGTAATATTATTATCCCATTTTAAATATATTAAATACGTCTCTAATAATATTTTTACACAATAATTTAGTTCTAAATTCTAGTTTAAACAGAATAAATTTTAAAAAAATCATATTAAAAAAACTGCATTCGTACGATTTATTTTTTCCTTTACTATGCAATATTATATATATATATATATATATATATATATATATATATATATATATATATATATATATATATAATATATATATATATATATATATATATATATATATATATATATATATATATATATATATATATATATATATATATATATATATATATATATATATATATATATATATATATATATATAGATATATATATATATATATATATATATAAATATATATATATAGATATATATATATATATATATATATAATATATATATATATATATATAATATATATATATATATATATATATATATATACATATATATATAATATATATATATACAAATATATATATATATATATATATATATATATATATATATATATATATATACTATATATATATATATATATATATATATATATATATATATATATATATATATATATATATATATATATATATATATATATATATAATATTTAAATATATATGTAATAATATTTTAACACAATTAATTAATTTTAAACTCCAATTACATTCTGTAAAAAAGTATAAAGAAATTCTACATCCAAAATACTCAACTTTTCTATCATTTGGGGTAAATCTGCTTCCGTTTTCACTAATTTCTATTAACTTTTCATAGAGCGTCAATTTGTCAAGCTCTTGTACAAGTCATATGTACTTATATAGCAATTATATAAATATTCCTCCATGAATTTAAAAGTAACACCTCTTTGGATAAATCTTCTGTCCTGCTAACTGTTTTTCTGATTATGACTGATTTTTGTATGAAAGAGCCATTTAGAACTTCAAAAACAGAAATCCCTATGAAATTGTGGATTTAAATTTCTGATTATTCTTTATGAAAAAATTTTCTTGGTTACATCGTAAACGAGATAGTCAAATAGCCAATTACTTAAAAACATACATTACTAAACTCAAATTACGCAAGGAAAGAAAAAGAGTCACTGTGATTCCTATTCGGACAGTAAATACATCCGCTGGATATCTTGATAGCTACAGAACGGTTACTTTCATGAATTTTACCCTCAAAACTTTTGAGAAAAATGTGTTAAATCTCATTTTTAATTATATTGAAACCAACAATCGGCTACCTGTAGAACACTATGGTTTTAGACAAATACATTGTACTTTGAACCTGATATTTTTTTTACTCAAGATGTGAGAGACTTTCAAAATAAATTCTGCATTAAGTACTATATTTTTTGAGTGCTAGATTTAACCAAAGCTTTTGATAAAGTGTGGAAATATAAACTGATCATTAAGTTATAAAAGAGAATTTCTATTGCTGGGAAATATCTTTTATAGATTGACGACATTCTCAGGAATAGAGTTTTTAATGTTAAATATAACATAATTCATTTTGTCTGTTTCGGTTCAAAACAAGGTATGGGTGAGTGCTATAATCTTAGTCTATATATATTTCTTGTATAGAATCTGTTATTGTGACTGATTGTTCGATTGGCTTATTTATCCATTTCCGTTCAAAACAAGGGATAGGTGAGGGCTCTTTATTGAGTCCTAAAATCTTTAGTCTATATATTTCTTGTGTAGAATCTGTTATTGCGACTGCTTGTGGGATTGGCTTGTCTGTTTCTATTCAAAACAAGGGATAGGTGAGGGCTCTGTATTGAGTCCTATAATATTTCTTGTATATAATCTGTTATTCTGACTGCTTGTGCGAATGGCTTGTTTGTCTGTTTCCGTTCAAAACAAGGGATAGGTGAGGGCTCTATATTGAGTCCTAAAATCTTTAGTCTATATATTTCTCGTATAGAATATGTTATTGTGACTGCTTGTGGGATTGGATTGTTTATTTCCGATCAAAACAAGGGATAGGTAAGGACTCTGTATTGAATCCTATAATCTTTACTCTATATATTTCTTGTATAAAATCTGTTATTTTGACTGTTTGGGGGATTGGCTTGTTTGTCTGTTTCGGTTCAAAACAAAGGATAGGTGAGGGTTCTGTATTGAGTCTTATAAACTTTAGTCTATATATTTTTGTATAGAATCTGTTATTGTGACTGCTTGTGGGATTGGCTTGTTTGTGTGTGTCCGTTCAAAACAAGGAATAGGTGAGGGCTCTGCATTGAGTCCTATAATCTTTATTCTATATACTTCTTGAAAAGAAACTGTTATTGTGACTGCTTATGGAATTAGCTTATTTGTTTCCGGTCAAAACAAGGGATAGGTAAGGGCTCTGTATTGAATCCTATAATCTTTACTCTATATATTTCTCGTATAGAATATGTTATTGTGACTGCTTGTGGGATTGGCTTGTTTGCTGATGACATCGTGTTTTGGTGTAGTGGTCCTGACCTTAACAAAATAGAAGTGACAGGAGTGACCAAAATGCGTTGGTTAGACGATTTTACTGTATATATAAAATCCTTCAGGTTTTCCAACGGTACTATGAACTTTCCTGTTTTCACCAAGTGCAATATTGAACTGCACAACAACTCATCAACTAAATTAACTTCGTTGCGGGGATCGTTAATGAGACCTACATCTGTCCTAGATGTACAGAATGTCCTGTATGATCAGATCCGATGAGTAATCAATAAGAAGAAGAGTTATTTTATCTTTCCTAAGTATTGAAACATATCAAATGAAATAATTTGTGCATAGTTTTATGAAATATTAAATAACTTCATTTTTGTAAAACAAACCACTTTTGCCCTACACATAGTCTACTTTAAAATATGTGATACCCATTAGTTTGTTTATATTATAAAATTGATTACTGAAATTTTACTTATTCTGTTTAGTTATATTAAATTTTATTTTCACAAGGGAAATACATTTTAATATTATCCTAATAATGGAAAATTATATACATGAGAACCATTTGTCATGCATTTCATAAATAACCACTATATTTTCTCCCACTATATTAAAAATGTATACAATGATGGTTAAAATTCCTGCTGTTGAAGCAATAATATTTTATAGTTAAATGATAAGTTAAGTTGAGTTTTCTTACCTTACGTTGAGCTCCACACATGCATCTATTTTATTGTCCTGAGAGTATTTTGAAATTTACACACAAATTTTACTATTCTGTGTTGGTGCGTTTACATTAATATTTATTACACCCATTATTTTACCCAAGGTTCTTTCTTCTTCTCAGCCCTGTTGTGACTATTTTATGTTTAATCTTTTGGTAATGATATAAAATACATATTTACGCATTTTTCCTTTTAGGGTATTACATTTCTGTACCGCTGGGTATAGATTCTATACAGTTTAAAGTATTCGCAACAAAAAATGCATGTCTTATTTAAATATTTAAATGCAATTTCTTCTTTTTATATAGGAAAAAATACGCGTGAATTTATTAATTCTTAACTCTACTCTTAGAGCTTTTTAAAGTTTAAATGAGCTCGCAGCAAAACTCCAAAAATAAGTCTTTTGAAACTAAAATTACGATGCACAAAATGTAACGAATTTGCATTTAAGTGTAGAAAAAAAGATGTTACTTACTCTAGAGCATCAGCATTTCGTAGGTAAGTGGAAGCCAATATCTTCCATCCACTGCAAATCATGCATTTCTCGGAACTAATGCTATTACTTGCATTATTCACGTATTCTGTCTTAGTAACAACTACTTTCCTTTCTCCTCAATCCTATTACAGCGAGGCCTGTTATTAAAGGAATTTTATACCTAGCAAATCCGATTCCGGAACTATTCCTTTTATCTTGCATTTTTTTTAATATTTCCATACGTTGCCCATGAAAAGTATCTGAAACGATTCCTTTTATATATCTTCGGAAATGAGATATCATGCATCCTTCCACATATGATTTCTACATGGCCAAGTCCCAAAATGGAATTTCTGATGTTATCCCCCTAAAATTGGAATATAACTTCTTTCAAAGTATTATTTATTTTCCCCCTTTTTTTGTGAATATTCCGGGGCATAATAACTTTTCTGTGTTAGGTAGACGTATGCATGGAGCGGAATTTCCGGAGAGGGATTTGATTTGATGCAAATAATTTTCTTTTCGCATTTATTATGCTAACATTTATGCATGATACCCGTTATGATGGTTCTTAATTTCGAAAATGTGAGGCATTTCTTTAAAATAGGTTTAGAAATATTGTGGGGTAATTTAAAAAATTTCGTGCAAAAAACATTTTTGTTGCTTGAGAAAATACATGAAGTCATTAACAAACTTTATATATGAGAGATTTGGTTACTTTTGATTTGGACCCTACGGTCCATGTTTTTGCAACACGGGGGTTAATGAAACTAGTAACTACTGCTTAAAGCCGATTCCTAACAGCTTCTAACTTCCATGCCACAGTGGGATTCGAATCCACGAACTTCGGTACCGAAGGCCAGCACTCTAATCATTCGGCCATCATTTGGCTTATATATTAGAGGAATTGTAAATAAACATATGAAATATTTATGAACTTTTTCGGTATAACTGGATACATTGAAGAATATAAATTATCCGACTAATATACCAAATTTATTTAAGATCACTGGTTTTTATTAAACATTATTAGCGTAGTTATTTTTGGGTTTATATGGTTTAATAAACCATACAGACACAAACTTTTCTTTGTTAGGTAGACGTATACATGGAGTGGAATTTCCGGAGAGGGATTTGATTTGATGCAAATAATTTTCTTTCCGCATTTATTATGCTAACATTTATGCATGATACACGTTATAAGGGTTCTTAATTTTCGAAAATGTAAAGTATTTATTTAAAATTTCTTTAGTAATATCTTGGCTTAATTTAGAACTTTTTAATCTCTAAAAACATATTTGGTTTCTTGAGACAGTACCTCAAGAAATTAAAAAACTTTATATATATATAAGATGTTTAGTTTCGTTTGGTTTGGAGTGCTGCGGTCTATATTTTCCAATACTAGGGCTAAGGAGACCAGGAACTACTGCTTAACCCTTTCGTGGGCCATGGGAAGATCTTTGCACCTACACGATCTTACAAAATACACCTGTCTGAAGCGCACAACTCATCCTAATATATTTGTTTCGTTATTGAAACGACGGGAAGACTGATTCCTTATTCAGTTTTCCGCTGTCATCAATTGTGCAATCGATTGAATAAAATTAGAAGCTATGTTTTGAAAGCTTGGGAACGTGGAGTGATAAATAAATGGCCCACAAAAGGGTTAAAGCCGATTCCAGCACCCTAAATATTCGGCCATCATTCGGCTTATATGTGAGAGGAAATGAAAATAAACAGATGAAATATTTATGCATTTTTTCCGTATAATTAGATACATTAAAGGATATAAATTGTCTGTACAAGAGTTTCAATAAAAAATGTACTAATAAATAGGTTTTTTTTATTTTGAGAAATAAAAAGTATGAAAACAAAAACAATTTAAAAATGCTTCAAGAATGATGATTGCAAATGATTTTCCTCGTTACTGAATAAGGTAAAATAGATACACACAAGTACAGAATTTTAATCATTGACATTTAAATAACTCAAATATATCCGACTAATATCCCAAATTTATTTAAGATCACTGTTTTTTATTAAACATTATTATTTTTAGGTTTATATTGTTTAATAAACCATACAGACACAAGTTATTATGATGCCATTCTTCTAAAATTGGATATAACTTCATTCAAAGTATTATTTATTTTCCCCCTTTTTTTGTGAATATTCCGGGGCATAATAACTTTTCTGTGTTAGGTAGACGTATGCATAGAGTGGAATTTCCGGAGAGGGATTTGATTTGAGGCAAATAATTTTCTTTTCGCATTTATTGTGCTAACATTTATGCATGATATACCTTATGAGGATTCTTAATTTCGAAAATGTGAATTATTTATTTAAAATGACTTTATTTAAAATAATTTTTTTTGGGGGGGGGGTAGTTTAGATATTTTGATGTCAAAGGACATTTTTGGTTTCTTGAGAACGTACATGAAGAAATTAAAAAACTTTATATATGAGAGGTTTAGTTTCGTTTGGTGTGGAGTGCTACGGGCTATCTTTTTGCAACACGAGGGCTAAGGAGACCGGGAACTACCGCTTAACCCTTTCGTGGGCCTTGGAGAGATTATTTCCCAGCTACACAATCTTACAAAATACACCCGTGGGGAGCGCAAAACCCTTTCTAATATATTGGTCTTGTTATTGAAACAACTTGAAAACTGAGTCACGCTTCGGTTTTGAGCTGCCATCAATTGCTCGATCGATTGAATAAAATTAGAAGCTCTGTTTTGAAAGCTTGGAAACGTAGAGTGAGAAATAAATGACCCACGAAAGGGTTAAAGCCTATTCCAGCACCCTAAATATTCAGTCATCTTTCGGCTTATATGTGAGAGGAAATAAAAATGAGAGGGATTTGATTTGATATAAATAATTTTCTTTCCGCATTTATAATGCTAACATTTATGCATGATGCACGTTATGAGGGTTCTTAATTTTCGAAAATGTGAAGTATTTATTTAAAATGGCTTTAGTAATATTTTGGGATAATTTAGAAATTTAGGTGTCAAAAAACATTTTTTGTTACTTCAGAAAGTACATGAAGAAATCAAAAAACTTTATATATGAGAGGTTTGGTTTCGTTTGGTTTGGAGAACTACGGTCTATGTTTTTGGAACACGAGGGTTAATGAGACCAGGAACTACTTCTTAAAGACGATTCCTAAATTCTAATAACAACCATGTCACAATTGTATTCGAATCCACAAACTTTGGTACTGAAAGCCAGCACTCTAAATATTCGGCCATCATTCGGCTTATATATCAGAGGAATCAAAAATGAACAGATTATATATTTATGCATTTTTTCGGCATGAATGGATTCATTGAAGAATATAAATTGTTTGTATAAAAGTTTCAATGAAAAATGTACTACAAAATAGGGATTTTTTTTAGTTTGGGATATAAAAAGTATGAATACAAAAATATTAAATTTTAAAATGCTTCAAGAATAATAACTGCAAATGATTTTCCTTGTTACTGAATAAGGTAAAATAGATACACACAAGTACAGAAATTTAATCATTGATTTTCAAATCTATTCGACTAATATGCCAAGTTTATTTAAGATCGCAGGTTTTATTATACATTATTAATGTGGTTATTTTTAGGTTTATATATTTTAATAAAAACACAAGTTTTGGAAATAAAATGTGTGAATATAAAAAAAAAATAATTTGTAAAAAACTCCAAGAAGGATGATTGCAAATGATTCTCCTTCTTACCGAATACGGTAAATTAGATACACAAGGATATAATTTTAATCATTGATATATAAATAATTCAGATATATTCGAATAATATACCAAATTTATTTAATATCACTGTTTTTATTAAATATTATTAGTGTGGTTATTTTTAGGTTTATATAGTTTAATAAGCCATACAGATATTATGATGTCATTCTTCTAAAAATGGATTTTAACTTCTTTCAAAGTATTAATCCTTCCCCCCCTGTTTTTGTTAATATTTCGCGCATGATAAAGTTTTTTGTTAGATAAAAGTATGAATGTAGTGAAATTTCCAGAGACCGATTTGATTTGAGGCAAATAATTCTTTTTGCACTTATTATGACTTTTATACATGGTACATATTATGAGAGCTCTTAATATTAATATTAAATATGAATCTAAAATATCTTTTACGATTTTTTAAGGTAGTTCTGTAATTTTGTCATGAAATAATGTTCTTTGTTATAAACGAATGTACATGACGAATCCTGAATACTTACGATATGACAGGAATTGAATGTAAACAGATGAAATAATTATGTATTTCTTCAATACAACTTGATTCAATAAAAGATGTAAATTGATTGGTAATAGTTTCAATAAAAAGTACTAAAGAATGCAATAATGATACCTAGAATACTATGGTATAATAAATCTATATTAATATGGTATAATATCTCTTAATCTTAATAGGAAATATGAATCTAAAATATCTTTAACGATTTTTTACGGCAGTTATTTAATTTGGGTATGAAATACTGTTCTTTGTTATAAACGAATGTACATGATGAATCGTAAATACTTACGATATGACAGGAATTGAATGTAAAGAGATGAAATAATTATGTATTTCTTCAATACAACTTGCTTCAATAAGAGATATAAATTGATTGGTAAGAGTTTCAATAAAAATATACTATAGAATGCAATAATTATACCTAGAATTCTATGGTATAATAAATCGTGAAGAATAAGAAGATTGAAATAAATTATGCATATATGTATTATTATCATATTTTTATGCATGATAAACTACATAATGTGATCTATTATGGAAAATAAAAAGTATGAATACAAAATACATTAAATATTTAAGATAATTAAAGAATAGTAGTTTCAAGTGATTGTTCTTGTTACACACGAAGGTAAAATTGAAACATAGAAGAACAAATGCTTAAATATCTGACTTATATGCCGATTCCACCGAAATTCAGAGTTTCTATTAAACATCATAATGTATAATGTAATTATTTTTATATTTATATTATATAATAAACCAAACACAGACGATTATGATGCAATTATCCTAAAGTTGGAATGTAACTTTGTATTTTGAGTAATAATAACTTTTCTGTGTTAGGCACATCATTCTTTTTGCATCCATTACACATTTTATATATGGTACATTTTCTGAAAGCACTTTATTAATTTTGAAAATGGGAAGTATTTATTTAATATGTATGTAAAAATATTTTTAATGGTTTGAAAATTTTGATTTTAAAATATATTTCTTATTACTTGAGAAAGTATATGAAAAAATCTAAACACTTAATGTTATGCAATTAAATATAAGTAAATGAAATATATATGCATTTATTCTATATAATTGGTTCCATTGAAGGATATAAATTATGTCGATAAGACTTTCAATAAAAAATATACTATAGAATACAGTTATGCATAGGCATATATTATATAATGAATTATGCACATATGTATTATAACCAGTTTCTTATACACGATATAAAGTTTTTTTTTTAGTTTTGGAAATGAAAAGTATGAAAACGAAAATATTAATTTTTAAAATAGTACAAAAATAAGAGTTTGAAATGAGTATTTTTGTTAGCTACGAAAACTGAGACACAGTAGCACAAAAGTCAATCGGATTTTTTTTCAAAGAATTAAAATATATTCGGCGGATACACGAAGTTCATTTAAAATCACTGTTATTTTATTAATCATTACAATATATAGTGTAGTTATTCGCAGGTTTTTGACTTTATGTACAAATTTTTCATTAGAAAATGAATCTTTTAACTCTATCTCATCCATGTCTCATGATTTCTAAAGGTGTAAAATATTTTATTATTTTGACTTGAAATCAAAACATTTTTCATTGCTCAAAATGGTCATTATTTTCAGTAAGATTTTTGGTAGACTGTAGGCTATGCATGAAATATATCTAGAAAAAGCTTACATTTGATTCAAGCATTTTTCATTATCAAACTTTAAAAATCATTTTTGCATGCATGATAAAATCTATGATTATATTTAGTTTCGAAAATTAAAAGTATGAATTAAAAACACAAGTTTTCTAGTCATTCCCAGATATTGCTGACAAATGTTAATTATATATGTAGAAGAAGATTAAATACACTTGTGTGCAAAACGTAGCCAACAGGTGGGTTATTTGCCATAACATGAAATCATCTCGAAGACATGAAATTCAGATATGAGTGAGAGTATTATGAACGTAAAGGATGTTGAAAGCAATTGCGCAGAAAAGGAATGCAATGCATATGGTATGGAATAAAACAAAAACAAGCTTTATTGAACCCATAGTAACGGGACTCATGATAATAGAATCAAATCATAGTGGACAAATAAGCCCTCTTTGCGAAGGCTTCTGATCACAGTAAACGGCTACACTTGTCGCCCCGTTGCTGTACAGAGTTGCTGAGCAATGACGCTTGCTGACTGGTGTCGCTCTCTTTCCTCCTGTAGAATGATATATCTGTCATCTCCTGCAGTTGTCTTCCTCGGGCTACCACCAACAACCTTTCTAACAGCTCTACCTATGGTTTCCAAGCACGCAAAACGACACTTTTGTTGATTCCGAACTCTACAGCTACACTGGTGACAGTACGTCCCTCTTCCCGCTTTCCAATTATTTTTCCAAGTGTGAAGTCTTCCATGCGATTTCTTCTAAATTTATTTCACGAACTCACTCACTGGTACTAGCAGCGAATATGTTGAATTGCGTCTCCGTCCTTTCTTTTTTTCTACTGTTGATTTTCTACTCACGCCGGCATCACTTGTTTTGTGTACGCTTAAGTCACCTCTGACGTTTCGTTCGTGATATTTGCATACGCATGACATTTGTAAGGACGTACGTGTTCATTGTACTGATCTACAGACCTCCTTTTCTGCCATTTTACGGCTATCTGCTTAACTTTTATATTGTTTTATATAAGCAAATTATTTTTAATTTTTGAATAGTTCTGAAATATTGGTGTCAAATGGGGCTATGATATTTCTTGTTACTATAATGAATTACTAATACTTGGCTAACAAAAAAACTTACAAGGTACATGAAAGAAACATGTTGTAAATACCTGTAAATTAATGTTATTACTTTTGACGAATTAATGAAATCTGTTTGTTGTAATGTACACACAACCTATACACCAGTGTTTGTTACAAGGGGGAAACACAGAATGAATATAATACTTTATATTGAGATTCAGACATTTATTCTATACATTTATTTACAAATAGATCCTTGGTTATCATAATCATCAATTATTTATATCTTCTATTTACACTATAATTATCACACATCTCTTTATAAGGAATTATTATTATTAACAGAGGCCTAAGTCAAATGACTGTAAATAAAATTTTATAAATTGCCTCCATTAAATTCACAGGGGAGCAGGCAGGGGCTTTCCTCACGGGCGCACGGGATGAGTTGGTGCTGGTGGATCCTTGTCCCACTTCTCTCAACTCCCCACTTCAACTCCATTCTCTCACTACGTTTCCAAACTCCTCACCTCGGTTCCAACTCCCAATTTTTCTTTCTTGCCAATCACTTGTCTTCGGGAAATTTTCCCACAACAAATGCCCTTCGGGAGTGCAGGTGGGCTCATTAAAGTATCCAGTTTTTGGTTCAAGCTGACATTACTTTTTAGCCCCTGCTCCCATAACTCACAGTTACAGCTATGTGCGAGCTTGACCGTTACGCTGTCATTCCGTGATCTTTATTTTCTCTGTAAGGGTCCCTAAACTTGACGTGAACAATTGGAGTCCTAAATTCCTCTAGGAAAATCCTACCACGGGTATGCATGCACATGCAGACCACCATGCGAAAGGACCTCGGTACACTTATGTTGTAAACCAAATATTTTTTTAAAGATTTATTGTATTACAATTTAGCACAGACCTCCATATATTCCTAAGTAAAAGTATAATTGTATTAGCTTTTATGGTTTAAGATATCCTCAATAGTGAAAATGAGTAAATATTTATTTTCGAAATATCTTTTTTCACAAGTACTTTATATCTCTTACCATTGTCTGAATTGCACATTTAATGAGTGTTCTCAAGAATATCATGCGGGAATTACTGAAAACATGTGGAATGAGGCAGATCATATGTCCGAGATGCAAGAGTTTATTTTAAAGTATGCTTAAAGCAGGAGAGTGATCTAAACTTCCTGAATGAACATATTGTTATATGAACTGAGAATAAGTTATTCTTCCCAGTAAGCTTTCGTAGTTGATGTTTACAAATAAAAATAGAGACCCTTTCTTAAATTATTAAAATTAATTTTAGATTTAATATTTATTTATCACCTTATACTCAAAGCAGTTATATGTTATTAGTATTAAATTAGAAGTTTTTGTATTCATAGCAGTTACATTTTATTAGTATTAAATTAGAAATTTTTGTATTCATAGCAGCTACATTTTATTAGTATTAAATTAGAATTTTTGTATTCATAGCAGTTACATTTTATTAGTATTAAATTAGAAATGTTTGTATACTACTCTCTGACATTTAAAATTTAACCATAACAACAAATTTCTTTAAAATATTGCATTTGTAAGAGCAAAACTTTTCCCAATGGGGAAAACTTTTTCTGATCTATACAATGTCTTTTTTAAACATAATGACCATACAATAAAGAAATCTTGAAGATATAAACATATATCTGAAATTCCAAAGGTCGGATCTTTCTTGCCATTTTTAGTGTAAAATTGTGATAAAATTATCCAGTGTTAAATAAGCATTGATCAATCATTGTAATCAGCGTTGTTCGGAAATTGTATAAAAAAGTTTAGACAGAGATCGTGTATCAAGAGACAATAACAAGTGAGCTGTATGGCCAAGAAAACATCTACTTGTAACCTGTAGAATTGTCTCAGTTTCTTATTATTTAGCTCTATGAACTCTATGAGCTAAAAGGCTTATTTTATTGTGTTTTATCTATAATTTAGTGTACTGGTTAACCAGTTTTTTTAGTTCTTTTTATAGCACGAACAATAATGTTCAGTTCCGTTTAATATTATTTATAAATTCTATAAAAAACAATATATACACTAAATATGACTTTATATTTTTTTTATAAAATGCAGTTATATAAAAATGTAATTTCAAAAGTAAGCTTAATTTTCCCCTAAAAGCATTTAATACGTGTATAGAAGTATCTTGAGAAAACAAAGCAATTAAAATAAAGAAAAAATGGTGTGAGATATTAACATAAATAAAGCCCCATAATAATTCCAATACTCAAAGCCTCCTACGTTTTTCCCATTCTTATCAACACACATTTGCGTGTAAAAACTATATTTGCATTCTTTATGCATTCCCTTTTGACAGGAACAACACTTTTTATTTCAAATACTATTATTTAGATGTTTTTTCAGGGATATTCGTATGTCTTTATCGCATTCAGAATATTTCATTCCTTGTTTTTGACTACTTTATATTTT
>CM063505.1:121645796-121660796 GCA_032207245.1 Pardosa pseudoannulata | reverse complement strand
TTTATAAAATTAATTTGTAACAGTGCGGAGGTGTTTAGGAATATAAATCGTTGAAAAATAAAAATAATTGGTTATACATATTTATTGCATGAATCTTCAAATCACAACGGTGAATACTACTAGATGGTAATCTATACCAATACCGGTAAGCTAATATTTCTCATGTATTTACCCCATTTGTTATGTCATCAGTTCCCAAAACTAACGTGAATAACCCATGTTAGTTTTAGTTATCTAGTACCCTATAAATCCTCTGATAGGTAGTGATATAACGTAGAAACATGGCAACAGCTTAAATGAAATCAGAGTATAATTTTCCCAGCAGGAACTAAATGAGTTAGATATCGATTTGAATTTAATCCAAGCTTTCTCAAAGTTGTTAGGATTATGGCTTCAAGGGAAAAATACTGAGTTGCAATACAATATTCAACTGGTAGAGATACCAAGAATCAGATATAATTCATAATTTTCAAAGAATGATAATTCCATTTATTATCGGTTATAACCCCTTGTATCTTTATGTGTGTATGAATGAAAATTAAATAAAAGAATACATTCCTGTCAGTTATGTTGATAGTTTTAAGTGTTTAATATTTTGCTTTATTTTTAACTAGAACTAGCATTGAATTCTTGAAAAATCCTTAGCACGATTAATAAGAATGTACAATACAATATTATGTTCATTTTACCATTTTTCTACGTTATACCTACAGATTTACAGGAATATTAATATCAATAATTTTTATAAATACGAAAAATAAATTTCTATAGATAGGAAAAAATGGTAATTTATTGGTATACCTGAGATAGCAAAAAAATTTCATAGCTGGATAACTATATCCTGAACTATTTGGAATAAATATGTAGAGTTTACATGCATATTCTCATATATAGGTGAAATTGTGTTTCTGACCTAGTAATTATTTCAGTAGTATTTTGTTTTATATTTTTTTTCTTCATTTTAGCAAAAAAAATCTGATGCGTTATTTTAATAACACATTTGGCTAGAGATTGTATATATTTTTATTGAAAGAATTTAAACAAAATATTTTTATATTTCAGAATATTTAATGACTAAATTCAGTTAGAATCGAGATAGAACGAAATAAGTATTACAGTCATATGAGATATACTTTAAATCTAATGATTTTTTTTGTTGTTTTTAAAGTCGTAAACAATATAATATCTTTCAGTCATATCGATAGTCTTTAATCTACTGGTTTTATTTTATACTTTTTAAGATGCAAACAATATAATCTATAACAGTCATATAGGATATATTTTAAATCTAATGAATTTTTTGTAGTGTTTACATCGCAAACAATGTAATATATTACAGTAATGTGATATATACTTTAAATCTAATGATTTTTTGTATCTTTTAAGTCACAAACAATATAATATATTAAATTCATGTGGGATATATTTATATCTAATTTTTTTTTGTAAATTTTATGTCACTAATGCACGGGTACTTATTTAAAATTTAACAGTAAATTAGAATGTTATAAAATGCGATTTCGCTACCAGAAATCAAATGTCTGGAAATATAAATAAAAATAAAGATACATAAAATCTATGACAAACAGAAAAATTTAGAATTTGTATTTTTAATTCATCGTTTTGAATTATAAATCCACATGTAAAAATTAATCTTTTGCAAACTTGGTGACATTTTCAAAGTTAAAAATATTTAAAGATTAAGATCAAAATAAAAAAAATAATAATAAAACAGTATTTGTGAATGCAAAAAATTCAAAACATATAAACATTTTTAAATGTGATAATTTAATTTTTTTAATTTAAATTTCAAAACTGTAGCTTTTTTGAGGCAGAAATGCGCGTATTCTTTTATTACAGCTTGAGCCAAGGTTTGGTAGGAGAAGCAGGGCAACAATTTCATTAGTCGATTCATGAATAGCGTTAAATTTTCAGTAGAAATTGTTGGGAACACAAAACTCTCTTTAGATACTTAAAGAGAATATTTCACAGTACTAATAATTTCTATTTCCTTATAATTTCTTGATTTTTTCCTTCTATTTTGACTAGAACTTAATATCGTCTTCTCTCTCGATTCTCTGAGCTCTGGAAATTCAAATTTAAATCACATTCATATTAGCAGATAAGTGCCTCAAATTGGAGTCTTCTTTTAGATTTGATTTCATTTTTTTTAACTTTTATTCTTAACGAAACTTTCTTTTAATGTACTTTTCAGGCATATCGGTTAGAAATCTGAATTTCCTTTTTTTATTCTACCCCCTTTGATTTCTGTTTAAAAAGATGTATTTAGGAAAATCCAGATTTGGTAAAACAAAAATCAAATTGGATAAATAGGGTTCTAAAGGCAGAGATATAAACGGGTGCAAAATGGGACAATAGGCTTACATACATGTAAAAACTGGATATTTTAGTTCACTGCTGGCAACATCACTATCAACCAAAGGTCTTTTAGTAACTTCTAATGAGCGAAAATATTTTGATTTAATCTCCTTATACCAGTAGTTTTAAAGTAATTCACACATTCTATGCGGAACATGTAGTAGTACTCTTTCTGACGATTGATACTTGAGCAAGGGTCACATACTAGTACGGGTTAGTGTAAAAACATGGCTTGTTTTTGGGTACAAAAATAACAATATATACAGGAAAACGAAGTCGAATGTTCTTGTCTACTACACAGATTCTGAAAAATTTAGAGAAATAAAAATTAGTTTTTACATTATTAGTTTTATGATTGCTTTTTTCATTTTTTATAATGTAAAAATGTTTAATATAACATAATCAGAAAAAAATTAAAACTATGTACTTCTATTTCTATTTGATTTTTCATATTTACGACACTATTATGAATTTATCCACTAAAAATATATTTTTGTTTACAAAAATATTAGGATTGTTATTTATATATTTGTTTATTTATTTCAATATAAAATAAGAAAAGTTGGTTAAAAAATTAAATAATTTTCGATCTATTGAGACTTCAGTGAATTGCTAAGTTCACTAGCAAAACAGCAAAACCATCGCTCCCGGTACAATTCAGCTGCGAAATGTACCCGCACACAATGTTTAATAGCACTTGTAATGAAGGGCAAAGAAATAGCTTTTACCTTCCTACTTACGTTAAAAAGATACGGAGTTTGCTGATGTTCTGTGATGTCAACGTCTATCCAATCCTAGATATATTGTAGTAACATTTAAACAGACCAAAAATAGCTCAAGTAGTTGTGTTCTTTACATGAAAAGTTATTGAACTTTTTTCCTATTATTTCTTGATTTATAGAGTCGGAAATGTGACTTTAATGGTTTTTCATTAAAATAATTGCTGGGTTTATGCTTGAAATAACCAGTGTACTAAACGAAAAGCTGTTGAACAAATTTATAAAAATTATTTTTATTCGAACACTCTGAAGGTTCTATCTACGATTCCTGGTAAGAATTTTTTAACATAAAGTTTGGAAATATCCCCGGAAAACGTTATAGGTAGGAATGTAAAACCTACCTATAACGTGTGCGCAGCAGTTATTGTTATGTTTATGTTTTCTTCGTTCCTTCTCATGAAATCCTCATTTTTTAAACCTATCGAAATCATAATTTTTAGTGACAAGCTGTATGGTAGGTATACCAATTCCTTCTATATTCAAATGTTTAACGGAGAAATGAATAGGTCAAATACAAGTATGTATATATGTATATGTATATATATATATATATATATATATATATATATATATATATTATTATATATATATATATATATATATATATATATATATATATCTATATATATATATATATATATATATATATATATATATATATTATATATATATATATATATATATATATATATATATATATTATTATATATATATATATATATATATATATATATATATATATATATATATATATATATATATATATATATATATATATATATATATATATATATATATATATATATTATATATATATATATATATATATATATATATATATATATATATATATATATATATATATTATATATATATATATATATATATATATATATATATATATATATATATATATATATATATATATATATATATATATATATATATATATATATATATCTCATATTTTTTTTTATATAGGCAGAAATTTTTAAAGTTTTTAATTTTGGATTTTTTTTATACAATTCATTAATCATGCCGACCACATTATACAACTTGTTCACATTTTTTACTGTGTTATCTATTCTACATTTTAGTTATAATCAAGTAAGACGGATTATCTTATAATTCTATATCAATTCAAAATGATATACGTTTATCACAATCTGTGTGTATATAATTTTAAACACATTTTTGTAGAACTGTTTTAACTATTATTCTGTTTATAATAACTGTTATTATAACTGTTTTAACTATTTAAATATATTCTATCGAAGCAGATATACTTTCAGCATAATCCAAGTCTAATTTAGGACGTATATATGAATCTCCTTAGTTTTTCCCTATTTATTCAGTGCAAAAATTTTACGAGAAATTGTATGTTTAATACACCAGATATCATTTTCTAAAAGAGTTAAATCTAATACAATTTCGCATATTTTGTATGATTTTATGAATACGTTTCTATTTTCAATTTCTTTAAACTATTTTTGCCTTTTCCATATGTGACGTGCATAGAAATGTACTTCTTCGAATTAGATTATTATAATCGCTTCTGTATCCCATTTTTTATTCTTTGGGCATATAATATGCAGCATCTTTTGTCAAAATGTAAATTTTTAAAAACTGAAACTAGTCTTTCTTTGATAAGGAATTTTGCATTCATAAAATTCACTGAATTATACATGAGCTGTTCATGAAATAGGAATTTTCTCCCTTAGTTTTATCCCCTATTCATTTCTCACATATAACTAAAAAACTAATAATTCAATACTTTATAATGTAAGTTTGAGAACCGCTTAATATGATACTTCAACTGATTCAACATGCTTTAGTGTGTATAGTTAAGGTTACAAAAATGAAATTCTCAAATAAATATTTTAAAATATCATTTCTAAATGTATTTTCTGAATATTTAAACACAATTTATATTATTAAATATTTATATTTGATGTTTTAGATTATTTTGATTTGATATCAAATGCATTAAGTGCTGTAAGAAGCTAATTTTCTTAACTCTTTCTGTAGAGCAGTCTATTTATGTAATTATTTATTTTATGTAATAGATAACCTTAAATGACAGATAAACGACTGCATAATATTTGATAAAAACTCTCGATCTACTTAAGGTACTGATGTCACACCATGTAATGCACATTGTGAAATAAAGTGGTGTGCAAAACGTAAGCAACAAATGGGTTTTTTTTTTCCATAACGATGCCGAACGATTTACGAATGGTTAGGGTGCTGGCCTTTGGAACCGGAGTTCATGCGTTCGAATCCTACTATGACATGGATGTTCGTAGCCATTCGGATTCGTCTTTAAGCAGTAGGTCCCAGCATCATCAGCCCTCTTGTTACAAAAAGTAGACCGTAGCACTCCAAAACCCAAAACCCATAACTCCATGAGAAATCTTCAGTGAGACATAAAATCCAGAAATGAGGGAGAGTATTACGTAAGTAAAGAATGACAGAAGCTTCGCCGCTGAAAAAGGAATACAATGCATACGGTATGAAATCAAACAAAAAGAAGCTTTTCTGAACGTAAAGTATCTTGACTCATGATTGTCTATCCCAGCGGAAAAACAACAAGCAGATGTTCCTTAATATGGGATATGCCATCTCCTAACTCCAATGGTTGTTTCATACCGTCTTTGCATACTCAGAACCATCTGGTCCAACATTTATTGAGATAGGAGTGCCCATTCCGTAATCCGCATATGTTTGAGTTGTTAGGAGTTCTCCGGAGGATGTAAGCGTGCTGCAATGTGTCTCCCCAAAGCATCCCACACATGTTCGATGGGATTTAAATCAGGGGAGTCCGCTAACCAATCCTTTCGAGTGATTTATTCAATATCCAGGAGCTCCTCAACAGCAAGAGCCCAATGTGGCCGTGCATTGTCATCCATAAATAGAGGTCCGGGCCAATGGCACATCGAATCAGATGCACATGGGGAAGGAGTACCTACTCACAATAGCGATCCCCGCTTACAGAACCTCTGTCGAAAACGTAGAGCTCAGTTCGCACGTTCAGCATAATGCTTCCCCAGACAAGAACTTCAGGACCACCCTCAGGGTAAAATCGTAAATTTGTTACTTTCGGGTGGACCTATCAATCAACGTTAGTAGTATATTAAATTATTTTAATAATATCTAAGAGTTAGAATTATAATTAGTTTTAAATGTTATGAATTCAAATTGAAATACAATTGAAATACTCAAATTTACATTAGCCTAATATCCTTTTAATAATGTTCAATTACAAGAGCAGTTGCCCTCAAATTCGTTAGTATATCAATGAAAAAAATTAAGAATTAACCAAAGTTTACTGTAACATTATATTTTTTGACATTACGTTTATTTGAAAGAGGAAAAAATATTTTAATGAATACAAATAAACGACGCTTTGTTTTTTAGTGAATTTTAAACTTAAAGCTTTAATATGAACTTACACGTTTAGTTTATGCACTTTCTTTTTGAAATTTAGAAGAGAAATATTCTATACCCGCAAACTGATAAAACCTATAAAATATTTTTTCTCCAGAGTAGATAATTTTATAATTTTATAATTTTTCATCATTGCATAAACTTTATGCTGGTTCTTCATATAAAAGGCAGTATGTCCAAAAACGAATGTACATTTTTGATTTATATATATATATATATATATATATATATATATATATATATATATATATATATATATATATATATATATATATATATATATATATATATATATATATATATATATATATATATATATATATATATATATATATATATATATATATATACATATATATATATATATATATATATATATATATATATATATATATATATATATATATATATATATATATATATATATATATATATATATATATATATATATATATATATATATATATATATATATATATATATATATATATATATATATATATATATATATATATATATATATATATATATATATATATATATATATATATATATATATATATATACATAAATATATATATATATATATATATATATATATATATATATATATATGTGTGTGTGTGTGTAGACACGGCAAATTTAAATCGCCGATTACACTTGAGACTTAGAAACTCTATCCCCGTTTTATTTTTAACTGTCCAGGCTACTAGCCTATTCGAAAGAAAGAACATATAAAAATCCGATATTATTTTTAACTGTCCAGGCTACTAGGCAAAGAGAAGGTTAATTATTAAGCCTAATTGTAATGCAGTCGTGGCTCTATAGACAAAAGAAGTGAGTCAATGGTGGAACTGTTATTAAAACTAGGTAAAACACGTATTTCTCAGGAGTAGAGTGCTGAATGATACAGGAAAAAATTTTCAATAACAGAGTTATTCCCCACAGCCAAATGACGTTTAGCATATTCGAAAGAAAGAACATATAAAAATCCGATAATGTACTAGATCATTGGTTAAGTGAACTATTCGCGTGAGCCAGCTTAAAAATGTGGTTCTCTGATAGAAATTATCACTTATTTCAGAGTTAGCTTTGGAGGACTGCAAATAGAATTTTGTGTCATCGAACCCTTCTTTAGATAACATATTTTGCGGATGGGGAAAATATATATATATATATATATATATATATATATATATATATATATATATATATATATATATATATATATAATATATATATATATATATATATATATATATATATATATATATATATATATATATATATATATATATATATATATATATATATATATATATATATATATATATATATATATATATATATATATATATATATATATATATATATATATATATATATATATATATATATATATATGTATAATTCTCTCTATATATATTATATCTGTGTGTATATATATTTTTATATACTCGGCCCTCCTCATGGTTTATTAGTGTCCATTAGATACTAAAAGTAATGTGATATGTCAAAGAATTCCATCACTCTACAAACATTCAATATGGACATGCTTCGTGGCAAGATAGCTATCTGTTCGATAGTTTATTTCCTCTAATATTTAAATCAGCATAATCTCTAGCAAGGCTACTGTTGTCAGGTCTTTTAGTTTCACCAAACTTGACAACATAGAAGCAATCACGGTGTAAATTCTTTACTTATGAAAATTGTGTTGGACTGCAATAAAAGGCACTGCCCTAGTTTGTTCGAGAAGAAAAATCTCTCATTTGTTTCATGGACAACTTCATAACAAAGTACAGAGATTAAAACAATAGTAATTTAAGTGATGCTTACAGAATCTAATATCAAACTGTAAAACATACACGCCTTTTTAACATTTTCTTCATGAAAAAATGAAGAAAATTATACAAATTTTATCACATACATTTTGGGTTCTTGAATTTGGAAAAAGTCTGGTTTATAACCTACTTTTAAAAATTAAGAATTTTTTCGTGATGGCCGAATTTCCCTATTGACCTTTCGGACTAATATTTGAAATAAAATATTTAGCTTTCTTCTAGTGATCATTAAAATATCATAAATCCTAAGTCTCAAATAATATTTATATAGACATTGTGTATTCCATTCTTTTTGAAGATATATGCCCTTTTCTTATCTTTCAAGTACCGTGGTGTTAATTCAATCTTTGTTCAGCGCATTTCAAATTATTTAGTTTTGTAAAAATAGGTTACATTCGGTTCAGTCTTTTTTTACCCCTTTCTCGTCCTCCCCAGGGGCACATCTCCTTTAGTTGTGTACGGGGTTCACGATCCCGGGGTACCTGAGTGATCTTTTCCTAGCTTTCTTCCTGGTAGTCATAATCTTACCTCTGTAGTGTTTGCTCCTTATCGGGTTGGACCACATTAAAATCGGACCATGACGGGCCTCTCGTAGGTCAGCGGTGGCTTGGTAGCCATTATGCAGTCACCGTCGAGGCACGGTCATCATTAGTTGCTGCTGTATGTTTTCGGATGGGTCAGTGTAAAACACACCCCTTTGCCGTAAGCGTTCATCAAAGATATACAGTACCGAACCGGTTTGAAATAAAAAAAATCCAGACTTTCCAGACTACCCACCAAAAGAAGGGTCCATTGGTTTGGCGTGATTCTGACCCCACGATTCTGAATGAACCCCTGTTTTTTCTCCGCGGGACAGTCTTATTTTTTTAGAAGACAAGGTAGCGACCAGAGAAGAGTAGAATGTGAATGCTACTGGCTTCCGCGGTTTGCGGGATAGACCTTTTGAGGAATATCCTCGCCATATTGTTTTTTACGGGTGACGCCGACTCGAGAGCAGTCTTCCATATCTACAAATGATAAGTTGATTCCAGTTGTATTCCTTTGGCATTTATTTAATTGTATAAAATAATTTAATCAAGATATATTCGTCCATGTGTTTATTAATAAGTTTAGATTTCTTCTTTCTCAATCACTAGGACAACGTAACATTATTTTTACAAGTTTATCAATAAAAGATTATAAATTATTGTTTATTTCATCAGATTAGATGTATAATTAAGAATGAATATATTACTTTTTAAATATTTCTATTGATTTTGTTTTATTAGATTTGGTTGTAATTACGATTACAAAATATATAGATTTACATTTCACTTTCGCTTAATTCTCATATATATCGGTTCAGCATAGATTTTCTGCGCCCGAATCACCCTGTTTGAATTTTTATGGTATAATGGTTTTCTTAGTCAATCGGAAACACTTAAAATAGTTCTCGGTAAATCTGTCATTCATACAGCAAACAAGATATCATATCACTCAAAACCAAACCGAGCTATCCACGAATAGTTTTCAATTAATATCACACATTAAAAACCAATGCAATTTTTAAAAAAATGTTTTTAATATGACATGGAAAATTCCTGTCAGCGGTATTCAAAAATAATATGTGGGTGGTCAATGTTTGAAAATACATTACTCCTATAAATTCTTTACAAACGAGGGAATGAAAGATCCTTCCTCGAGCGTTGTTCTAAAACTCGCAAGATATTTATTTCAGATTTCTGAAATGTATTCAGCAAAACATATGGTTCTTGATTCATAAGTAGTATCAGAGATGTCAGAGTTAAAAGAAAAAATATTAGCAATATCCATTCTAACACTGAAAGAATCGAAAGAACACTTTGCTTGGTAAGGTATGTTTTAGGGGAAACTTATGTTTAGGACATATTGGAAAGTGAAATATATCAAACAATATTGTAAGGGATTTTATAAAATCACTCACATATTACAAATATGAATTGTTTAATTTTAGTGAAAGCACACATTGATTTAAGTTAATCGTGTTATAATACTTTTTGTTTGCTGTGGTATAGTACATTGCTGTTGTTACTTCAAATCGATTAATAACCCAAATTTGTTTTATATAATCTTTAATATTAACTATAGCAAAACGCCACTGATCTGTATTACGATATGAAAATATATCAGTGAGAAGAAAAGATAAGGAAAAATGCTAAACAGAAATATAAAATATAATAAAAAGTAAAAGAATCACTCCACGTGCTACACCTGAAAGAAAAATTGTCAAAGTCTATGCGCACACTGCAGTTTTTCCTTCATTTTAAAATACTCCAATATCCCTATACTTTTTTCCATTGTCCTGTGCACAATGCGTCCTGTTCCAGCTCTGTCTAGATTGACTGGGACTCCAGGCATGATAATGATTCGCCTCCTGACGACCAATCACAATTCTCGAAACTCGGTGAAGTTTAAGTGCAGTCGTTTCCACTGGCTAAACTACACGCCTCCTGTAGTCGCGAAAAATTTTACCCAATACCCTTTTAACTCGTTGTCGCTTCATTGTCCTGAGCTGATGCTTCCGTCGTTCCATTGTCCTGTGTACGATGCTTCCTTTCCTGATGATATCCTGATTGACCGAAACTCCAGGCATGGTCCTGAATCGCCTCCTAGCGACAAACCACAACTATTCAAAATTGGTAAAATTTAAGTGCAGTTGTTTAAACTGGTCACACCACACGCCTCCTAGAGTCGTTAAAAATACTTCGAAATGCAACCCACAACGTGTGAGTGCATCGAGCAGATCAATTTCGCAAACCTTATGTAAAGCATAGCTGCACTCTCACACTGTTTCTACGTTATAAGAAGTTTAGAAGACAATTAATTTATATGTTAACAGGCAATTAATTAAACTGAATTGACTACAATAAACGTTCTGAGTGAAATTTTCCTGAAGACTCAATATTTCAATCTAGTATAATTCTGAAATATTTATTAAAATGCAAATAAAAAAAGTATTTTAATATTTTTAACCTTATATATAATTGACTAAATTATAACCCTAACAGACAGAAAGTATTTCTCATTATTAATATAATGGGACACCAAACATATCAGATGAGAAACCTAAGTGAAAAAGGGATATTTCTAACTTATTGAACTGCAATTGTAGTAATCCAAGAATACCAAAGTGGGATTTTTATAATCCGCATAGTTCCATAATTAATATAATTATTATCACAACAAAGAATTCAGTTGTTATTAGTAGTAGGTTCTTTAGTAAAGTTTATTTTAAATTTTTAAAGTATTTGAAGCATTTTAGGAGTATTCATACACTGAATTATACACTCAAGAGCCAAATTATTATGACCACCCCTACATTTTGCAACGAACTCGCCTGGATGACGTGGAAGGCACGTGACCAAATTGAAGTGGTATTTAACTGCTGAGAGTCTGAAGAACCATTCTTTAATTTACTTCTGTAAGTGATGGGAAAGACTATGGATCTAAGCGATTTTGATAGATGGCAGATTGTAATGGTTCGAAAGTACGGAACAAGTATTTCCGAAAGTGCACAACTCGTGGGTTTTTCGCGATCTACAGTTGTTAGTACTTAAGTAAAGTGGATGAATGACGGTGAAACCAGCAGTGGACGACATGGTGTTGGACGTCCACACTTTATCAAAAATACGTCGTCGGAGACTGTCTCGCATGGTTAAGCAAATCCGGAGCCAGACAGTGGCTCAGATGAGAAGCCAATACAATACTGGGCGAAGTAGAATAGTATTAGAGCACACTGTTAAGCGGACACTATTGAAAATGGGGCTACACAGCAAACGTCCCACTCGTGTGCCTTTGCTGACCAAGCGTCATCGCCAACTGCGCCTATGCTGGGCCCGGGAACATCGCGGATAGTCCATGGATCATTGGAAGAGAGTTGCCTGGTCATATGAATCACGATTTGTCAGGATAGCCCATCTTCCACGAGAACAGTTGCTCCTTCAATGTACAGTAGGTCTTACACAGGCCGGTGGAAGCGGTATTATGCTTTCGGGGACGTTTTCTTGGGCGTATTTGGTACCCATGTTTGTGGTAGAGCAGATCATAATGTAGATAATTCAGGAATGTAGATAAAAACAATCTGAACATTACAATTAAAAAAATACTAAGTGTAGAAACTCTATCGGATCGACAACCACATGCATGCTTATAAGGTTTTTCCCATCAACCTATTTGCAACGGCAACAACATTGTATGCTTTTATATTTCTATACAGTATCTTTTATAAATCTCATATGCATTTTTCTATATAATGTTTTTTAAACTTATAACAAAATTATTTAGAATCGGCTTAGCACTGAAAGGGCATCCTCCTCGGACTAATATTGACAAAACTATGTATACATGGGATACTCTGTAAAAACTGTATTTACCTTAAAGACCATTTATTTTAAGAAATTTCCAATGTACCTCATAAGAATGTCAAGAATAAAATCCCTTGAAGAAAATATTTTTTAACTTCTACCATAAAATTTAGAGAACCATGTATATATTAAACCTATTTATGTGAAAATATAAACACATCAGTTTTTATTAAATGGCCAGAAGTACTTGAAATGAAAGTCTGAATAAATCATGTGGGTAATATTTTACATCCTTAAGTATCAAAGACAGAATATTGGTCCCTTTGAGGTATTAAGATGACAGCAATGAATATTCAGTGCAATATGCCTTTCACAGAAACTTTTAAAATGTGGTAAAGCGTACAGAATAAACACCCCCGGAACTTTGATATATGAAACTTTCATCTTAATTAAAACGAATCTCTATATGCATTTAATCTTCTCTCTTGAAAATGTCATTTAATATATAAGGATAAGACCTTAAGTGCAATTTAACCGCAGGAAAAACGAAGATATTAGTTTCTAAAATTAGATAGGCATAGATTCCTTACTTGTTCTATCTCTTTTACTTTTATAACATGTATCGTATATCACGAGAAGAAACAAAGGGGAAACTTATGTTTAGGACATATTGGAAAGTGAAATATATCAAACAATATTGTAAGGGATTTTATAAAATCACTCACATATTACAAATATGAATTGTTTAATTTTAGTGAAAGCACACATTGATTTAAGTTAATCGTGTTATAATACTTTTTGTTTGCTGTGGTATAGTACATTGCTGTTGTTACTTCAAATCGATTAATAACCCAAATTTGTTTTATATAATCTTTAATATTAACTATAGCAAAACGCCACTGATCTGTATTACGATATGAAAATATATCAGTGAGAAGAAAAGATAAGGAAAAATGCTAAACAGAAATATAAAATATAATAAAAAGTAAAAGAATCACTCCACGTGCTACACCTGAAAGAAAAATTGTCAAAGTCTATGCGCACACTGCAGTTTTCCTTCATTTTAAAATACTCCAATATCCCTATACTTTTTTCCATTGTCCTGTGCACAATGCGTCCTGTTCCAGCTCTGTCTAGATTGACTGGGACTCCAGGCATGATAATGATTCGCCTCCTGACGACCAATCACAATTCTCGAAACTCGGTGAAGTTTAAGTGCAGTCGTTTCCACTGGCTAAACTACACGCCTCCTGTAGTCGCGAAAAATTTTACCCAATACCCTTTTAACTCGTTGTCGCTTCATTGTCCTGAGCTGATGCTTCCGTCGTTCCATTGTCCTGTGTACGATGCTTCCTTTCCTGATGATATCCTGATTGACCGAAACTCCAGGCATGGTCCTGAATCGCCTCCTAGCGACAAACCACAACTATTCAAAATTGGTAAAATTTAAGTGCAGTTGTTTAAACTGGTCACACCACACGCCTCCTAGAGTCGTTAAAAATACTTCGAAATGCAACCCACAACGTGTGAGTGCATCGAGCAGATCAATTTCGCAAACCTTATGTAAAGCATAGCTGCACTCTCACACTGTTTCTACGTTATAAGAAGTTTAGAAGACAATTAATTTATATGTTAACAGGCAATTAATTAAACTGAATTGACTACAATAAACGTTCTGAGTGAAATTTTCCTGAAGACTCAATATTTCAATCTAGTATAATTCTGAAATATTTATTAAAATGCAAATAAAAAAAGTATTTTAATATTTTTAACCTTATATATAATTGACTAAATTATAACCCTAACAGACAGAAAGTATTTCTCATTATTAATATAATGGGACACCAAACATATCAGATGAGAAACCTAAGTGAAAAAGGGATATTTCTAACTTATTGAACTGCAATTGTAGTAATCCAAGAATACCAAAGTGGGATTTTTATAATCCGCATAGTTCCATAATTAATATAATTATTATCACAACAAAGAATTCAGTTGTTATTAGTAGTAGGTTCTTTAGTAAAGTTTATTTTAAATTTTTAAAGTATTTGAAGCATTTTAGGAGTATTCATACACTGAATTATACACTCAAGAGCCAAATTATTATGACCACCCCTACATTTTGCAACGAACTCGCCTGGATGACGTGGAAGGCACGTGACCAAATTGAAGTGGTATTTAACTGCTGAGAGTCTGAAGAACCATTCTTTAATTTACTTCTGTAAGTGATGG
>CM063505.1:121636444-121640696 GCA_032207245.1 Pardosa pseudoannulata | reverse complement strand
CTCTTAACGACCCTCTTTTGCATGGGACTCCGTCTGCCTTATATAGGCTCACAGAAACTGCCAGAACACTCCAGAAGCCGGAACCGGAAGTGGCCACGTGACACTACACTTGGCGACATTTGGCGACACTTGGCGACACTTGGCGACGAACTTGGCGATGAACTTGACGACAAAAATAGGTTGCCAAATCCATCGCCAACGAGCCTATATCTCGCCAATTTGGCGAGATACCCATAGAGTCCCATGCTAAACTCAAGCAATTTTTGCAAATTCGTAACATTGCTCCCTCCTCAAAGACTGCACGTCTCGGGCAGTGCACTTGAGCAGAAAGCAACTTACGATACTTACAAATACAATACTTACAAAACATAAATGGAATAATAAATTTAAATTACAATAAATCAATAACAGAATAAATAACAGAAAGAAAACAACTATTTACAGAACTATTTACAAATAAAAATAAATAAAAGTTGAAGGTCACGAAACCATAGTGCCAATTATTAATTAAACTAAGTAATGTTACCATAGTATGGTGCTAGACGATCATAATGAACAATCCTAGGCTTAGCATTCGTTGATTTACGGATTCGAACCACGACGTCGTTCAGTCTTTTTAAAACTGTATAAGGTCCTTCCCACGAAGTTTGAAGCTTTGGAGAAAGTCCTTTACGTCTGTGTGGGTTCCAAAACCAAACCTTGTCACCTTCGTTGAATTCATGTCTTGTAGCTCTTGCGTCGTATCTGGTCTTCATTTTGTCCGTCGCGATGTTGATCCGACCTCGGGCAAACTGATGAACGTCTTCTAACCGCGCCTGCAGATTTTCAACATAAGCTTCAGGCGAAGAAGGCGCATCCGGTGGACGTCCGAATACAAGATCACAGGGGAGACGGAGCTCACGACCGAAGAGCATCTGTGAGGGTGTAAAGCCGGTGGTTTCATGGACGGCACTCCTGTAGGCCAGCAAAAATAACGGTAGTTTCTGATCCCAGTCTTGTTGATTCTTCGAAACGAGGTGAGAAAGACTATTTAGGATTGTTCGATTGAATCTCTCCACCATGCCATCCGATTGCGGATGTAGAGGGGTTGTTCGTGTTTTATCGATTCCCAGGATTTTACAAAGTTCTTGGCAGACAGCAGAAATGAAATTCCTCCCTTGATCTGAATGAAGTTGAAGGGGCGACCCGAACCTAGAAATCCAATTTGCCACTAAAACTTCTGCAACAGTTGTCGCTTCCTGATCGGGAATCGGGTATGCCTCAGGCCACTTCGTGAAATAATCCATGACAGACAAAATGTATCGGTTATTGTCCGCTGTCCGTGGAAGAGGTCCCAAGATGTCGAATGCTATTCTTTCGAATGGTGCCCCTACATTATACAGATGTAACTTTCCTCGACTGCGTCTAGTGGGTCCTTTACGCGCTCCACAGGCATCGCAGGATTTGCACCATTTTTCGACATCAGTTCTTATGTTGTTCCAATAAAACCTCTCTCGAACTCTCTGGATGGTTTTCATAACTCCGAAATGTCCACTTGTTGAACTATTGTGTAACTCCTTTAGCACGTCTGGTATTCGCGATCGTGGGAGTACTAGCTGCGACCTCGATGTTTTGCCGTCGTCGGATTCCCATTTTCTATACAGGACGCCGTTTCGAAATTGAAGAGAATCCCAGAGAGCCCAATAACGTTTGACACCAGGACTTAAACTAGAGATATCTTGCCAATTGGGTCTTGTACTAGACAACTCCATGAATTCAATAATGGGTTTTATTTCAGGGTCCTTCATTTGTGCTTCACGAATTTCTTCATCACTCCAAGAGTCTAATCGTGATGTAGATGACGCTGTGAGGTGGCGCACAACCGGCTCTATTGTCCCATATTTTATCTCAGCTGCAGAACAAAAGCGACAATTACCTGTACAAGGTCTCCTGGACAAGGCGTCTGCATTTCCATGTGAGGATCCTCTGCGATGTTGGATATCGAAGTCGTACTCTTGCAGCTTCTGTATCCACCTAGCTATCTGTCCCTCTGGGTTCTTGAAATTCAAAAGCCATGTGAGAGATGCATGGTCTGTTCGCAGCAGGAATTTTCGTCCGTAAACATAACTGTGAAAATTCTCTATAGCTTTAACAATGGCGAGCAATTCTTTTCTGGTGACACAGTAATTTCGCTCGGTCTTCGACAGGCACTTACTCCAATAAGCGATTACACGTTCATGACCATCGATTTCTTGAGATAGCACTGCTCCCAGACTGGTATGGCTGGCATCTGTATCTAAGATAAACTGTTTGTCAGGATCCGGATAAGACAATATAGGTGCGGATGTTAAAGCCTCTTTTAAGCTGTCAAATGCTACCTGGCATTCCTCAGACCATTTAAATGGTTGTTTGTTCTCGGTCAACCTATGAAGTGGTCTTGCGATTAACGAAAAGCCTTTTACAAACCTTCTATAATAAGTGCAGAGACCTAAGAAGCTTCTCAACTCGTGCACATTCTGAGGTTGCCTCCATTCTTTAACTGCTGCCACTTTTCGGGGGTCAGTTCTTACTCCCTCAGCGGAAATTATATGACCAAGGTAGCTTACTTCGCTGCGAAACAAATAACATTTGGCTGGATTTAACTTCAAATTGGCTTCTTTCAATTTTTCTAGCACCCTTCTCAGGTTTTTAAGATGTTCTTCAAAACTTCGCCCCACGATTATTATGTCATCTAAGTAAACAAGACAGGCTTCGGGAGAAAGTCCTCTCAACACCGTCTCCATTAGGCGCTCGAAAGTAGCAGGTGCGTTGCATAGGCCAAAAGGCATAACTTTAAATTGCCAAAGTCCTTGGCCACCAGTCGTGAATGCTGTCTTTTCACGATCTACGGGATCCATCTCTACTTGCCAATAGCCACTCTTTAAATCAAGTGTAGAGAACCACACATTTCCCGATAATGTGTCCAAGGTGTCGTCGATTCGGGGAAGAGGGTAACTGTCTTTCTTGGTGATGTTATTTAGGCGACGGTAGTCCACGCAGAATCTCGTTGAACCGTCCTTTTTCTTGACCAAGACGATAGGAGAGGCCCAAGGACTGGTAGAAGGTTCGATGACGCCCTTCTCCTGCATATCATTTAAAAGATCTTTCACTTCTTCTACTTTGGAGAATGGTAATCTTCGAGGATGTTGTTTAATAGGAGCATGATTTCCTGTGTCGATTCGGTGTTTTGTTAACTTTGTTCTTCCCAAATCGTCGGATGACTTCGAAAATAGTTCACTAAATTCACCAAGCATTTTCTCTACAGCGCTTTTCTGTTTCTTACTTAATTCTGTTTTTGTTAGCAAGTCCTTCGTTAAATCTTCAGAGGACACGTTTGATGTTTGGAAAGAACTTCGCTCCACACAAGTCACTGGGGTACATGTGGCTAACACCTCACCTTTCTTAATAATCTTCGGTTTATCACTTATGTTGGCAATTCTCACCGGTATGGCTTCTTTTGAGAAATCTATGAGTGTTGAAGCTACTAAAACCCCTTTTGGAAAATTCCCGAAGTTAGGAAATTCGAGGAGTCCAAGTCGAAAATTCTTCTCTTCGTCAGAATAGCCCTCCAATATTAATTCTTTCCTGGCTGGTATGGTGAAATCCAATGGAGCAATTATTCGATAGCAGGATTTGATTTCACTAACTTCTTTCCGGAACAGTGTTACATCTTCTGACGTAGAGTGTAGAGAATTATCTTTAAAGTCTAATATAAAATTGTATTTCTTTAGAAAGTCCAGTCCGAGGATAAAACTGTCCGTAATTTTTGCCACATACACAGTATGAAGGTACGAGTTGTTTCCAAATGTTATTTTAATATTCATCTTGCCAATAATCGGAATTTTGTCACCGGTAACAGTCTGGAGAGTAACGCATGGCGGCGTCCAGATAATCTTCTCATTAAGTTGTTGAGCAACATCTTCATTCATGATGGTAACATTGGCCCCTGTGTCGATGATCATCCGGCAGGATAAATTATTTACATAGGCTTCAATAAAGAATCCATTTCCGTCACCACTTTCTGAAGAAATTTGGAAAACCTCAAAATGGGGCTCTCTATTAACTGGCAATCTCCGCCCCACGAGACAGCCATGTTCTAGTTTTCCTGTTTCTTGGTTCTAGTTACATTATCAGCTCGTTGATCTTGGCGAGCTTGGCAGCTTCTTTGTATATGTCCTTCGGCTCCGCATCTCCAGCACATTACATTCTTCTTTTGTGTGTTTCGATTGGATTT
>CM063505.1:121618944-121631444 GCA_032207245.1 Pardosa pseudoannulata | reverse complement strand
AAGTCAAGAAGGTCAGATTTTTTCCACCATTTCCTCGGTTCATTTCCTTTATTGTCTCCTACCTTTTTCTTCAACCTAAGCACGGTCGCATTAAATATAAGAATCCCGCAATTATCAGCCTTTTCTAAAACACCATCCTTTAATCGTAAAATCCTCTTCATTTAAGAATGAAGAAATTTCGTATTCATATTTCAGAAATTATCTCTGGCTGAAATATAATTTAATGGTAATGAATAATTTTTTTATTCAATTTTTGCCAATTATATAAATTATAAAACTGTTCTGAATCTCTTTAAAAACTTATAAAATTAACCTACTTAATTTTAGTTAAAAATTTTAAATATATATAGAGCATTTTAAAATTCTTTGGTAAAATTCAGTCATAAATCCTTGAAAAATCAGGATATTAAAATTTATGCTATCATTCTTTTAACTAAATATAGAAAGACGAGTCTTAAAAATATGGTTCATCTTATTAACCCTTTAACGTTCACCAAAATAAATTCATGGGAATTTAATGTAATTAGTTTATAAATGTTATCTATGAAACTTGTAAATGTAATATATAAGTTTTTTTACAGTCCTTAGGACGATTTGTCTTAGAGGATACCTAAGGAAGATTTTAGGAATGTTTAACTGTCGAACCCTCCCCTTGAACAGCTTGAACATTATGCTTTTTTAAAAGTTTAACTATACTGGATAATACTGGAACAATAAATAATAATCCTTAGAATGGTTTAATAAATAAATAACTTAAAAATTTATAAGTGTTGTTTCTATAGATACTTTTATTTAGTGTCATCAGTAAGATAAATTGAATTACTCAGGTACAGAAAGTATAAATACATATATTTCAAAAGAAAAAAAATAATTAGGTCTAGAGCTATCACCTGATGTAAATTTAAGATGTCCAAAACATAAAAAAATTGAAAATCATCCATGTCTCCAAATTTTTTTTAATAGGAAAAGCTCTTGAATCTATATCGTTGTCTTCCATACATCAGAGATGATGAGATTAGAGCCTTAAATAACTATAAAAAATAAAGTTTAAAAATAGATGTTTAATAGGTGGTTTTGCTACGAAAACAATGTCCACTAAAGGGTTAAGATGAGGCCACCAGAGTGTCTAGGCCGCATGTTTTAAGTTTAAAATTTTAAAAACATAAAAACATCGAAAATCATTCATACTCAAAATAAATTTTATAAATGACAATGTTTTTCTCAGTGGAACTATTTTTCCAGTATTCCATAACTATAACATAAATAGATTAATAGTTCAGTAACTATGTATTCAGTAGAATGTTAAATAAATATACATGTAAACAAAGAATTCGATAGGAATTTATACAAAAGAAAAAAAAATTTGAAAAATATTAGTTTTATGTGTTTATAATATGAAATAAATTATTATAAGAAGTAAAATACAGCATTCCTGTTTTAAGTCTCCCTCTGATTAAGATATCCTACTAAAGTCAAGAAGGTCAGATTTTTTCCCTCCATTTGCTCGGTTCATTTCCTTTATTGTCTCCTACCTTTTTCTTCAACCTAAGCACGTTTGGATTAAATAGAAGAATCCAGCAATTATCAGCCTTTTCTAAATCTCCATCCGTAAAATTCTCTTCATTTAAGAATGATGAAATTTCGTATTCAGATTTCAGAAATTACCTCTGGTTGAAATATAAGTTAATGATAATGAATAATTTTTTCCTTCAATATTTCCCATTTTTTCAATTAAAATTACATACATTATAAAACTTTTCTGAATGTCTTTAAAAACTTATAAAATTAACCTACTTAATTTGAGTCAAAAATTTTAAATATATATGTAGAACATTTTAAAATTACTTGGAAAAATTCATTCATAAATCCTTGAAAAATCAGAATATTAAAATTTATGCTCGCATTCTTTTAACTAAATGTAGAAAGACGAATCTTAAAAATTAGATTCATCTTATTAACACTTTAACGGTCACCAAAATAAATTCATGGGAATTTAATGTAATTAGTTGATAAATGTTATCTATGAACTTTGTAACTGTAATATATAAGTTTTTCTTACAGTCCTTAGGATTGTTTGCCTTAGAGTATACCTAAGGAAGGTTTGAGGAGTGGTTTAACTGCCTAATCCTCTCCTTGTACAGCATGAACATTATGCTTTTTTAAAAGTTTAACTGTACTGGAAGAACAATAAATAGTAATCCTTTAAATGGTTTAATAAATAAATAGCTTAACAATTTATAAGTGTTGTTATTATAGATACTTTTATTTGGTGTCATAAGTAAGATAAATTGAATTACTCAGGTACAGAAAATTTAAATACATATATTTCAAAAGGAAAAATTAATTAGGTCTAGAGCTATCATCTCTTGTAAATTTAAAATGTCAAAAACATAAAAAAATCGAAAATCATTCATACTCAAAATAAATTTTATAAATGACAATGTTTTTCTCGGTGGAACTATTTTTTCAGTATTGTATAACGTATATAATAAATAGATATATATTTCAGTAACTATGTATTCAGTAGAATGTTAAATAAAATATACATGTAAACAAAAAATTCAACAGGAATGTGTACAAAAGTATAAGAAGTTTTAAAAATATTAGTATTATGAGTTCATAATATGAAATAAATTATTATAAGAAGTAAAATACAGCATTACTGTTTAAGGTCTCTCTCTGATTAAGCTATCCTACTAAAGTCAAGAAGGTCAGATTTTTTCCTCCATTTGCTCGGTTCATTTCCTTTACTGTCTCTTACCCTTTTCTTCAACCTAAGCACGTTTGCATTAAATACAAGAATCCAGCAATTATCAGCCTTTTCTAAATCTCCATCCGTAAAATCCTCTTCATTTAAGAATGATGAAATTTCGTATTCAGATTTCAGAAATTATCTTTGCTGAAATATTAGTTAATGATAATGAATAAATTTTTTTCATCCAATTCTTGTCATTTTTTCAATTAAAATTACATTATAAAACTTTTCTGAATTTCTTTAAAACTTATAAAATTATACTTACTTGAGTTAAAAATTTTATATATATATATATATATATAAAACATTTTAAAATTCTTTGGTAAAATTCAGTCATAAATAATTGAAAAATAAGAATATAAAAATTTATGCTAGCTTTCTTTTAACTAATGTAGAAAGACAATTCTTGAAAATATGATTAATCTTATTAACCCTTTAACGGTCACCAAAATAAATTCATGGGAAATTTAATGTAATTAGTTTATAAATGTTACCTGTGAACCTTGTAAATTTAAAATATAAGTTTTTTTTTACAGTCCTTACGAGTGTTTGCTTTTGAGGATACGTAAGGAGGGTTTGAGGTGTGGTTTAACTGTCGAAACCTCCCCTTGTACAGCTTGAACATAAGCTTTTTTAAAAGTTTAACTATACTGGATAATACTGGAACAATAAATAATAATCCTTAAAATGGTTTAATAAATAAATAGCTTAACAATTTATAAGTGTTGGTTTTATAGATACTTTTTTTAGTGTCATAAGTAAGATAAATTGAATTACTCAGGTACAGCATGTTTAAATATATATATTTCAAAAGAAAAAATAAATTATGTCTAGAGCTATCATCTATTGTAAATTTAAAATATCAAAAACATAAAAAAAAAATCGAAAAATCATTCATACTCAAAATAATTTTTTTTTTATAAATGACAATTTTTTTCTCGGGGGAACTATTTTGTCAGTATTCAATAACGTATAAAGTATATAATAAATAGATATATATTTCAGTAACTATGTATTCAGTAGAATGCTAAATAAATATACATGTAAACAAAAATTCGATAGGAATGTATACAAAAGAAAAAGAATTTTTAAAAATATTAGTTTTATGTGTTCATAATATGAAATAAATTATTATAAGGAGTAAAATATAGCATTTCTGTTTTAAGTCTCTCTCTGATTAAGCTATCCTACTAAAGTCAAGAAGGTCAGATTTTTTTCGTCCATTTGCTCGGTTCATTTCCTTTATTGTCTCCTACCTTTTTTTTCAACCTAAGCAGGTTATCTGCATTAAATACAAGAATCCCGCAATTATCAGCCTTTTCTAAATCTCCATGCTTTAATCGTAAAATTCTCTTCATTTAAGAATGAAGAAATTTCGTATTCAGATTTCAGAAATTATCTCTGGCTGAAATATAAGTTAATGATAATGAATAAATTTCATTCAATTTTTCCTATTTTTTCAATTAAAATTACATACATTATAAAACTTTTTCTGAATCCCTTTTAAAACTTATAATATTATATTTACTTAGTTTGAGTCAAAAATTTTAAATATATATAAATCATTTTAAAATTCTTTGGTAAAACTCAGTCCTAAATCTGTGAAAACTCAGAATTTCAAAATTTATGCTAGATTTCTTTTAACTAAATGTAGAAAGACGATTCTTAAAAATATGATTCATCTTATTAACCCTTTAACAGAGAACTAAAAAAATAGCAATATCAATAAAAACCGCAATGTTACAGCTGGAATAGCAATTTACAGAAAAAATATCTCTGCTCTTGTAATAACTGGTAGCTCCAGATAATTACTCCGGTGGCCTCCGAGTGCTTGGGACAACTCTAGGTAACGCCGCTTAGTAAGAATATGCTACGAACTTTTCCTTTTAGAACTCTTCAACTTCTCATTTTTTTATTTCCACCTTCCCTGTTCCTCTGGTCTATAAGGAATCTAGATGTAATTTTTTTTTACCGATTTTTGTTTAATTATTCTAATACTGTATGATATAGACGGTTTCATGGAAATACGACAAGAAGCACCATAATATCTCTTTTATTATCTCTTTTATTATCTCTTTTATATAATTTTCCATAATCTTGCAAACTTCAATCAAAACAGAAAAGTTTATTCTTCTTTCTTTTTAAAAGTTGCAACACCACACACACAAAAAAAAATAAAGGTAGGTAGTGACATACGATGGTATTTTAAAACAAATATTAAATCTATAGATGTGCGCGACACCGATCCTCCTTTCCCTACTCCTTGGAATTGAAATGGCACACCCCCGCCTTAAACCTCCAAACATAGGGGGGAAATGCACCCTTCCACTTAGGATCACCGATTTTTGTTATTATTCAAATACTGCATGATATATAGACGGTTTCATAGAAATACGACAAGAAGCACAATAATATATCTTTTATTATCTCTTTTACATAGTTTTCCATAATCTTGCAAACTTCAAAAAAACCAGAAAAATTTATTCTTTTTATTTTCAAAAGTTGCAACACCACAAAAAAGAAAAACAAAGGTAGGTAGTGACATACGATGATATTTTAAAATCTATAGATGTGCGCGACACCGATCCTCCTTCTCTCCTCCTTGGATTTGAAATGGCACATCCCCCCGCCTTAAACCTCCATACATAGGGAGGGAATTGCATCCTTCCACTTACGATCCCCGATTTTTATTTTATTATTCAAATACTGCATGATATAGACGGTTTCATAGAAATACGACAAGAAGCACCATAATATCTCTTTTATTATCTCTTTTATATAATTTTATATAATCTTGCAAACTTCAATCAAACCAGAAAAGTTTATTATTCTTTCTTTTGAAAAGTTGCAACACCACAAAAGAAAAACCAAATAAAGGTAGGTAGTGACATACGATGATATTTTAAAACAAATATTAAATCCCTAGATGTGTGTGACACCCATCCTCCTTCCCTCCTCCTTCGATTTGAAATGGCACCGTAATATCTCTTTTATTATCTCTTTTATATAATTTTCCATAATCTTGCAAATTTCAATCAAACTAGAAGAGTTTATTATTCTTTCTTTTGAAAAGTTGCAACACCACAAAATAAAAATAAAGTAAAGGTAATGACATATAATGATATTTTAAAACAAATATTAAATCTATAGATGTTCGCGACACCGATCCTCCTTCCCTCCTCTTGGATTTGAAACGGCACCCTCCCCCCGCCTTAAACCTCCAAACATAGGAAGGGAATTGCACCCTTCCACTTACGATCACCGATTTCTGTTTTATTATTCAAACAATGCATGATATAGAAGGTATCATAGAAATACGACAAGAAGCACCATAATATCTCTTTTATTATCTCTTTTATATAGATTTCCATAATCTTGCAAACTTCAATCAAACCAGAAAAACTTATTATTCTTTCTTTTGAAAAGTTGCAACACCACAAAAGAAAAACCAAATAAAGGTAGGTAGTGACATACGATGATATTTTAAAACAAATATTAAATCCCTAGATGTGTGTGACACCCATCCTCCTTCCCTCCTCCTTCGATTTGAAATGCCTCCCCCCTTAAACCTCCAAACATAGGGGGGAAATGCACCCTTCCACTTACGATCCCCGATTTTTGTTTTATTATTCAAATACTACATGATATAGACGGTTTCATAGAAATACGACAAGAAGCACCATAATATCTCTTTTATATAATTTTATATAATCTTGCAAACTTCAATCAAACCAGAAAAGTTTATTATTCTTTCTTTTGAAAAGTTGCAACACCACAAAAGAAAATAAATTAAAGGTAATGACATATAATGATATTTTAAAACTAATATTAAATCTATAGATGTTCGCGACATCGATCTTCCTTCCCTCCTCCTTGGATTTGAAATGGCACACGCCCCGCCTTAAACCTCCATACATAGGGGGAAATGCACCCTTCCACTTATGATCCCCGATTTTTGTTTTATTATTCAAATACTGCATGATATAGATGGTTTCATGGATATTCGACAAGAAGCACCATAATATCTCTTTTATTATCTATTTTATATAGTTTTCCATAATCTTGCAAACTTCAATAAAACCAGAAAAACTTATTCTTTTTTTTTTCAAAAGTTGCAACACCACAAAAGAATAACAAAGTAATGTAGGTAGTGACATACGATGATATTTTAAAACAAATATTAAATCTAAAGATGTGTGAGACACCGATTTTCCTTCCCTCCTCCTTGGATTTGAAACAGCATCCCCCCCACCGTAAACCTCCATACATAGGGAGGGAATTGCACCCTTCCATTTAGGATCACCAATTTTTGTTTTATTATTCAATACTGCCTGATACAGACGGTTTCATGGATATTCGACAAGAAGCACTATAATATCTCTTTTATTATCTCTTTTATGTAGTTTTCCATAATCTTGCAAACTTCAATCAAACCAGAAAAACTTATTATTCTTTCTTTTCAAAAGTTGCAACACCACAAAAGAAAAACAAAGTAAAGGTAGGTAGTGACATACGATGGTATTTTAAAACAAATATTATATCTATAGATGTTCGCGACACCGAACCTCCTTCTTTCCCCCTTGGATTTGAAACGGCACACCCCCCGCCTTAAACATCCAAACATAGGGGGGAAGTGCACCCTTCCACTTACGATAACCAATTTCTGTTTTATTATTCAAATACTGCATGATATAGACGGTTTCATAGAAATACGACAAGAAGCAGCATAATATCTCTTTTATTATCTCTTTTATATAATTTTCCATAATCTTGCAAATTTCAATCAAACTAGAAGAGTTTATTATTCTTTCTTTTGAAAAGTTGCAACACCACAAAATGAAAATAAATTAAAGGTAATGACATATAATGATATTTTAAAACTAATATTAAATCTATAGATGTTCGCGACACCGAACCTCCTTCTTTCCCCCTTGGATTTGAAACGGCACACCCCCCGCCTTAAACGTCCAAACATAGGGGGGAAATGCACCCTTCCACTTACGATAACCAATTTCTGTTTTATTATTCAAATACTGCATGATATAGACGGTTTCATAGAAATACGACAAGAAGCACCATAATATCTCTTTTATTATCTCTTTTATATAGTTTTCCATAATCTTGCAAACTTCAATCAAACCAGAAAAGTTTATTATTCTTTCTTTTCAAAAGTTGCAACACCAAAAAAAAGTAGCGTAGGTAGTGACATACGATTCGTTAAATCTATAGATGTTCGCGACCATCCGCCTTCCCTCCTCCTTCGATTTGAAATGGCACCCCCCGCCCCGCTTAATTAACCAGTTCAATGCGCACGTACTCTGCACTTTCTCTCCCAGCCAGGATTAAAGATAAGATGATAAGAAGCTGGTAGAAATAGTCGATCATCTCTCTCAGAACCGTTCGAGCTGAGCAATAACTCTTTTATTCGTCAAATATTTATATAAATGCAAATTTTTAATATAACCTTCTGATGAGTTTATTATTCTTTCTTTTCAAAAGTTGCAACACCACAAAATAAAAATAGAGTAAAATTAATGACGTACAATGATATTTTTAAAATAAATATTAAATCCATAAATGTGAGCAACACGGATCCTCCTACGGTCCTCCTTTGCTGTAGATTTTGAAACGGCACCCCCCCGCCTTAAATCTGCAAACATAGGCGGAAATTGCACCCTTCCACTTAAGATCACCTGAAGTCTCGACAGCCAAAAGGACTTCTAGGGCACCATAAATAATTTACATAGTTACTTAAAATTTACAATTTTAGTTTAATGTCGGGATTGGACACACTTGTCATATCTCATCTGCCCATCCAATCTCACACACATCTTCATGAAGCATCCTTATCGTCAGATTATTTCCCTTTATGAAATTAAATGTCATGAGGTTAGAGTAAGAAGCGAAACTTTTATTACAAAATACAGCTGTTATAATTTAATTAAAAGAATTTTATATAGATCTAAATCGCATTATAACAAGTATTGTAGCAAATCCCATTTAAAATTTTTTGGGTGCTCGTGAATATCCTTATTTACAGTAAAAATATGCAGTCTCGTATCCAACGGCAAAGTTAAGTGCCTACAATCAAATCAAAAATATTTTTTCTCGTAAGTTTCAGTTCAAGTATAAATCGGGAGTGAATGAATTGTACTGGAAACTTTTGCTACAATTGAACTTTCTCGGGATAGTAATTAATAGCAATGTATGCAAAACCAAAGTTTCTCAAAGTAATCAGTAAAAATGTTAATAAAAAATTGACCTACTAAAGAATTACTAAAGACGTACTAAAGGAAATATTTACCACTGAATTTCAGAGGAGCAAATGATCTGATGCTCCCATAATGATAAAATATAAGTCATAAATGTTGTTTTCTTAGTGAAATATAACACATTAACATGACTGTATCTGTCCAATCAGGGTGACCGATGGAGATTTAGCTGAAACATTTCTGAAGATATATTTTGAGAAAGCATATAGAAGATACCTAAAATATAAACCGCATCAAAATATCTAAATATAAATCGCATCTAAAATATAAATCTCCTCATAACAAGTATTTTAGCAAATTATATTTTAAATTATTTGGGTGCTCGTGAATATCCTTATGTACAGTAAAAATATGCAGTTTCGTATACAACGGAAAAGTTAAGTGTCTACTATCAAATCAAAAATATTTTTTCTTGTAAGTTTCAGTTCAAGTATAAATCGGGACTGAGCAAATTGAACTGGCACATTTTACTACACTCGAACTTTCTCGGGATAGTAATTAATTGCAATGGATACAAAACGTAGGTTACTCAAGGTAATCAGTAAAAATGTTAATAAAAAAAATTAACCTACTAAAGAATTACTAAAGGAAATATTTACCACTGAATTTCAGAGGAGCAAATGATCTGATGTTCCCATAATGATAAAGTCTAAGTCATAAATGTAGTTTTCTGAGTGAAATCTAACACATTAACATAAGTTTATCTGCCCAATCAGAGGTCTGATGGAGTGTTAGATGAAACATATCTGAAGATATATTTTAAGAAAGCATATAGAAGGAACGGACATAATACCTAAGATATAAACCGCATCAAAATATCTAAATATAAATCGCATCTAAAGTATAAATCTCCTCATAACAAGTATTTTAGCAAATTCCATTTTAAATTATTTGGGTGCTCGTAGATATTGTTATTTACTATAAAAATATGCAGTCTCGCATCCAACGGCAAACGTAACTGCCTACAATCAAGTCAAAAATATTTTTTCTCGTAAGTTTCAGTTCCAGTATAAATCGGGACTGAAAGAATTATACTGCACATTTTACGACACTCGAAATTTCTCGGGATAGTAATTGCAATGTATAAAAAACCGAGGTTTCTGAAGGAAATCATTAAAAATGCTAATAAAAGTTGAGCTACTAAAAAATTACCAAAGTATTACTAAAGGAAATATTTACCACTGACTTTCAGAGAAGCAAATGATCTGATGTTCCCATAATGATAAAGTCTAAGTCATAAATGTAGTTTTCTGAGTGAAATCTAACACATTAACATACGTTTATCTGCCCAATCAGAGGTCTGATGGAGTGTTAGATGAAACATATCTGAAGATATATTTTAAGAAAGCATATAGAAGGAACGGACATAATACCTAAAATATAAACCGCATCAAAATATCTAAATATATATCGCATCTAAAATATAAATCTCCTCAAAACAAGTATTTTAGCAAATTCTGTTTTAAATTATTTGGGTGCTCGTGAATATCCTTATGTATAGTAAAAATATGCAGTCTCGTATTCAACGGCAAAGTTAAGTGCCTACAATCAAATCAAAAATATTTTTTCTTGTAAGTTTCAGTTGAAGTATAAATCGGGATTGAACGAATTGTACTGGAAAATTTTGCTACACCCGAAGTTTCTCGGGATAGTAATTAATTGCAATGTATGCAAAACCGAGGCTTCTCAAGGGAATCAGTAAAAATATTAATAAAAAAATTGACCTACTAAAGAATTACTAAAGAATTACTAGAGGAAATATTTATCCACTGAATTTCAGAGTAGCAAGTGATTTGATGTTCCCATAATGATAAAGTCTAAATATAAATGTAGTTTTATGAGTGAAAACTAACACATTAACATGCGTGTATCTGCCCAATCAGGGTAACCGATGGAGTGTTAGATAAAACATATCTGAAAATATATTTTAAGAAAGCATATACAAGGAACGAACATAATACTTAAAATATAAATCGCACTAAATAAAATCTTGTCAGAATGTTATAAAAGATTGTACTATTCATTTTTTTAAAATGTACTTACAGGAAACATATAGTAAAGAAACATATATGTAAAGGCAAGCATATTTGAAAATTCTTCGGAAATTATTACCTAAAATAAATAAAGTTACAATTAAACAATTCAGCATGTCATGGGACATTTTCTTTAAATTCAATTACAGAAATCTTTAATATAATAAAATGTGCTTTAAATAAACTAGTACATTATAAACTTATCAAAATATTTTTATTAAAAAATGTACGCATTTTCCTATTCTATAATTGTGCAACAGTTTTTGGTTTTAAGGATTACTTTATAGTAAGCATATTAAAATAAAGATAATTAAAGAAAATTATACTTTTGTTTCGCATTTTATAAAGGTTTTCAGCTAGTTTTTTTAATGTATAAATAAAATACTAATGCGCATTGGAAATAAAATTATCTCATGTGTTATAGTTGAAATTAAATAACAATGAATGTAAATAATAAAATTTTAAAACATTTTAGTAATGATGTATATTATCAAACTTTCAAACTTTATTTCAAAACTTATCTCTTCTTAACTGGATTAATTTTTGAAATATTTTTATCTATATAATATTAAATAGTTATATATGTAATAAAAATATTTGCTTTGAATTAATTAATATGCTTTCGAAAAGAACATCGCATTTTTAAACTTTTACAGCATACAAAAATGTTATTGCACAGCTATATATTACAATTTTAGAAAGAATAAGTTCTTGTTTTTTAATTTACTATATATATATATATATATATATATATAAAAATAATGGAATTATATTCAGTCTTATATGTTAAAAAACTATGTTGCATACGTGAGACAATGATTTTTACCCTTAAGCTCTTAACCATTCCTTACTTAAATCTATTTTAGATTTTTTAACTTAATGTTCTGTGTTGCAGATAGCTACTTAAATCCTCAAAATGCATTCTGAAAGCAACTAATAATAAAATTTATTAACAAGCTTTGCATTCACATATTTTTCTATAAAAATGTTTAAAAAACTTCGCTTAAACAGACTAATGCATTTTCAAAAAAACTTTACACTGATTCATTGCTACGGAAAAAAAGAATAAACCAGCATTCTATACTGACCTATATACAGCCAAAAAATAATACGAAATCCCATAATGAGCTTCTAGAAATTTCTTTAAACAAAAAGATACCATTAAGCAAGTACCTTTATTTCAGGAAGATAAATGTACTTTAGAACAAAAGTAAAAAAAAATTATTCCATGCATTTTCATTATGTAACAGTAAAAAATGGGCTTAATATCACGCAATAATTCAAACTGTATAAAATGATAAATTCCTGTTTATGGAAAAATAAAATATTGATTGCATCTGGAAAAGGAAAAACATGATACACTTCTTATCAAAAACGATTTTTAAGATTAACTTGATAGGAAAAAAATAACTTCATAACAAGTCCTCATTAAATATGAAA
>CM063505.1:121608944-121611444 GCA_032207245.1 Pardosa pseudoannulata | reverse complement strand
AAAATAAAATTTATTTCAAAGTTCTTTGAGCGTGATAACTTTTTAATTCAAGAAAAATTAAACTTGTTAAAAACTTTTCGGAACTTTTTAAATCACAGTAATTTACATTTCTAAATGAAGATCATTTAATAAGAAAGAGAAACTATATTTTATTTTCTTTACAGTAGGAACGATGGTATAGGTAATATACTGTCCAAAATTCGGTAATTGCATATTATTATGCGGCGGTTTACTACATAAACAGTAAAAAAATAAATTACATTTCTTTTATAGTTATAGACAGTATATTGTGTAAATAGTTGTTGAAAAAGAAAGTATATATTTTTTTCTGTAAACATTATATACATAAATTTCGTTATTGTGAGTAATTTATCTGTGTAATCTGCATTAATGTACCTTAAACGCATACACCTACTACAGCTAACTCAAAAGTAAATCCTCACACAAACATATATACGTAAACCAATATATGTTTATTAATTATATATATATATATATATATATATATATATATATATATATATATATATATATATATATATATATATATATATATATATATATATAAGACGAACTTCTCGATATGGGGTTGCATGGCCAAAAAAATGATACAGTTTCAATTAAAGACATTTATTACGATAACGTTGAAGGACGGGTTCCCACATCATCATAGGGACAGGACAAACTGAAGGGTCAGCTAGCATGAAGTTCTATGTACAAAACACGTAACTCCTGGGTCAACATCTGTGGGAAAATATCTAGAAAAATCTGTCTCCGCTAGCGTGTATCCCCTTTTTATTTGGAAATTTCCTAAATTTTCAGCTAGGGCCATGTAGGTTTATATATCCTTGTAGGTTTGTATATCCTGTATATATCCTTGTTTTATATCATCAGTTTCGAATTCCGAACCGCATCATGAATACTTGTTTACACCACAAAACATTCTAAAGAAGTGCCATTGCCGATAATTGTTCCATTTGTCATTAGAAAGTATCTTGACTAAAAGTTATTGGATACAGACCACCGAACAATGAGATTTGTTACCGGAGTTCTGGTATTCAACATCCGCTACTAACATGGAGGGTTTGGTTTGGAACTCTACGCTCTACTGTTTTGCTACACGAGGGCTAATTAGACTGGGACATATTGCTTAGAGAAATTTTCAAACGGCTACGAAAAACCATGCCACTGCGGCAATCGAAGTTCTGGCGTGCATGCTCTTATACGTTCGGAATCGGCTTTAAGCACTTGGTCCCAATCTCATTAGTGTCCATATAGCAAAACAGAACACAGTAGATCTTCAAACCAATCCAAACCTGGATACTAAGAAGCGTAGTTGGCAATTTGAAAACAAGCAACCCCAAGGGCTGAGAGAATCTTCAGACCTTATAAGAAATACGGAATTATGTTACGTATTGTTTGTTAATCATGTCATCCCTGACAAAGAAAAAATATCAATCTCTTTACAGTGAGGCTCACTTTGTATCATATTATCATAATGGGAAATTAAATTTGCAGAAAATAATTATTTTAATCATTTGTATAATTTTTAGTGTAAGTATATATGTATATATATATATATATATATATATATATATATATATATATATATATATATATATATATATATATATATATATATATATATATATATATATATATACATATATATATATATACATATATATATATATATATATATATATATATATATATATATATATATATATATATATATATTATATATATATATATATATATATATATATATATACATATATATATATATATATATATATATACATATATATATACATATACATATATATATATATATATACATATATATATATATATATATATATATATATATATATATATATATATATATATTATATATATATATATATATATATATACATATATACATATATATATATATATATATATATATATATATATATATATATATATATATATATATATATATATATATATATATATATATATATATATATATATATATATATATATAATATATATATATATATATATATATATTTAAGATTTTTTATGTATATAACTTATTTCCCTTATTAAAATCGTATACGAATATAAGCGTGAAAAAATTAATTGAATACATTATGAGCAGTTCAACTTAATGAATTGAATTGGCTGAGTGAAATAATTCATTTCATTACTTGCTATTTTACCTTTAAAATTTTCTAAGTAGGAGATCATGTCTCTTTTCTTTCTGTCCAACATAAAAAATAAAGAATAAAATTAGTCAAAATATATAATAAAAAATTCTTTTAGCCCTTTAAACTGATTGAATTAAGCCAATTAAAAGATGAAACCTCAAAACGTCACTTGTTTTGTCAACTAAGTTTACTTTAAAAAAAGAAAGTAAATATTATGGATAAAAAAATCTTCTAGTGAAAAAATTCTTGCCAAATTAACTTTATTTTATTATTTACTGCAGAAAGATCATCGTTTCATT
>CM063505.1:121593944-121603944 GCA_032207245.1 Pardosa pseudoannulata | reverse complement strand
TAAAGCAAAAAAATAACTATACTTATAATCAACCTATTATACGCATAATATCCCTTCCCAGACACGACCGCACCACACTAAGCACAAACAAACGAGGGTAACCTGCAGATAAAATCTGGTTTACATATTTTTTAACAATATTATTTCTAACTGAAGTTGAAGTGTTTAGTTTTATACTTCGTATTATGAAATTTAAAATGATATTCCTCTTTACATTAGTATTTAGGTTACTATGCCAATCTGTTATTCGATTAATATTAAAATTGTAAGTTTCACGTTTATCATACATTTTATAATTCATACGTCTATTAACTACTTTTACTGCCAAGTCTAAAAAATTTAAATATCCATCGTGACTTATAGGTGTTTCTTTTAAAGTTATATTTACTGGATAAAAATTCAAAATTAAATCGCCATTATCTCTAAAACCGACTATTACATCATCCACATATCGATAAAAATATACATTTCTAAGAATAGAAGATTTGGCTTCATAAAAGTGTAAATAAAGATCTGCAATAGCCGATGAACAACCTCCCCCCATAGGAACTCCATAAATTTGTTGATAAAACTTAGAGCCATCATGTAAATAATTTTCAAAAAGAACTATTTTTAGTAAATTTTTATATTTTTTTATGGAAATGAATTCCATTAAATCATATCTGCCATAATATTCTAGAGCAACATTGTACACCACCAAAGTATCGATATTGTTAAATAGATCCTCAATATCATATCCCTTAAACTGTGTTAAATCGTCAGAATCTTTTAAGTTGTCTATTAACTCAAAGCTATTTTTAATAATTGCCGAACCAAAATTATTTATCTTAATCAACAACTGTTTTAATACTTTTAATAATAATAAATTAGCCTTAGTTATATATGTTTTATATCCTATTGTAACGGGACGGAACTTAATTGGGTTTTTGTGGAACTTTGGAACTGCAACAATGTATGGAAAAATAATTTTATTAATGGATGTATCAATATTTTTATATAAAGCTAAAATACGTTTTTTCAAAGAGGTTTCGCTGTATTCATAAAGGCGATATAACTTGGTATTATTATAAAAACCACGTACAACTTCCTTATAATAGGGTTTACATATAAATGAATAGTTAGAGGCAACTTTGTCGATGTAAGTAATAATGTAATTTTCTTGTAAGTTTTTAACCACTGATTTAGAAGGTTCACTCAACGTATCGAGTTGGCGTCCCCTTATAGCATTAATGTAATGAGACCATATTAATTTGTAAGAAATAAAGAGCCATTCTTTAAAAGCCTCCTCTGGTAATCCGTATTTTATTGCCAATTTATAAGCAAAAGAATTCAAATCCAGTAATAAATTAGATTTAATATTATTATAATTTTCGAAACGGAAACTGGTACCTTTATATAAAATGGTTCTCAAGTACGTATCCTCTACAATATCCAGGTCACCAGTAATTACGTGTCCGTGAGATCTATCAAGAAATTCAGAATTAGAATTGCAATTACAGACATCACCGGCATATAAGTTCCTGGACTCTGAACCATAGTTAAACACCAATCTACCATATGGTTTAGAATAACGAAAAGAAATAACTGGCTTAACATTGATATGTTTCAAAAATTTAGAAGTATAGGACATTATTTGTCTTACTGGAATTCTATCAAATATTAAATTCTGAAAACCAAGTACACAATATTCTTTAACCATAGGATCATCTTCCATTTTTAAATCTATGAACAGGAATTGAGCACGTTTCTTGATAATATCTTTATCAAGATCAATAATCTTCTCGGGATATAAATACACACATGGTATCATTTTAAAAATCTAATCATCATAAAAATCTTTGCTCATTTTTGTGTTAATATAAATGATGAATGCATATATAGACCAATAAAATATTTTAATGAACACATTTGGATTATTACCACCTCATAAAACTTTTAAGTAAAAAAACTTACTTTATTATTCCCTATTTAAAAATAGTCTAAGCTATCTGTCTGTCTGTCTTCGAATTTCTTAAAGCGGTTGGACCTGGAATGGAAAGGAGCATCCATATTGGATTCTTGATGAGTTAGGGTTAGCAAAACGCAAAGCAAGCACCACTTCCCTCTTTTCGGGCTTTTAATGTCATTATTTCAAACCCTTTTTTTCCACGGTTAAGAACATTTAATCGATTTATCACATAATAAATAGGTAAAAATATTTTTTTTCTATCATTATGACGTCATTCCTTTAACCATCTCCTTTAATCATTTCTTCTTTTGGATTATTTAAATATCGTCTGCATTATTTTCATTCATTTTATCACTGAACTTAGATAATATATAAATAATTTTATTTTATATTTGGCTTAAATAATAGATTAGGTACATATGTGATAATTTTAAATTTAAACATCGATTATTTTTTGTTGCAATGAAAATTTTATCACCGTTATTAAGAATAAATTATTTCCATAAAAATCTAGGAGTCTATTTCACGGACTAATAAATATGTAGTGTTTAAGTTATATATCTTTGAAAATTAAGAAGTTTGTTCGTTTGTGTGTTATACATATCCACACATTATGCAATTGAATCGCCAAGTGTTGGTCATCATTCTTATATACCGCCGAATAATCACTGTCAATCTTATATCTGATGTCCTCTACTGTCCATCCTATCACACAATATGATAAGATAAATTAAAGTTGGCAACTGACATGTTGCCAGTAAAGAAAAACAAATTATTGAGTATGTACCAGATAATTCTTAGAGAAACAACATACTATTTTTTTTATCTTCCTCACAGGGTACTTTACAATTCTGGAAAATTAACTATTTTACTGATCCCGTCATATCAGGGGCTATATACTAGTCTTTTTATATTATTTTACTCAGTTTATTAAGAAGATTATTTATACTCCTATTAATCACACAGTTAAAAGTTTAGTAAATAAATAATGGAAATTTAAGCTATTTCCTGTTGCATGGTACCCTTAATAAATTACAAAATAGAAGTCGAAACTGTATAATTCCTTTTAAATAAATTTAATGAAAAATGAAATTTTAACTTCATAAAAATGCTTCAGTTATCTAGATTTATGTCCAAATAGAATGCATGTAATTACCTCGAATTTAAATGCTAGTTTATTTCTGTAATAACCAATCTACGAGCAAATGTATGATGACAATCACATATGTTTTTATATGTGGTTAAAATTCCAAGTTAACATTTCATTTCTTTTTTAAATTAAAGAATCACTTAGCATAATGGAAAATATTACCATAAATGAAAATTCTTGAATTCTTCTTTATACATAACAGAATTATTATAATCAGATTAAAACTGAACATTTAGGACATAGAATAACATCTTATATCGTGTTATATACATTCAAGTACAATTCTAAGAAAAAAATATAATCAATAAAATATCCAATTTTTTTTCTCAAAACATTTTATTTTATTAAACTGTAATAAGGGATAAATATCAATAAAAATTATTAATATTGAACTTTATTAATTATTAATAATGGCATGTATTAAAATGTAAGCTTTTCTAGTTATTTTCTTATTTTTCTAGTTATGTTATTAACTTAGCTATATTTAAAATGAAATGACAACTAAATAGATTATTATTATATTATTTTATTTATATTTAGTTAATATTCTATAATGTTTTGTTTCAAATTTCTTACATTTTAGTGCGTTTGTAAACATGATTTGTAAACATATCTTAATATCTTTATACAATTTCGTGTACAAACTTTTCAAATTTTAACGCAAAAGATTAAAGAAAATTTTATAAAATTAAATTTGAAATGATATTTGACAAATTACTGGTGAACAAGTTCGTTTTCGTTCATTTTTTTAAATATATTCATCAAGTTTAGAAGAAAAACAAGATTACTTTAAAACGTATTAGGTTTAATTGACTAGAAGCCAGAAGATACATAGAGATCAAATTTTAAAGGATTAAAAAAATTTTTAAAAGCACTTAGATTATTTAAATATTCAAAGTAGAAAATAAATTGTTTTGAAACACCATTTTAAGTAATTTGTAGTAATATATGAGCTGTAGTTTAGTAGTTATATTTGTTTTTAGCTAAGTGAGGAATTCCTTTTATTTTATCTCTTTATATTTAACAGTGAGACAGGGATCGAGCAAATTAGATAAAAAATATGTTGTTATATTAATATTCTACTGTTTGTTTTAATATTCTACTGTTTGTTTATATTCTACTGTTTGTCTATGTATTATATACATAAATATATAGGGGCAACTAGGAAAATTAATCTCTCTTTTTAAAAATTAAAAAATAACGTTACAAAGACAAACTTCAAAAAATCTTAATTCTTTAATATATAATAGAAATATATATATTTTAAGAACATGAGATCAAAAGAAATTTATATATCAAGAGCAATTTTAAATTGAGTAATGTACAATTGGAATATTAAACTTTGACACATATAAATCAAAATATAACTAATATAAGTAAGTATAGATATATTTGTTTTGGTATACATTGTAACAAACAGTTTATCAAGTAACAATAATAAACAGAATACAAGAATTGTGATATAATATATTTTTTTTACATTTATATAAAATAATATCTGAATTTCTACTACTTTTGTAAATAGTACTATATTTAGAATAAAACTGCTCTAATTTATTATTCCCTGTGATTCAAGGCGTACATTTAATAATAAAATCAAAGATTTCCTCACAAAATATTTTAATAAATCGACATATATAAACATTTCATAGAAATATTTTACTTTGATAAAAAATCCTTTTCACTTTTATTTGAATATTTGTAATTAATTTAAATATTTATTTTATAAACATTAAATACCTTAATGCTAAATATATATGCATATATATATATATATATATATATATATATATATATATATATATTATATATATATATATATATATATATATATATATATATATTTATATTATATATATATACATATATATATATATATATATATATATATATATATATATATGTATATATATATAATATATATATATATATATATATATATATTAATATATATATATATATATATATATATATTTATGTATATATATATATATATATATATATATATATATATATATATATATATATATGTATATATATATATATACTATATATATATTTAAATGTATTTATATATATGTATATATATATACATATATATATATATATATTATATATATATATATATATATATATATATATTATACCATATATATATATATATATATATATATATATATATATATATATATATATATATATTATATATATATATATATATATATATATATATATATATATATATATATATATTTATATATTATATATATATATATATATATATATATATATATATATATATATATATATATATATATATATATATATATATATATATATATATATATATATATATATATATATATATATTATATATATATATATATATATATATATATATATGTATATATATATATATATATGTGTGTGTGTGTGTGTTTGTATTATTCCCAGAAACTACAGTAGATTTCCTTTCATTATATTAAAACAAAATTTAACATTATCATGTACATTTTAAATTTAATATTTGTGTAACGTTTTCAGAGATGTTTTGTAGAATTAAAAAAACTTCTATTGTATATACAGTGTGTTGTTTTAGTACTAATAATATATTACAATTCTCATCTTAAATAAATACCCTCCAGAAGTAACATATAAACAATACATTTTACTATATTATTGAAGGAAATAACAGCTGATTTGATAACATTAAATACACATCAATTAATACCACGAATGACAGTATTTAATTAAGACATTTTTAGGCTCGCATACGAGGATTTTCTACGATTTTTTTATTTCAATTTTTTAATTTCTTAGACAGAGAGATAGAACTTAGGGTATCCCATACTGTTCAGGTTTAATGAATGTCAGGAAATTAATACCTACCATAAAATTTACGACCAAATGTAGCATAACTAAACATATATATATATATATATATATATATATATATATAAACTATACAATTTCTAATACAAATCGGTACAAAAATAACATTTTGAGTATAGAAAAGTACAGAAAAACTTGTAAAGATATTATAGATATAACATTATTTGATGCTTTATTTTCCATTACTTATACTGTTATAAATTTCAAATAAGTATTCTTTAGGTTTCACGTGTCTTAGGAAATGAATCTGATTCTTAAGAGCAGTCTCTATAATTACTCTTTTTAAATATATCGCAATCATAATGATGTATTAACTTTTTATATTTTCTTTATTTATATGTCATAGAACAGTTTTTATCTTTACGTTGAGATCCTTATTTTCTCAATGTCCCCTTTTATCTATAGATACCTTAAAATGAGATAAAAATGTAACTCTACCCCTCTCCAAGAAACGTACGGAAACCTTAAAAACTACAAAGGGAAAGAATTGTAAGATGATTGCTCCATTTCAGCACTTCAGGATTAATTCAAGAGGACTGAAGTGTTATGTTTCAGACAATCTGAGAAGATGGTAAGATCTCATTCTCGGAGTTAAGAAGAAAGGGCACTTTTTATGTGGTGTCAAAAGTCCATCCAGTAAGAAAAAGGTGTTTATTCTGCAAAAGTAAAGTTATTAAAGGATCTTACACACAATTATGTATGTAGTTAATAAGTATTCTCATTCCCTTTAAGTTCGTCTTTCGTGGAACTAGTAAGGGTACTATCGTTAGTTTTTAATATAAAGAATCAATATAAACTTGCTTATAACTGATTTTAATAGGCGTAATTTTTGAGAAAATGACACTTAGTTGAAAAGACATACAGAAGTGTACTTCTCCTATTTATTTTATTTTTGCGTATAAGCTGTAGTTTAACCCTTTCGTGGGCCATTTATTTCTTACTCCACCTTTCCAAACTTTCAAAACAAAGCTGCTAATTTTATTCAATAGATCGAACAATTGATGACAGCGCAAAACCGAAGCTTGAATCAGTCTTCCCGTCATTTAAATACCAAGACCAATATATTATAATGGGGTTTGCGCTTCCCACAAGTGTATTTTGTAAGATCGTGTCGGTGGAAAATAATCTTTCTAAGGCCACCAAAGGGTTAATACATTTGTAATGTAATATTCACCAATATCAAGACTCTTATCATATCAATGAACTTGCTTTTGTGAGTTCCATCGTAACAGAAATCTATCACCTGTCGAAGTACCATCTTAACATTTCCTTTTATTCAAACAGCCGAACGATGGCCGAATGGTAGAGAGCTGCTCTTCGGAACCGGAGTTCGCGGGTTCAAATCCCGCTGCTGGCATGGATGTTTGTAGCCGTTCGGAATCGGCTTTAAACTGTAGGTCCCGGTCTCATTAGCCCTCGTGTGCAAAACAGTAGACCGTAGCTCTCCCAACCAAACCAAACCTTTTATTCAACATTTAACCAACAATTTCAATTTCAAGTGTGTTCTTAACTTTCAATACATACATTTTAGATAAATATTGCTCAAATTTAAAATTACTTTAAATTTATCACTCTATCAATCTCGCAATCAAACATTTAACCAATACGTAGCTAGGGGTAAATTTCAAGGAGGTTGTAAATCAAATTCCACTTCTACATTACATGTATGTTAAACAGTTTATAAAATACAGGCTTTCATGTAAATATAAAACTAATAAACTGTATTCGTCAATCTTTTCTGTTGCAAAATTGTACATCAATAACGTGTCTCGTACTCATATTTGCAACAAGTATTTTTACGTATTCATTTAGCTAAAATTATTATGGTAGGGGTTTTACTGCAAGGTAAATAAAAGTAACTCCATTACTAAAGAATACAAACCTAATATCTTAGAGAAACAATGATTATGTATTTCAAAGCTTTTAGATATTAAACAAATATTTGGCACGTGTCATAAGTACATAAACAACAGTAATATTATTTTCTTTCTATTATTTATAAAAGAGTATTTCAAAATGTCATTTGCAAATTAATGGTATCCAGTTTCCTTTGATAACCGTAATTATTGGTTGTACGTCAAAGAACCTTTAACGTGTAATGTATATTTCCTGACAATATGTTTACGGAGTTTGTCGCATTGAAGTAAAATAAATATAAAATATAAATATTTTTATTTGCATCGAAATATATCCAGATGAAAATATTGTATTTTACTACATTTCCAGTGTTCATATTTAATTTATCCTATATCAGAATTTTTCAGTATCAGAAGAGTGCATCAAAAGTTTTTGAGGTATGTTTAATAATGTGCAAACTGACACTTGTCTAAATTGTGAAGATCGCCGAGCCGTTGTAAAAATTCCCATCCAAACAGTAGATTTATTTTTCAACATTAAGGTTTATTTTTAGACAGAGCACAAACTACTAGCGGATAATTATATATACAAATATTACAATATTTACAGTAACCAATTATATCAATTTAAGGATCTATCCTAAGAGCCTCGCTTACACGTCCGGAGTCTACAATCACCTCCGACGTTCTCCTCGAATCTACTTACTTTCTTCCTAGGTGGCGCTCTCTGGCCGTTCACTATTACTCGCCTGTCCCTACATAAATATTACAACTAATTTAAATTACACAGGCTAAATTTGTTGATGCAATGAAAATAAAATACTACTTTTGAGAATGCCAGTTGTGATTATATTAATCTTTTGTGGTAATTATAATTCTCTTAAGTAAATCCAGGAACACATTTTCATTAACTTTTTTTTCATAAATTTATTGACACAAATATCAAATATTTCCATCAATGTAAACTTTTAAATTATATCTAAATCACAAAGAATTGGTTCTGCAAAATTTTATATCGTGTTTTAGGAGAGAATGGCCAGTTTAATGCTTTATTTGAATATTCATCATTTATAAAGTTGTACTAGAAGGATTCAAAAGTCGGACAAAGTTTATAATTGTAAACATATTTTCAATCAAAATGCTAAATCACATTTCCCTTGAAAAAGAACTTCTACATAGTAATGTATTTTACTTTTGCAGATAAATGTTACAGAAACACATCTAACATTAAAATCCGTCTGTGTCCTTCAGTGTAGTTTGGGATATTTTTTAACTGACTACCTTACAAGAAATGTGTCAGTTAAAAAATAGGCTCATTCCTCAGGAGAGTAGAATAGGATGTAAAGAGTTGACTTTTTTTCCGTTTCTACAAAAATGTCGTAAATCAGGAGCCATCGGTGAAAAAGAGCGTTGTTGTACAAATGTACCGTTGCCTGCTTTGCTAACCATTTTAGTATTTTCTTTACTATCACTCGTGCAAACGAGGCAGGATACTTACACAGTGTTCCTTGTTATCAGCTAAATCCCCAGATTTACAGTGTCCGGAACATTGAAGAGTACTTCTACCATGACCTTCTACTTACAGTTTTATCTGTAAATATCTGCTTGCTTGGAGAATGTGGCAATTTCTTCTTTTCCAGATCTCCTTTGGTTTGTTGTTCGTAAAAATGTTTTTAGTATAAAATATTAATGAGCAAAATGGGCTAAATATTAAATAATAATATAGGCTTAACACTTTAAGATATATTTCTGGTAAAAAGTCAAAGAGTTTACCAAAGTCAATCCTATTATTATGCCTCCTTTCTGTTCTCTATGGAAGTAGAACTTTCTTAAGAAAAATGTTGGAAATTTATGCATCGAATGTCTTAGAGGTTTATAGATGTATCTCCAAAATCCATAAAGCAGTGATCTTACTGACGTCTTTGCACTTTTAAGTCAAAGTAAGTTTAATCTTTAAGAGGTTGTTGGTGATTATACGACAGCTCTTGGACTGTTCATCACTGCTATTTTATGCTGTAAGATACAATATTTTATCTATTGCAATACTTTCACAACAGCGATACCTATGACTATACACATGAAAATACTCTTGATAAACTAGAAGAAGAAGTTTTATTTGAAAGTAATCGTCTGGTTTGCTTATAGCTGTCAAAT
>CM063505.1:121558944-121588944 GCA_032207245.1 Pardosa pseudoannulata | reverse complement strand
GTAAAAATGTTTTTAGTATAAAATATTAATGAGTAAAATGGGCTAAATATTAAATAATAATATAGGCTTAACACTTTAAGATACATTTCTGGTAAGAACACTATAGACAAAGAGTTTACCAAAGTCAATCCTATTATTATGCCTCCTTTCTGTCCTCTGTGGAAGTAGAACTTATACTTTCTTAAGAAAAATGTTGGAAATTTATGCATCGAGTGTCTTAGAGGTTTATAGATGTATCTCCAAAATCCATAAAGTAATGATCTTACTGACGTCTTTGCACTTTTAAGTCAAAGTAAGTTCAATCTTTAAGAGGTTGTTGGTGATTATACGACCGTTCTTGGATTGTTCATCACTGCTATTTTATGCTGTAAGTTACAATATTTTATTTATTGCAATACTTTCACAACAGCAATGCCTACGACTATACACATGAAAATACTCGCGATAAACTAGAAGAGAAAGTTCATATGAAAATCCTCGTCTAGTATTTTTATAATTGTCAAATCCTTCTGATTCAGTCAACATGGCAGATAACGTAATAATTCGCGCAAATGCTGCAATGTATTTAAATACCAAAAATAAGCAATTGGTCTTGAATATTTGTTTTCGACTTTAGATGCTATTAACAAAAATGATTTATACAGATTTAATAAAAAATAAACATTTTTACATTACTTCTATTCAATTATGTATTTCATTGCTTTGTGGCAAATCGCTAATTATTCCACTCTTTTTACAGCAATTATTAAGCTATTCACATTTAAAGGATGCTGAACTTGCTTATGCGCGATTGAGACGCTTGTTTTTTATTGAACTAATATAAGCTCTGTCTGCTTTGCTTAAAACATTTTGTGCAGAGAAAATTTTTAAACAGTATATGTTGTTTATTCTAGTCATATTTAATTTGTATTTATTTGCTCAAATTTTATTGTGTATACCATTTTGATCTTAGTATCATGTTTTTTTTCATTTAATTTTATAATTATCAATATAATCATAACATTAATTAGACATAGGTGATATATAAAATATATAAGTGATATATAAAATCCACAGAATTATGCCTTGATATGTTTCACAAACATATTATAACATAAAATATAAAAGATTTACCATATTTAAACAGAAACTTTATATAAGTTTGAGAACTAAATTTGAAGTCAAATTAGTAATGATTGATGATTAAGTTAAATATAACCAGTTTTGAATAGAAAATAAAATGTCATGGCTGTGCACTTAATTTTACGTTAAAATATATTTAAGCAAATCACTCCCTAATTCTTCTTAAATGTTATCTATAAAATCAGGGGAAATGAATCATGAAGTATGTAAAATGGCATAAATATTCTACCTTGTAATATAAAATGTCGGCCATATTTCAGTAGAACACATTTGTATTTTCTGAATTTAAAAAAAAGAAGGCGTGAAAGATATAATATGTTAATAAATACTTGACTTTAAACGTATATTCAAAAATCCTACCACAACATTATAATAAAGGTATTCAATTCTTATTTCTAATGACTAAACAAAATATAAGAAATACGATGCACGTATCTTGCTTTAGTACAATTTTTATAATATTTATAAAATATAATACATACAAATTTAAATCTTTAGAAAGAAATATTTATAAAAATTTTCCATTTTTTACAACTTCTTACTGTATGAACAAACATTTCTTTTTCTTTTGATTACAATATATATAAAAAAATGAAAGGTTTAAAATGTTATATTTCTCGACACAATTTTAGTTTATTTTTATTTATTGGTCAGTAAAAGTCGATAATAAATGTCATATTTTATAAATATTTTGAAATTTCTGTCGTATATGAAATAAATAACGTGCAATCCCAGATTTATAACTCTATGTAATTCTGACAGCAAATAAAAAGCTTTCTTACTGAGATTGTGATTTTATTCTTTCATCGTAATTAAAATTTTAGTATGAATTAACCCTCTCACTGCTCAATTTGTAGAACGAAATGGATTCAAAAATTGTGTATTTTTTGTATATTTCTGTATATATTAATAAACTGAAATATGTAATTCTGACAGTAAATCAAAAGCTTTCTTACTGAGATTATAATTTTAATCTTTCATCGTAATGAAAATTGTAGTAAGAATTAACCCTCTGAATGCTCAGTTTGTAGAATGAAATGGATTTGAAAATTTTGTATTTTTTTTGTATATTTCTGTATATATTAATAAATTGAAATATGTAATTCTGACAGTAAAATAAAAGCTTTCTTACTGAGGTCATAATTTTAATCTTTCATCGTAATAAAAATTGCAGTATTAATTAACCTCTGACTGCTTAATTTGTAGAATGATATGGATTCAAAAATTGTGTATGTTTTTTGTATATTTCTGTATATATTAATAAATTGAAATATGTAATTTTGAGAGTAAATCAAAAGCTTTCTTACTGAGATTATAATTTTCATCTTTCATCTTAATGAAAATTGTGGTATGAATTAACCCTCCGACTGCTCAATCTGTAGAACGAAATGGATTAAAAAATTGTGTATTATTTTATATATTTCTGTATAAATTAATAAATTGAAGTATGTAATTCTGAGAGTAAATCAAAAGCTTTCTTACTGAGGTTATAATTTTAATCTTTCATCTTAATGAAAATTGTAGTATGGATTAATCCTCTGACTGATCAATTTGTAGAACGAAATGGATTAAAAAATCCTGTATTTTTTTTGTATATTTCTGTATATATTAATAAATTGAAATATGTAATTCTGACAGTAAATCAAAAGCTCTCTTACTGAGATCATAATTTTAATTTTTCATCGTAATGAAAATTTTAGTATGAATTAACCCTCCGACTGCTCAGTTTGTAGAACGAAATGGATTCAAAAATTGTGTATTTTTTATTGTACATTTCAGTATATATTAATAAATCGAAGTATTAATAAATTGAAAAATTTTATATAGATTTTTATCTTGAGAAACTTAACTATCTGAAAAAACCAATTTCAGATGTTACCAGAAGAAAAAAAAATACTAAATTTCAATTTAATTATAGTAAATTTCTATTTATTACATAAAATAATTAGAATTATTATGTCATATAACTATAGTTCTAAAAAACTATAGTTAAACTATAATTTTAAAAAGAATCATATATATTTAAAACTATACTTATAAAAAAATTAATAAATTTTCAATTTAATTATAGTAAATTTCTATTAATTACAAAAAATAATTGGAATTATATTATGTAATATAACTATAGTTCTATTCATATAATTCTATTTGTAACATAATTAAGCGTCTAATACTGTATATAATTTATTTCACTGTTAAACGAAGAAAAAGTGGGATTCGCTCCTCAATAAAGGAAGAAAGACACATTCACGCCAAAATCGCGGGATGAGCAAATTTTGATACATTTGAGTTGCCCGTGGAAATTGAGGGATGAGAAGCCGTTTAAAAAAAGCTATTGTGAGAAAATCTAAGTGTCAGATATACATAGATTTCATTCTTTTGTAGAAATATTTCATACGTGTTTTCAAAGTTACTAAACATGTTTCGAAGATTAATTGAAGGGTTTTATGCTATTTAAAAATTAAGACCTCAAACAGAAAATTGTAATGCAGAATGTTTTGTATTTTGAAATGTATTGTTTCATTAAACTCTCACTTTGAATGTAGAAATATTATACGAGGTAATATTGAAAATTTTTTCTAACTAAGAAATATCATTCTAAGTAATACGATGTGAGAGACACTGACATCCGCACAAGAATTATAAAGGATCTGGAAGATCAGTGATTGGTCTTCATACCGTATAGACCAAACTAGTTAATTGATTTACGTCAGTGACAAAAACAAAACATTTGAGTCTCTATATATTAGCTTTTTATAACACATAAAATAGCATACATAAAATACATTGTTTTAACTAACCTTTTAAAAATTATCTTAATATTAGGTATTTACTAAATCATATTTAAAAAAATGCAATGGTTGCAATGGGTAAAATAAAATGCGCTGCAATGGTTGTAGAGGGTGTTTAAAAAATGATGGGGATATTTGAAAAATCAGTAAAAACTAAACGGACAGAGAAAGAAATGCACAGTTTATTGCAATATGCTTGGGACAATAATAAAATTTCAGGCAGACAAACTTTAAAAATTAGTTACAATGTTCTACAACAGATGGCGCTACAACCAGAAAATTCAAAACTGGGATATATTCCAGATATTCACCATGTTCAGCAATAATATGGCGTATTCTCAGAACGAAATTATCAGATACCCGTGTAAACGTCTCAGGCGGGAGGGCATTACATACAGAACACCTGTACTGCTCCAGTTATTCAATTGTTTCTGGATAATGGCAGTACACCTGGGCATTTAAAAGTCCAAACAGAGTAATATAGTAGTTTAGATCTTTCACGCCATCTGTTGTGGAATATTGTTACTAATTTTGAAATTCTTCCAGAAAATTTATTATTGTCCCAAGCATATTGCAATAATCTGTCTATTTCTATGACTGTCCGGTTATCTTTTAATGATTTTTTAAATATACCTGTCATTTTTGAAACACCCTGTAGCTTGTAAGGTTATAAATTTGGTTTAATAGACTTATTTTATTTTTCTGTGTTAACCTGTCTTATGTGAGTTTATTTAGTGGCTAAATCGAATAAGATACAATATAAATAAGTGTAAATCTGCAATACAAAACAAAATTATTTATAGTAAATTTAATTAATAATATATTTAAAGACAAATTATAACTTTGCACATAAGAGTAGCACCATTAAATGTATTCTGAATCTTGTACTTGAGCTTGTAACTAGAAGATAACAACGACTAAGCGTTTACGGGAAACTAAGAAAACTATTTTGTTGATCATAAGAATTTCAAACAACTTTATTGAAAGGATGCATGTTTATGGAACATTAAATGTACATTATTTTTATTGACAGAACAGAGTATGGTTAAACTTTAACAACATCGATTATATTTTTTATTTTTTGTAATTTGGTAGAGACTACAAATTTATATTCCTTTATTGAATCTTATTTATAAAACATCTCACTTACTTTAACCAAAAGTATTTTAATAAATTATTTTCTTTTCCATTCTAACATTTCTGTGCTGTTTAAGTTGCTGAATGGGTAAACAGTATTTGAATATTTATGTTCCTGTTTATTCGTTGATCACATTGAAAATCCGAACTTTCAAAAGCACTTTAACTGATGGGAAGTGTCATTTTGACACAAAATTTGTGTTCTCTTTACAGATTTATACTTTTTCTGATAGTAGTAACAAAAATAATATAATTTTTTATAAAAAATACTTATGAGAATAAATTTTGAAAATATATTTTAATGGGTGTTATACTATTTCTTGTATTACTATCTATACTATTTCTTGTATTACTATGTGAAAATAAAAACTGTATGATAACACAAAATAGTTTAGGTTCAAAACGACCCTTCCAGTGATTCTAGTAATATTAAAAGCTTTCCAACTAACCAAAGGCAATACAGAAATTTTGTTATCTTAATATCTTCCAAAACACTTGCCCAATTCAAAAACGGATAAAACTTTTAGCAGTAAACGATTCGTAATAATGTGTTATATATATATATATATATATATATATATATATATATATATATATATATATATATATATATATATATATTTATTTATATTTTTCAATACACCCTAACATGTCTTTATACTATTCTAAGGAAGAATATTTTATATAGGAAGAATATATTACTAAACAAACTGAAGATAAATTTCATAGTAATTTATAATTTGCCATTTAGAATAGACGATAAAATGGATATTTACTTTATGTTACTTCCCATTAAATGCATTTTTGTCCTTTAAAATACTTATATATTTTATCTGGTATACATAGATGCTGTTATCTTAATAGCAGCTATTTAGGTATCTAAAAGTGTAATAAATAATGGCTCTTAAAGCAATTTAAACTCTTAAAAAATTAGATTTAAAATGTATCAATAATTAATTTGATTTTCTAAATAAAAGATGAAACTAAACGTCTTTAGCATATTTGTTTTTAGTTAAATATCGTGCAACTCCATGTGTAAAATATATACTTTCTTTTTGGTCTCAACTATTACTTTTCATGGGTATGGTACTGATACTGAAATGCTCTTTGATTATTATTTCAGATATTTGTAGCTAATTAGAATTCTGTTTTTCATTAACTTCTCAAATATCAATATATATTAATAATATTGCTGCTATCATTATAAATATTAAAAGTTCTCATAATATTTATATATTTTTAAGAACTGAAAATAAATTCCGATTATTTCTAACAAATTATTTTAATATTTTTATGTGTATATATGTATATATAACATATTTTATATATATATATATATATATATATATATATATATTTATATATATATATATATTTATATATACTATATATATACTTTATATTATAACATATATATATATATATATATATATATATTTAATTTATATATATATATATATATATATAATGTGTATGTGTGTGTCTGTGTATTTAATTATGAATATCTCAAGAAAACCAAGCTAGATTTATTTAGTCCATTTAAGTTCCATAAACGGTAAATTATATCTCAATGAAAAAATTAAATAAAACGCAATAATTTCTATTAGTTTTTACTGTAGTTTATAATATATTGAATATTATCTATTAAGTGTAATAATAAAAATTTCTTATATAAGTGTATTTGAAACCTATATTCTTTCGTACTATAATAGTTATAATATTCTTGAGTAGTTGTGAATATTCGTATTTTAATTGGCTTTAATACTACAGTGATTCTCAACCTGTGGGGCGCGCCCCCCTAGGGGGGCGCGAGCATATCCAAGAGAAAATGTTATTTAAAAAAATTGATTAAGTGACTGAAAGGAAAGAACACACACACACATACAAAACAAAATACATTTCGACATATTTAATAATTAACTTATTAAATTAAAACAACTTACTAAATTAAAAACAAATTTAATAATTATTAGTGACTTCCTTGGGCCTGTCTTTCAGAGCAAAGTTTTTCGAAGGAGGGTTTAATATTAGAAATAGACACTCTCAGTTCTTTTTCTATATTTAGCTGAGATCTATATTTTGTCTTCAAAGAAGCCACCGCAGAAAATCCAGTTTCACAAAGGTAAGATGTTGAAAATGGTAGTAGAATGCGAAATGCCCTTGTTTTTAGTGCAGAAAACTCATCATCCACTCCTGCCCAAAATTCAAAGAGTGATTTATTACTAAATTGTCTTTTGGTTTCGCCGCTTGCCGTGAAGTCTATGAAGGTTTCTTCCTCTTCAATTGAGAGTCCTTCGGGAGTATTTTGAAATGGATCCCTCACCCACTTGTAACTTGATATCAGTTTGTCGTCAGCAAGAAAGTACTTTTTAAAATTCTTTGCTAGCATTGCTAAATGATTTTCAATGGTTGCAAAAACAACTTTTACATGTTGTTCTTCAGCCTTGTAAGTTTTAATACAATCATTCAAATTTGCAAACATTGTTAAGTTTTCTTGCTTTAAATTTCTGCTCCACAATTCCAATTTCCTACAAAAAGCATTAACTTTATCACTCGTATCCAATATATGTGTATTTGCTCCTTGCAGATGAAGATTCAAGTTATTTAATTTCTCGAATATGTCGACCATGTAGCTCAATTTCATCACAAATAAACTATCGCGAAAATTCTCAGCTTCCGGTCTGTTTTCCTCTTCTAGGAAAACGGCGATTTCTTCTTTTAATTCATAAACACGTTGCAAAAATTTCCCTCGTGATAACCATCTTGCCTCGCAATAAAATAGTAACGCTGAATGTACTGCACCCATGTCTTTACAAAGTGCGGAAAAGATTCTTGATTTCAGGGGTCTCATTTTTATATAATTTACTACGGTTACAACCGTAGTTAACACAATATTCAAACCAGGACTCATTTCTTTGGAAGCCAAAGCTTCTCTGTGGATCATGCAATGTGTCCAGACGCACTGTGGCGATTTTTGTTTCACAAGTGCTTGAATACTTTGGAATCTTCCGGACATAGAACGAGCACCATCGGTGCATATTCCGACGCAATTTTTCCATTCTATGTTTGCCTCGTTCATAAAATCATTTAAGATAGCAAATAATGCGAGTGCTGTTGCTTTGAGTTCTATTGGTTTGCAGAAAAGTAATTCTTCTACTACTGACAAATCATCACAAAATCTAACATAGGCAATGAAATGAGCATCTTTATTACTATCTGTTGCCTCATCGAGTTGTATTGAAAACAATTTGTCACGCAACTTCGACAAAAGCTGACACTCTACATCTTCAGCTATATCAGCAATTCGACGGGCAACAGTATCATTTGAAACAGGTATAGACTGCAATTGTTTTGCAAAATTATCTCCAAACATAATTTCTACAATCTCAATTGCGGCTGGCAAAATAAGCTCTTCACCAATGGTGTGAGGCTTTTTACATCTGGCTATTTTATATGAAAGTTTGTAAGAGGCAATTAAAGCTTTTTCATTCACAGACAAAGTTTTTTTAAACAATGATTTTTGCTTTTCATATGATTTTAATTTTAATTCGAAGAATTCTCTGGGTTTGTTTACGTACTCACTATGAAGCGTTTCCAAATGTCGTTTAAGTTTATTAGGTTTCATGCTGTCTGCCGCCAACATTTTTGAGCAAATGATACACAGGGGCCTTTCTTCTTCATTTACTTCAGTACTAGTGAACCCAAAATTTAAGTATTCTTGAGAATATTTTCTTGATTTTATTTTCGGAACCACGCTCGTCTGTGTACTTGTTGATGCTTGTCTATCGTCTAATGCTCGCTTACGCCCGCTTAAAAATTTATCCATGATTCTGCATAAGTCTGCTGCCGTGAATATTTAATACCGTGAATTGCAATTACACGAAAATATATATAACATACACATTAAGAATAGATTCAATAGCGATAAGAAGGATCGACTCGAATGAGATTGTCTGGAATTGAAATTGGCGTCATAGAACTTTCTCCTTCTCCCTATGAGAAAACATTTGTTCACATCTGCGCACGCTCCTAACTTAACTTTTAAGCTGACCAGACAAATTCCAGACAAATCGAAACTTCTCGCGAAACCGTGAGAATGCCCGACATGGCGGGACGCAAGAGCAATAAAAAGGCATAGGATTATTGTTTTTTCAATGCTGAGTATCAGTGTTGCAAAATGTCAATAAATTTCCGTATTCTTGGTAATTTGCAAAGTTTAAAATTAAGGTTGTAGTGCAGGTTTAGCGCCATAATGCTCAAAATACATTATTATTGTATACATTTTATTGTACGCGGTGGGGAGGGGGGCGCGATGAAAATTATGATTGAAAATTGGGCCGTGAATACTAAAAGGTTGAGAAACACTGAATTACACTATTTATGTCTAATGAGCTCCGACTTATGTCCAGTTTGCGTTTCATTGCTAGCCAGCCATGTCTTTGAATCATAAAATTTAGTGATAAGATTTGATTTATCGTGGATGTCTATAACATTTCGTAATTACCTCTATGTAAACTGTTCATGATAAATGATCTACTAAATATGAATTTACTTATGGTATCGGTACTTTATAAACTAAGCCTTTCGACATTACAGCTATTGGATAAAACATTAGATTTCTCGTTTATGTTAATGGGGTTTCTAAATTAACTAATAGGCATGAATTGTACATATTTTAGATACAAATTTGATAATTCTATCTCAAAACGTACAAAAATTTACAAAAATGAAAAGAAGAAAAATCATATGTCATATAATGAATATGATTATTGCAGAATTTAACATAAAAATATTATTAATATAATCTTCAAAGAATTTTCTAGTGCCGTGAACAGTTAAAATTATTATATTACTTTGAAATTTCCCAGCTACTTTACAACATAAAAATGTCAGTTTAACAACACTACTATGACTCATACAGTACAAAAATTAATTCTTCATTTAAAAAATTATTAGGTACAAATATTTTGAAAAACAAATTATGTAGCCCTCTTTTACATTTTAAAATTTCAGTACATTTTTATTAAATACTAAGTTTTAGGATCTGAAGTATATCCAATAAATAGGCTATTAAAATTACAACAAACTTGATACATACTAAGAAAAACGACAGCCGCAACAATCAATAACAAAATTTACCAAAGTGAAAAGAAGAAATATCATATGTCATATAATGATTATGATTATTGCCAGAATTTAACATAAAAATATTATTAATATAATCTTCAAAGAATTTTCTAGTGCCGTGAGCAATTAAAATTATTCTATTGCTTTGAAATTCCCCAGCTACTTTACAACAAAAAAATGTCAGTTTAATAATACTACTATGGGTCATACAGTACAAAAATCAATTCTTCATTTGAAAAATTATTATGTACAAATATTTTGGAAAACAAATTATGCAGCCATCTTTTTCACTTTAAATTTTCAGTACATTTTTATTAAATACTAAGTTTTAGGATCTGAAATATATCCAATAAATAGGCTTTTGAAATTACAATAAACTTGATACATACTGAGAAAAACGACAGCCGCAACAATCAATAACATAAAAAATGCATTCAACCTCTAATCGAATTCGGGCATAGAGTTTGATTTCCGTGCATTTTGCTAATGAATCTGTAAGTGTTGCGTCCGTCTCAGTCGGTGTTAAGACGATTCATCATCTGGTTGTGGCTAGAGACTGTTGAACTTACCGGATTTTAACCAACAATAGCGAAAAAGTGTTAACATTAATCGGTTAAAACCTGCGGTCTTGCGGGCACCTGAGCTCACAACAACTACATCGTATACTTGAAGTCGCTCTTGTGGCTGTGTCTTCAGAGGCAAATGAGTATACAACATATACTACTTGAATGCTCTGCGCCATTAGGTCACTCTATGGTGACCCGCTCAGACCATCAGGTTCAGTTTAACCTACTGCTGTCACTGGAGGGGAGTAATGTGGTGCCCAGACATTGCGAATTCACTGTAAGCCAGCAGTTTCCACACAACTCCAAAACTGAACTCTAACTCGTGCGCAAAGCTTAGAGAAGACAAAGGGTTGGATCGGTCGGACTTGGACGCTCTCGACCAATGCTCTCAAGCTGCATTTCTGTTTCTATTTTATGTGTGTGAATAAATATTTATAAAGGTAAAAAAAAGCCAGTCATCATTCACCTTAAACTCAATGCCTGGCGGTAGTCTGCTTGGTCCCTTCTAAATTACAAGAACCTACTTCAGCAAAGTCGTTCTTTTGTTTATTGGGGATCTAAAAGAAAGGCGCACATCTTCCCTTATTTTATGTGTCCTCTGCTCCACGTGATTGACTTACCAAAGTGTCATCAGCAACTACAAAAAAGAATAAGATATTATGTTGAAAACGATAGCTATGCATATCTACAATCAGAAAGAAAATACAAACCTGGAATAGAATACTGAATGTAATAGTGAAACCAAGCATTTTACAACTGAGTCACCAATGTAAATGCTAAAGATAAAGGAAAGTTATTAGACTAAAATTAGAATTACTAAAAAGGTTTACTAGAATCCGAGTCTGGAGTATACAGTACGTAAATTCTGCTGGATAAAGAAAGATGATATATTAAAAATAAAAGGTGCAGGTATCTATAAAAAACGCTTAGATTAAATCGGAATCTACGTAGAGCATAATATTAGAGCATTTAACCTCTGATCCTGCATTGTTTTAAATGGGAAAAGTAAGATGTTAGATTGAGAATAGAACAGCATTTATTCATAAATTAGAAAAAAGAAATGTAACTTGTAATTGAAGCCGAGGCTTTAAAGTGAATTTCATTACCAGTTCTCTAATGTAAATTCTAATGTATAGTTAAAAATGTTAAAAAATATTTTATCCATAATGTTATAACTTCATAATTAGTCTTTCATCGAAGATTTAATGATAAGCAATATATCAGCTCAATGGGATGTCGGTAAGTTGGCGAAAAATTAATTACAAGATTTTGATCCGCACAAGTATGTTGATCGAGTTAAGTGAAAGAATGAATTAATGACACCTTAGATGAAAGTGCATAATAAAGAATCAATTATTTTAAACTTTTAAAATATAGGGTAATAATTTTAAGCAGTTGACTTTTGTCTAAAACACTATTAAGTAATACATCTTTGATGACCAAAAATCGAGTATTCTTGATATTACAATTTTGTCCTTACCTCGTGAGTGATTTTAATTCCATTATAAAGCCGATCATATACTCGAGATAAAATTCCTCTAAAGAGAGCTTTAAACATTTTAATTCCATTGTTTTATTTTCGGTAAAAATAAATTCAAACAATTTCCAGATTAAGACCAATTTTTTTTTAAATAGGAAAGTTCAAATGTTTGTTTGTTAACTGATTGCTAGTAGTATTGAAAGTGAAGTTTCAAATGATCAAATTGATATTAAATATCCTTCTCCAAAATTTTCTTCCCTTTTTAAGAACATTTTAAATAACGAGCAAATTTTACAATGATGATAAGCACTACCGTAATTGAAGTCATAGTGTACCTTCACAATATTTTTTATAATGCTTTACATTAAATTTTAAAAAAAGTTTGTGCAATCTTAAAATTAAATGTGCATTGTTGTACGCAATTTCATATCTGTAAAACAACAACAACTCAAACTTCTATTTAAAGATATGTTTCTCATATTTGGAAAAGTTCTGCATTCCCTATTTAAAAGTAAGTCAGTTCGAGAGTTAGTAAAAATATACTTTTTCAAAGCGCACATTCTAAAATATTTAATGTTGAAGATCAGAATGAAGTTACAAAAGATCATATATTCGTGGTAAAATTCAATTAAAGAGAAAACTTTTTATATTATGACTTCATTATTTCAGTTTCGGTTAAAAGTGATTCAAACAATTTCTAGATTAAACAAAACATTTTTTAAAGATATTTCAGAAATATTTTTTTCCCAATATGATGGGGATCAACCTTGAAACTTATCTCTAGAAGGATAAACTATAAAATCAATGTTCTATGTTCTTTACGAAAAAAATATTTTCTTTACTACAATTTCAAATAAAACCAGATAAATATATTTGTAATGAAAATCTATACCACTAAACTTTTAGTATAGTTTATTCCCAGAGTCTCTTTATATAGCTGTAATTTTATATTTAAAAATGTATAAGGAATTTTAAAAGTGTACAACCATAAAATTAAATGTAGTGTTAGATCAATTTTGATATCTGTAATAAATAATCGTTGAAACATGGATTTTATAAATTTATCTTCTATATCTAGAAAGCTGCTGTATCATATAATTTGAGAAAACAATATCAGCTTTCGAGTTAGTAAAAATATAACTGTTCAAAGACCACATTTTAAAATATGACAATTTTAAAATAAAGAAAGTTGAAAATCAGAATGATGTAAAAAAATTATATATTCATGGTAAAATTCCATTGCAGAGAAAACTTTTTATATTATGGCTTCATTATTTCAGTTTCCGTTAAAAAATGATTCAAACAATTTCTAGATTAAACAAAACATTTTTTTAAAGATTTTGCAAGTTTTTTTTCCTAATCTGATGGCGATCATCTTTGAAAGTGATCTCTAGAAGGATAAACTATAAAATCAATGTTCTATGTTCTTTAAGAAAAAAATATTTTCTTTATTATAATTTCAAATAAAACCCGATAAATTTATGTTTAATGAAAATCTATACCACTAAAATTTTAGTATAGTTTATTCTCAGAGTCGCTTTATATAGATGTAATTTTAAATTAAAAAATGTAAAAGAAATTTTAAAAGTGTACAACCATAAAATTAAATGTAGTTTTAGATCAATTTTGATTTCTGTAATAAATAATCGCTGAAACATGGATTTTATAAATTTATCTTTTATATCTAGAAAGCTGCTGTATCATATAATTTGAGTAAGAAATATCAGCTTTAAAGTTAGTAAAAATATAACTTTTCAAAGACCACATTTTAAAATAATTCAATTTTAAAATATAGAAAGTTGAAAATCAGAATGATGTTAAAAAAGATTACATATACGTTGTAGAATTCCATTATAGAGAAAACTTTTTATATTATGACTTCATTATTTCAGTTTCCATTAAAAATGTTTCAAACAATTTCTAGATTAAACAAAACATTTTTTAAAGATTTTTCAGGAATTGTTGTTCCCCAATATGATGGGGATCAACCTTGAAAGTGATATCTAGAAGGATAACTTATAAAATCAATGTTTTATGTTCTTTACGAAAAAAATATATTCTTTACTACAGTTTCAAATAAAACCCGATAAATTTATTTGTAATGAAAATCTATACCACTAAAGTTTTAGTATAGTTTATTCCCAGACTATCTTTATATAGCTGTAATTTTAAATTAAAAAATGTATAAGGAATTTTAAAAGTATACAACCCTAAAATTAAATGTAGTGTTAGATCGATTTTCATATCTGTAATAAATAATAGCTGAAACTTAGATTTTATAAATTTATCTTTTATATCTAGAAAGCTGCAGTGTGATATAATATAGGAAGATATATCAGCTTTAAAGTTAGTAAAAATATAACTTTTCAAAGACCACATTTTAAAATATCATAGTTTTAATTTATAGAAAGTTGAAAACCAGAATGATGTTAAAAAAGATTACATATTTGTTGTAAAATTCTATTACACAGAAAACTTTTATATTATGACTTCATTATTTCAGTTTCCGTTAAAAAATGATTCAAACAATTTCTAGATTAAACAAAACATTTTTTTAAGATTTTGCAGTAATTTTATTTTTCTAATCAGATGGCGATCATCTTTGAAAGTGATTTCTAGAAGGATAAACTATAAAATCAATGTTCTATGTTCTTTAAGAAATAATCTTTATTACAATTAAAAAAAATCTGCACTACAATTTAAAAAAAAAACCAATAAATTTATTTGTACTGAAAATCTATACCACTATAATTTTAGTATGTTTATATAAAAAAATTCTCTATTACAATTTAAAAAAAACCGATAAATTTATTTGTAATGAAAATTTTTACCACTAAAATTTTAGTATTGTTCATTTTCACAGTGTCTTCATAAAGCTATAACTTTAAATTAAAAGGTGCATAAGAACATTAAAAAGTGTACAACCATAAAATCAAATGTAGTGTTAGATTGATTTTCATATCTGTAATAAATAATAGCTGAAACTTAGATTTTATAAATTTATCTTTTATATCTAGAAAACTGCTGTATCATATAATTTGAAATAAACTATTAGCTTTATAATTAGTAATAATATAACTTTTCAAAGACCACATTTTAAAATATAGAAAGTTGAATATCAGAATGATCTTAAAAAAGATTATATATTAGTTGCAAAATTACATTACAGAGAAAACTTTTTTATATTATGACTTCATTATTTCAGTTTCCGTTAAAAAATGATTCAAACAATTTCTAGTTTAAACAAAATATTTTTTTAAAGATTTTGCAGGGATTTTTTTTCCTAATCTGATGGCGATCATCTTTGAAAGTGATCTCTAGAAGGATAATCTTTAAAATCAATGCTTTATGTTCTTTATGAAAAGAAAATATATTCTTTACTACAATTTCCTATAAAACCCGATAAATTTATTTGTAATGAAAATCTATACCACTAAAATTTTAGTATAGTTTATTTTCAGACACTATTTATAAATGTAATTTTAAATTAAAAAATGTAAGAGAAATTTAAAAAGTGTACAACCATAAAATTAAAAGTAATGTTAGATCAATTTTGATATATGTAATAAATAATCGTTGAAACATGGATTCTATAAATTTATCTTTTATATCTAGAAAGCTGCTGTATCATATAATTTGAGAAAAAAATATCAGCTTCAGTTATGTAGTTAGGAGTTAGTAAAAATATAACTTTTCAAAGAACACATTTTAAAATAGCACAATTTTAAAATATAGAAAGGTGGAAATTAGAATGATGTTAAAAAAATTATATATTCGTAATGGAATTTTACATTCCATTACAGAGAAAACTTTATATATTATGACTTCATTATTTCAGTTTCCGGTAAAAATGATTCAAACAATTTCTAGATTAAACAAAACATTTTTTAAAGATTTTTCAGTAATTTTTTTCCTATATGATTAGTATCAACCTTGAAAGTGATCTCTAGAAGGATAAGCTATAAAATCAATGTTCTATGTTCTTTACGAAAAAAAAAAATATTTTCTTTACTACAATTTCAATAAAAAACCCGATATATATTTTTCTAATGAAAATCTATACCATTAAAATATTAAGATAGTTTATTCTGAGAGTTTCTTTATATAGCTGCAGTTTTAAATTAAAAAAAATATAAGAAATTTTAAATGTGTACAACCATAAAATTAAATGTAGTATTAGATGAATTTTGATATCTGTAATAAATAATCGATGATACATTGATTTTATAAATTTACCTTTTATATCTAGAAAGCTGCTGTATCATATAATTTGAGAAAAAATATCAGCTTTAGTTATGTAGTTAGGAGTTAGTAAAAACATAGCTTTTAAAAGAGCACATTTTAAAATATCGCGATTTTAAAACATAAAAAGTTGAAAATTAGAATGATGTTAAAAAAGGCTATATATTCGTTGTAAAATCCCATTACAAAGAAAACGTTTTATATTATCACTTCATTATTTCAGTTTCTTTTAATAATGATTCAAACAATTTCTAGATTAAAGAAAACATTTTTTTAAGATTTTGCAGGGATTTTTTTTCCTAATCTGATGGCGATCATCCTTGAAAGTGATCTCTAGAAGGTTAAACTATAAAATCAATGTTCTATGTTCGTTAAGAAAAAAATATTTTCTTTATTACAATTTCAAATAAAACATTCCTTACTAAAATTATTTGTAATAAAAATCTATACCACTAAAATATGGCACTAAAATTTTAGTATAGCTTATTCTCACAGTCTCTTTATATCTCTCTAATTTTAAATTAAGTATAAGAACTTAAATGTAAAACTTTAAGTATATAAAGTGTATGAGAACTTTAAAAAGTGTAGAACCATAAAATTAATTGTGGTGTTAGATCGATTTTGATATCTGTATTTATAATCGCCGAAACATGGATTTTATAAATTTATGTTTTATATCTAGAAAGCTGTTGTGTTATATAATTTAAGAGATAAAAGCAGCTTTAGAGTTAGTAAAAAAATAACTTTTCAAAATGAATTATTTTTTTAAGTTATAGAAGGTTAAAAGTAAGGTTTATTTTCCAGCAGTGAAGAGGTACCAAACCCCCTCAAAAATTTTTATAATGGAATATATTATATGTTACTTTTAGGAGGATATTTATATCCTTCGTTAATATTCTTCCGGGTTTCAGGTTCTTTTTCCCTTGGAATAAATTACAGTGTATGGCAACAAAATCTCCCTATGAATCCCCGTTTTCTTTATAACTTGAAACCTGGCTACCTCAAAAATGACTTTAATGAGCCATCGCTCACTGTTTGGGGAAAAGTAAGTTACTTTTTTGGGGGAAAAAAACTAAAACGAGGCTTTTAGGTTACAAAAAGAGGAAAATAATGTTATTTAACCCACCTTCGTGAACGAGACCCATGAGATGCATCTATTGAAAGTAATTCAAGATGCATATCGTTAAAAAATTTATTTTTCATTTAAATTGAAGGGATCTTTATATAATTCTTATACTAGTCTATAAATCCCAATTTTGAAACATAGTTACTTAAAGAACTTGACGATTTACAAGCTATTTAACAAAGGATATATTTAATGGATGAAGTTTAAATAGAATTAACGATTAAGTATAGTGATATGGACCTGAATAGAATGGTTAGGTTAATCTAAATAGAAGTAGTTCCCTGCGGCTGTTTTACTAAAGTTAGCATGGATAATCAGTGAATATACATTAAATAATTGTGTGGAATTTAAACACCATTTATCTCAAATTGAGTAAAGTTAGGAACAGTACAATTTCCTTATATAATATATAGGATTTTAAACAGTTTGCTGATATAATTGATTAAAAATTACCAAATCAGGTGATTCCAAAACGTTCTGAAATTTTAAATTTATAACATTATTTATTCTAGTCTTAGTATTTTTTTGTGATTAATTGAAGTATTTTTAATAACTATAATAACATGTGTTATAATTTTGCAAAAAATTTAAATACGGTGTAATATAGAAGATCGTAGAATATTTTAGGAAATATTAGGTTGGTGAAAAAATCCATTATTTCTTTTGGTAGATGGCTGTAGTGATCTATATCTCGAAAAATGTCGATGAAACAATTTCAAATTTATGCTGGTTGTCAAGGTGATAGTTCACATTAAAAATATTTGTTTACTGTTTTTCGTTTGGTCTATTCAGTTGTTAGTTACACTGTGTTAAAAATGGAAGTCAACAAAGAGAAAATTTTATACGTTTTACAATTTTCCTTTGATAAAGGCGAAAATGCAAGCCAGGCGGCTGAAATTGTGAATGGTGTTTATGGTGCCGATATTGTACAGCTAGTTACGAGGCAATTTTTGTTTCGTCGATTCCGTATAGGTTTTGATGTTAGATGCACCTAGCACAGGCAGACCCGTCGTCAAAAATGTCGATAAAATGACAGAAATAATAGTAGTTTTACTCCATGTTTGTAGTCGTTCATACTCAGAAGTTAAATATCGACCATAAAACAGTTTTAAAACCATTTGCGCAAAGTTGGTTAAATAAAGCTCGATGTTTGGGTGCCACACCAATTAAAACCAAAAACATGATGGATTGAATTTTTGGCCAAAAACATAAACTAGAAATTTAATTATATTATTGTTTCTTAAATTGTCTCAAATTGTTCATATATAAGGAAGCTGATATATTTCCTTATATGCTGATATGAGATGATTAAATGAAGTACTTTTAATAACTATGATAACATGTGTTATAATATTATAGTCAGAGAGTTTTAAATGCAATATAGTATATAAGATTATAGAATAGTATATGAAATATTAAATAAAAATAACACCAAATTTTTAGGATATCGTAAAATGTTAGTTTTCTAAACATAAAATATAATGGAATAATATTATTATGACTTAAATTGTCTGGAATTGTTCTATGTAAGCAAGCTAATATGTTTGCTGATATGCTGATAGAAGATAATTAAATGAAGTAAATAACTATGATCATGTTTATAATTTTCATAGAGTTTAAATGCAATATAGTAGAAGATTATAGAATATTTTAGGAAATGTTAAATAAAATATGCGGCCAAATTTTGAGCATAAAATAGAAATGGAATAATGTTATTTGTGAAATTGTCTCCAACTGTTAACATGTAAGCAAGCTAATATGTTTGCTGATATGCTGATAGAAGATAATTAAATGAAGTAATTTTAATAAATATGATAACATGTGTTACAAATTTCAGAAAATTTGAAATGCTGTATAGTATAGAAAATTATAGAATATTTTATGAATTGTTAAATAAAATATGCGGCCAAATTTTGAAGATAATCGTATCTCCAAATGTTACATTTCCAAACATGAAATAGAAATTGAATAATATTATTATTTCTTAAATTGTTCATCTGTAAGGAAGCTGATATGTTTGCTGACATGCTGATATGAGATGATTAAAGGAAGTACTGTTAATAACTATGATAACATGTGTTATAATTTTCATAGAGTTTTAAATGCAATATAGTATAGATGATTATAGAATATTGTATGAAATATTAAATAAAATATGGGACCAAATTTTGAACATAAAATATAAATAGAATAATATTATTACTTCTTAAATTGTCTCGAATTGCTAATATGTAAGCAAGCTAATGTTTTTGTTGATATGCTGATAGGAGATGATTAAAGGAAGTACTTTTAACTATGATAACATGTGTTATAATATTCGGAGAGTTTTAAATTCAATATAGTATAGAAAATTGTAGAATATTGTATGAAATATTAAATAAAATATAAGACTAAATTTTGAACATAAAATAGAAATAAAATAATACTATTATTTCTTAAATTGTCTAGAACTGTTCACATGTAAGCAAGGTGTAATGTTTGTTGATATGCTGATATGAGATGATTAAATGAAGTATTTTAACTATGATAACATGTGTTATATATTCAGAGAGTTTAAATGCAATATAGAAGATTATAGAATATTGTATGACATTTTAAGTAAAATATGGAACCAAATTTTGACCATAAAATAGAAATAGAATAATATTATTATTCCTTAAGTTGTCTTGGATTGTTAATATGTAAGCAAGCTGATAAGTATGCTGATATGTTTGTTGATATACTGATATGAGATGATTAAATGAAGTACTTTTAATAATTATGATAACATGTGTTATATAATCAGAAAGTTTTAAATTGAATATAGTATAGAAGATAATAGAATATTTTATGAAATATTAAATGAAACATGGGACCAAATTGTGAAGATAAAATAGAAATAGAAAAATATTATTATTTTTTAAATTGTCTAGAACTGTTCACATATAATCAAGCTAATGTGTTTACTGATATACTGATAGGAGATGATAAAATTAAGTAATTTTAATAACTATGATAACATGTGTTATAATTTTCAGAAAATTTGAAACACAGTATAGTATAGATGATTATAGAATATTTTATGAAATGTTAAATAAAATAGGCTGCCAAATTTGGAACAGAAAATAGAAATGGAATAATATTATTATTTGTTTAATTGTCTCCAACTGTTAAAATGTAAACAAGCTAATGTATTTGCTGATAGGAGACGATTAAATGAAGTACTTTTAATAACTATGATAACATGTGTTATAATTTTCAGAAAATTTAAAATACAGTATAGTATAGAGAATTATAGAACATTTTATGAAACATTAAATAAAATATGCTGCCAAATTTTGAAGATAATCGTATCTATAAATGTTACATTTCTAAACATGAAATATAAATGGAATAATATTATTATTTCTTAAATTGTTCATATGTAAGCAGACTGAAATGTTTGCTGATATGCTGATATGAGAGGATTAAATGAAGTACCTTTAATAACTATGATAACATGTGTTATATAATCAGAGAGTTTGAAATGCAATATAGTATAGAAGATTATAGAATATTGTATGAAATATTAAATAAAATATAAGGCCAAATTTTGAACATAGAATAGAAATAGAATAATATTATTATTTCTTAAATTGTCTCGAACTGTTCACATGTAAGCAAGCTAATTTTTTTGCTGATATTCTGATATGAGAGGATTAAATGAAGTACTTTTAATAACTATGATAACATGTGTTATATAATCAGAGAATTTGAAATGCAATATAGTATAGAAGATTATAGAATATTGTATGAAATATTAAATAAAATATGGGATTAAATTTTTAACATAAAATAGAAATAAAATAATATTATTATTTCTTAAATTGTCTAGAACTGTTCACATGTAAGCAAAATGTAATGTTTGCTGATATGGTGATATGAGATGATTAAATGAATTACTTTTAATAACTATGATTACATGTTTTATAATTTTCAAAAAATTTAAAATACAGTTTAGTATAAAAAATTATAGAATATTTTATGAAACATTAAATAAAATATGAGACCACTTTTTTAAGAGAAATGTATCTCCAAATGTTGCTTTTTTAAACATAAAATAGAATCTGAACAATATTATTATTTCTTAAATTATCTCTAATTGTTCACATGTTAGAAAGCTGATATAGTTTTATAGAGACACATTCTCGTAGAAAAATTATCTCATAATTTTTAACAGTTATTATTCTGTTATTAGAAAATTAATCATTAATGCAAAAATGGTTAAATTTATTTTAAAATATTCATTTAATTTGTGTCATAGTTCTTCCGTTAACAATTAAAAGTAAAAGAGTGTCAAGGTATATTTCTACATAAATAAAGATCATTTTTCTTACTTAAGAATAACTGTAAAAATTTAAGATTCTCTATCTGTATAGATAACAGAAATGATTTCAGCGTATTTTCTACGCTACATCTGAATTTAACCGAATCATACAAATATTTCAAACATCTTTGCTTCTGTTTGTGTGGCTGGAGTATCAAAGTGGAAATAAGCTTACCAAATCTATCGTACATGAACAACAACGTATCAACGAACACAAACTAGAAATGGAATGATATTATTTGTTAAATTGTCTCCAACTGTTAACATGTCAGCAAGCGAATGTGTTTGCTTATATGCTGATAGGAGATGATTAAATGACGTACTTTTAATAACTATGATAACATGTGTTATAATTTTCAGAGAATATGAAATATAGTATAGAAAAATATAGACCACTTCATGAAACATTAAATAAAATATGTGACCAAATTTTGAAGATAAACGTATCTCCAAATGTTGCTTTTCTAAACATAAAATAGAGATGGAATAATCTCGTTTAATATTATGTTTGCTGAAATGCTAATATGAGATGATTAAATGAAGTACTTTTAATAACTATGATAACATGTGTTATAATTTTCAGAAAATTTGAAATAAAGTATAGTATAGAAAAATATAGACCACTTCATGAAACATTAAATAAAATATGTGACCAAATTTTGAAGATAAACGTATCTCCAAATATTGCTTTTCTAAACATAAAATAGAAATGGAATAATCTTATTTTTCTTAAATTATCTCTAATTGTAAGGAAACTCATATAGTTTTATAGAGACACATTCTCGTAGAAATATTATCTCATAATGTTTAACAGTTATTATTCTGTTATTAGAAAATTAATCATTAATGCAAAAATGGTTAAATTTATTTTAAAATATTCATTTAATTTTTGTCATAGTACTTCCATTTAGAATTAAAACATACAAGAGTATCACGGTATATTTCTGCATAAAAAAGACCATTTCTCTTACGTAAGAATAACTGCAAAAATTTAAGATTCTCTATCTGTATAAATAACAGAAATGATTTCAGCGTCTTTTCTACGCTACATTTGAATTTCTCCGAATCATACAAATATTCCAAACTTCTTTGCTTCTGTTTGTGTGTGGCTGGAGTATCAAAGTGGAAATAAGCTTACCAAATCTATCGTACGTGAACAGTAAATGACGGCCGTGCAAAATTTTATCGGTGATTGAGCACATTTGGGCACTGGAGGCTGTAAAGAGAAAAATGGTCTTTCGGCAGACTCCTTATTAAAGTAATAAACATGTCATGGGGCAAGTGTAAACACGGTCCAAAGGCTGCTTATGGATTTTTATTGGATTTGGTTTCGGTGTGGTCAAACAAAGTGCTAGAAATTTTTTGACTCCATTTTATTTTTGCTGCGGGGATGCAGTTTCATGGATATTGTGCGATGAATATTCACGTTAAATGGGCTGTAAATATAAAAATAGGAGTAGGAATTTTCTGGAAACTTGGAAGAAGAATTCTTTTGGATAATATTTTTATTACCAATATTTTTATGCCGTCAAACAGAAAATAATCCTATTTTCTCCTTACTTCTCATATTGGGAAATAGAATATTAAGATATTTAAAGGCATCTTCTTACTCATATCTAGTCAAGCTATAACGAATAATTGCAGATTAATTTAGCAAATCTGAAGTATATTTACTATATAGTAATTGAATATAAACAATTTACTCTTAAATGAAATCATTTACAACTACACTAGATTTAAAAGCAGATCAATTTAAATTTACAATTCTAATTTTTTATCCATCAGTGGTAAAGAGCCTTCCTTAAGGATTAGGGAATTAAGTATTAGGTTTTTAGATATTTACCCCGAAACAGTTCACTCCGCAACAGTAAAACAAACAAACAAAAAGAGAAAATGTAATCATGAGGTATCATTTGAAAATGTCCATAGTTTAAATATTTAAAACGAAACAGTAGAAGAATGTGGTATTATCATTGTCGTTAATGTTAACCCTTTAAAGGTCAAAATTACAAATTCTTTAGGATTTAATCCTCTAAGCAGTTCGCACGTACAATTCTGCCAAACCGATGATGTCTTCAAAGCGGTTGTCACGTTCAATTTTATACCTCCAAAAACGCTCCGAAAATGGATGTATTGTACATTTCTGCCAGTGTTTTCCTCCCATGGAGTTTAGAGATAGGAGGGTCATATCGATTGTTTAGGAACTGCATCCCTCTTTGACTGACATTTATTGAGGGATTCACTTCTAGTCCCTGAAGCACAAAGACGCTGATAGCTTTTCGTGGCTTTGTAAATCTCTATTTGGAAGTATTTCGTTTGCGGTAACAGATTTATCTCTAATTGCACCACTTAAATAGCTTGGATGACTTTCTTAGAAAAATATAAATTATTCTCTTAAAGAATATTTTTATTTGTACTTTTAGAATCCATTATTTCTTATGGGATGATCTTCGAGACTTGACGAGCTTTATGGGTATTAAAAATTAACAATCTATAATATCTATTTATATATCTATTTATAACCGGAAGTAAAGGGACAATAACGAGGGTGGGTTCCCCGTATTCCAATGTAGTCGACAAAGGGTGAAGTAAAAAATCATAGAACACTTTGGTCACTCACACAATAAAACTTTAGAGTATTTTTTGGAGACATTTTTTCCTCGGTGTGTTCCACTTGGAGGGTTAATGAAATTATTTTAAAAATGGTATCTATGAACTTTATAACTGTAAATGCATATATTTTTTTTACATTTTTGAAGGGGTGGAATTTGAAGGGTGGTTAAAGTGCAAAATCCAGCCCCTTGTACATAGTGAAAATGCTTTTTTAAAGGTTTAACTATGCTGCGGGAACAATGATTATTATCTAAATGGGTATTATAAAGGAAAACTAACCAATTAACAGTTTAATGATGGCCATATAGTACACGCTGCTTTTAGGTACCAGAAATCATGGGTTAAAATCCCACTGCAGGTATTGATGTTGGTAGCAATTCGGAATCGGCCTTAAGCTGTAGGACTCGGTCTTATTCACCCTCGTATTGAAAGACAGTAGACCGTACCAAACATAAACAATTTATAAGTGTTGTTTGGATAGACGATGATTTAGGTTTATAAGTGAAAAAATCATATTACTCACTTTTCTAAGTAAATTAAATTTAACTACGTTGTAACGTATCCGGTCCCTGTTTCAGGAGACACAGGGAAGATTCCGATGTACCTGGATTAATATATTTATTTACACTTATGCTATATACATCATTTCACAACTATAAAAAAACAATCTGATAACAGGAAGGGATTAGTACACGTAGGCCTGAGTAGGGACGGGTACTTAAACTAAATTCAGACTTTGCCGAAATATGGGTGCGTAGACGGAAGACACAATTCGTAGCTTTCTTACTAATTCACTGAAACACACGTAAAGCTCTAACACAGTTCGCTCTGAAGAACAGCAACAATCCTGAAGAGGATTATATTAGAATACTAAAACCCAAGCACAGGGTATCACTTCAATCTCACAAGAGATTTATCCCAAGACGGGATTTCGCTAATGAAAACTCTCCGATGGAGAAACTGGTCGAGGCGACCTCCGACATAGCCGATGCGGGCTACTCCTTCAAGAAAAGATCAAAAGGTGGGATTATAGCAAAAATAACTCTCCAGTAGAGAGACAGGTCAAGGCGACCTCTGAATTAGCTGGTTGCTAGCTATCTAACTTCTTTCCATAAAACAATCTTCCTCGTCTCTTTCTAGGGGAGGGGCCTCCAAGAGATGGGCCTCACCCACAATTTTATTATTGGGTCACCCAGCGATTATCTCACGTTTGACCAGCTGCATTGGTCCGGGTTAAACCATCATCGGCCGTAAAGCCAGGGGTCTATTAGCGGCTACATCTGAGAAGCGGCAAATCCGTTGTCGTTCCGTGATCATCTTTTTTTAGCTGTCAGAGAAGGTGCCGTGTAGTCTGGCATATTGTTCCTTTACTATAGTGCACGGACGTGTAGACTTCATGGTGCCGTAGAAAACAATTCTTTTGTATCCACACCAGTCCACCTTTAGAAGCAAAGTTCTTTGACGATATACCGCTAAATCACGCCGTTGCAACGTATATTTCAAATGAAGTATAGAGCTCTTGTATACTCTCTGTTGTGAGTTGGAAATGGCATAAACATAGAAAACCTAAAAGTCCATGCTATGTCTTTCAAAAGAAGAGAAAGAATTTAGCAGGTGGTTTCGCTCCGAAACCACTGTCCATTAAAGGGGTAAACTAAGAGAAAAAAAAATTTAAACTAGTTAAAAAAAGGTTTAAAACGATAACCGAAATTAAAACGAAGCCCTAAACTTCGGGATGTTAATTGGGTTCCAAGATAATATTAGGAACAAGTTGCTTTTACATATTTAAACTTGTAGAGAGGGTGGGGTCTCCAAGCATGGGTCCAGCTCCTGAAACAAACACTTGACGTTATAGATATTTGAATTTGTGCTATTATGTACTAAAGAGCTTTACAAACATCTTAAATGACATTTTGCATTTAAAAGTAACTATAGAAAGAAAGAGAAATTGACAGCAAAATGAAAACTTTGTTGTCATACAATTCTATTTAATAGTTTACAAATGTTAAACTGTCAAATAAAAAAATTATACTCATAACAGGCAGAATAATTTTGACACATGCACCAAATTTTCTGCCTTCATAAAGTATAAATCAAAATACGAATTTACTATATTTTTCATTTTATATTTTCTCTTACTGACATTCAAAAACTTCTGCGAGAATTTCACTTCAGGATACGAAAATATTTTACAGCTTCCATGAAACATAAGGAGCTGTACAAATATTTATATAATACTTTATACATTTCAATAAACATAATAAGTAATAATAAACTATAAAATAAATTTTAATGTTGATATCGGTAAAAATAGCAGAATAAAGATGAATTTTATTTTAAAAATTAGAAAAGAGTTTAAATATTCGCCTAAATTAGCGTTTTCTCTTATTAGACAATAAATCTTTACATAGAAGGATAAATTAATATTTCATAGTAAAGAATAGAACAATTACTTTCTAATAATAATAAAAATACATAATAATAGTTAATAATAATAATAATAATAATAATAATAATAATAATTACATACTAATAACATTAAAAAATATAATAATTACATTCTACTATTGGTAAAAATAGAATAATTCCATACTTATAACAATAAAAAATAGAATAATTGCATCTAAAGTAGCTTCCTTAGAAGGGGTGTATCCCATCTAAGGAAGCTACTTTTAATATAAATATTACGTAAGCCATTACAGCAAAAAATGAAACTAAAACATCTGAAATTATTATAGAATTTTAAATTTATATTCTCTTTCAATATGAACTTAATAAAGTTATATCTATAATGCTGCCTAAATTCTTTATCTAGAATATATTTTTACTTAAATATCCTATATATATATATATATATATATATATATATATATATATATATATATATATATGTGTGTGTGTGTGTGTGTGTGTGTGTGTGTGTGTGTGTACATATATAGTATTAATATGTAATTATAGCTATGCAAAACTATAACTATTAATATAATTTCGACACATTTTCGTATTGTAAACTTGAAATAACTTAAGATATTTTCCTCTGTATAGAATATTTTATTAAAATATTAAACTATCCCTTATATAAGAATTTCAATTACATTTTCAACGTGTTCGCCATCTCGAATGATTTTATAAAACAAAAGGTTTTTTTTAATAAACAAAGACATTTTCTTGGGCATACTGATAAATTTATAATTAAGGAATATTTTTTTAAAATTGAGTAATGAACATAATTTTAAGTAATATAATCATGAATAATATGATATTGAACGAAATAATATTATCATAAAAGGTTTAAATAAGGTAATAATATAGTATATTTTCTACTTGAGTTTTTGAATAGCAGTTTACCTTCAAAATATAATATTTACATTTTAGTATTTGGCATAGTAATATCGTAAATGGTTTTATAACTTCCTGGCTTTATTTTCTAATCCACTGTCAGTGACAGTCGATTAGCTTCATTAATTCTGTCTTGTCTTCGGCATTGTAGCATCATATGTTATTCCTTTTCTCCTATTAGGACTGCACCGAACGATGGCCGATTGTTTAAGGTGTTGGCCTTCGGTACCGGAGTTCGTGGGTTCGAATCCCACTGTGGCATGGATGTTCGTGGCCGTTCGGAATCGGCTTTAATCTGTAGGTCCCGGTCTCATTATCCCTCGTGTTGCAAAAACGTAGACCGTAGCACTCCAAACCAAACCAAACCAAATCTATTAGTACTGCATAGTCTCATATGTGTTTATTGTAATTGTCATATACATATGAAACATAAATCATAGCTGCATCCCTACCGGGGCTCTACCGCTACAGTTCTACAACTCCACTACAGCTGCATTTATACACTTCTTAGAAACCTAGTCACAGATGTGTGTGCAAGTGTTGTTCGTCGTAGGTAAGAACATCAATACAAACAGAATTCGAGTTTATTTTAGCATCTTCTCTCGCGGACTACTTTGGCGGAAAACTTTCGTATCTCAATTATGCGTATATGAATCAAACAATCAGAATTCTTAACTGCCAGTCACTTGGTGAATCCTGAAGGGTAGTTTAAGTGTCCCTACTTATGTAAACATTTCATGTAAGATTTGTATTAATTGCAGATATAGATAGCATTGTATGTTATAGATTTGTATTCATGTAATTTTGTGTTTACGAAGTAACGTAGTTGATAGAAAGAACAAATATAGTCGAAAAATCTGCCAGAAAATGACAGAATTAGAAGAAAACTATTTAAAGATAAATACTTAATGACAGTGATTAATTTTTTTACGATAAAATTATCATTACATAAATGTATATATATATATATATATATATATATATATATATATATATATATATCTGTGTATGGATGTATATATCTGTATATATATATATATATATATATATATATATATATATATATATATATATATATATATATATATATAATTATATATATATGTATATATGTGGGTGTATGTATATATATGTATGTATATATGTATATATATGTATATATATGTATATATGTATATGTATATATATATATATATATATATATATATATATATATATATTATATATATATATATATATATATATATATGTATATATATATATATATGTATATATATGTATATATATATATATATATATATATATATATATATATATATATATATATATATATATATATATATATATATATATATATATATATATATATATATATATATTATATATATATATATATATATATATATATATATATATATATATATATATATATATATATATATATATATATATATATATATACATACATATCACACACACATCTATGTGTATACATTGCATTCTGCGATATAGTTAATGAGAGATATTTATAAAAGTATCATAGAACGTGCACCTGTTCACGATAAATTATTTAAACCTGTTTCTAGCCTTCACACATTTCTCACGGACCGTAACAATGATCTCATTCCTTCCATCTCAAGAGAGTATTAAAGAACAAACAAACTGTCTACGTAACAAGTTGAAAGCGAGATATGTGGAGATTCTAACAAATCCCGGAAGAGTGCAGGGAGTTCCAACTTATAAGAAAATCCTTTAAGTCCGATCTCATTCCTATTTGGAGCTCAGAGGATCAAAGTCACTACGTTAGTGGTGGATGACATACTCTAAGAGTGAAAACACAGACTAATGGTCAATTGTTGGCAGCAGAAGTTAAAGGCAGGGAACTTTTTTTTTAATCTATAAAATACTTTTCGATGGATTTCACTTTTTCTAAAGGGTAGTAAGTTGGCTAATGCTGCCAGAATAATAATATATTTTATGGAATAAAATAATTATGTTATAAAAGTAATATATTTTATTACGTTTGTAGTTTAGTAAAGTTTAAAGATGTCTTTAAAAGTTTGGTAAATTTTTAATCTTCTAATTTTATGTAAATATTTTTACTAATAAAA
>CM063505.1:121508844-121551344 GCA_032207245.1 Pardosa pseudoannulata | reverse complement strand
TAGTAATAAAAATATTTTTTGGAAAAACTAACTAATTTAAAATTGAAATCAGTATATAATTGAATACAATATATGATAGAATATATTATAGAAATACATGTTCAACCAAAATTAAAAATATCTAGAGTTTCGTTCGTCTCTAAAAATCATTCCGATTACAACCAGAATGTTATTTATACTTATTAGTAAAATAAATATTTTTTAAGAAACGTTCCACTATTAAAATCTCATTGCAGTAATATTTACATAGAACACTCATTTTCTTCTTATTTTTACATTAAACATACTCATTAAAATGAAATATTGTTAAGAAGGAATTTAAAACTTCCAACTCAGGCTATATCTCCATTTACAAATATTCAAAATTGAAGCTTTTAAAAATAGTATATATTAGAAATAGTTTTCAGTATTTTTGTAAACATAATTTCTGAGGTTAATATTAAAGAAGTTTTTCACTGCTTCAGAGAAATTTTGATTCTTGCAATTGAGTTGAAAGAAATATTTCAAAAGTCTGATGATAAAAATAAATTTTCATGACATTTGATATTATTGTTGCTATTTTGTAATTTTTAACGTTTTTTTTTGTTTAAATTGACTATAAGACGAATCACTATAAAAAGTTGTTTGTTTCAATTTATATAAAAGTTTGTTGCTGAATCTATATTGCCAATTTCAGATATAAAATTTTGCAGAGAGTAATGTTCCTTACGATGAACTACCCATCTCAAAAAGAGAAATAGAATTAAACCTATTAGGATTTATCTATTTTCTTATTTTCCATGTACTTAATGTATTTTTATCATATTTCGTCAAATGACCTGAAGTAAATTATACATGAATGATGTTTTTGTTATTTTTATTAAGCAATACGTATTTATAATAAAAAGTTCAGTAAATATGTTTTTTTAAATACTGTGTATTTGTATACATTTGCAAAGTGCATACAACATAATTTAAGGTCTATGAGACATTATTACAGACAGTTGATAAATATTATGCCTATATGTATCTCCAACGTTCTTCTCCATAAATTCAGACAAATATTTTTATATCTCATAATTGTGAGTCTTTCAGGTATAGATATAAATGTCATATCATTAGGTGTAATTGAAGAATTTAATAAAAAAAAGTGTTCTTAAAATGCTTTAAACGTGGTCATCTGCATCAATGGCTGAAAAATAAAACTCAGTCTCTAAAACACTCAAAAATTCCTTTAAATTTTTTAACTAAGATAACTTAGTTCAAAAATTTAAAGAAATAGTTATAATTTATCTTTTTTTTAAATATGTTGGAAAAATAATAGCATTATAACATTTTGTTTTACAGTTTTGCAACCTATCGAAAAATTTGAGTCATGTTCATTTTGACATTTTAAAGATTTTATCTTAATTGTTAGCATCAAGTTGTCCTACTTTTAAAGTAATTAACTCATAGAACATTAGACTCCGTATCAAGTGTTCATTATATCTTTAAAAAGATGCACATCAAATATACAATTCATTTGATAAATATGGAAGCAACAAATAAAGATTATAATGAATATAGTATAAAATTCTATATTATATATGATTGTGATAAAAAATAATTTAAAATTTTCACAAATGTGCATGTTGTTTTCCTTTGTAGAAAGTACACTACTTTTAATATAAAATTGAATTATTACATATTTTAGTGTATTTTTAAACGTTTGATTTCATGTATTCTGTCTTCTACTACACAATTTTTATTCGCGAATTTATGTAAAAGTAGCTGATTTCAGATGAATCAACATCTAGTTATAGTCATGTGCAAAAGTTTAAGACCTCCTATCCTGAAAAAAATTACTAATATCAATATGACTCAATCACCGAAGATATCGATAACAATCTTGAAAGACTTCATTAAAAATGGAACGATCTAAAACATTACATTGAAACAGCGTTTGTTTTAATTCATTCCAAAGCAAATGGACTGCATAGTAAATCGTTTCAAATCCTGAAGTTCACTTGTATGTGAAATTTATAAGTGCACGTTATACACGAGATATAATTTTTGCCTTTTTTTATTAAATTCAGGATGCACGTGATACAAACAAACTTATACACGAATAAATAAGTTAAAGTTACTGATATTGATGAAGAAATTAAGTCTGATATTTACAAGTTCAACAAATATTGATTTAAACCATTAATTAAAATATGTCATTTTGTAAAGGAAAAATAACTATTTGACTTATTAAAAAATAAATTCTCTGTAATTTACTGCAAAATAATTATTTTTAATAAGTGCTAAAAAATACACAACACATTGTTTATTCTATGTATATATTAAAAGACATTCATTTATTATATTATTGCAAAATCACGACTTTATATCATGTATTAAATATTCTGTGAACCCAAATTCATGTAATGAAATCCAAGATATGAAATATATTTCCAAACTGATTCCACTATATGTTCTCTTCTAAGAGTTGAGATAAAAAATATTTAATGGGTGAAAAACAATATATCAGAAAGTATTATATATGAACTTTAACTGAAATGTACTTTACTTATCCACGACAAGCTACATATAATAATTTTCATAATTTACTTGATATAAAGCCTGTTACAAAATAAAATATCAAAAAACTAAATCAAAATAATTTAAATAAATTAAAAGCAGGGGTTTTAGCTTAACATTTTATAAGCAAAAATATAGAACTACTGATTTTTTTTAAAATTATCTTTTATCTTACATAGATGTATGTAAATAGTAAAATAGTAACATTTTTAACTTACTAATTTGTGTTCGTAAATGCTTCCGACAAAATTTTTTATTCCTCAAAATCTTTTAATGGTTTTCGAATATGGAAAAAAGATAACGTCTACCTGAATAATCCGTGGGAGACGTTTATTTCAGCAATTTATCTGAGTGATTTCTAACAATTTTTCGTGTTACCGGTTAAATTTCCATAAAAGTTATAAGAATAAAATATGTCAAAATGATGTGAGACGAGACTCATACGGCAACCAGTAAGTTTCAATATGTCCAAAAGTGTAGAAATAGCATAAAACTTATGCACAAAGTTATATATATATATATATATATATATATATATATATATATATATATGTATGTATGTATATATATGTCTGTGTGTTTGTGTGTGTGTGTGTGTGTGTGTGTGTGTATATATTTATCTATATCCATGTGTTTGTGCTTATATGTGGGGATTGTTTTAATCTGCCTGTTTGTGTATGTGATAATTAACTTAATGGTTTTCTTTTCTTAGAATTACTATTATTTTCTATATGTGTGGATTCAATATTACAATTATATGGATCGTTACGAGTTTTATGTGTATCTGATTTTAGGGTTTCATTCAGGTTTAAGACTTTTATCTCTTGGACGTACATACTCTTCCCTCTGAAGAATAACTTTTTTTATTTTGAAATTTCATACCATGCGTTTTATATCGTTTTTTATTTCACGAACAAGAATAATTTATTTCAAATCATATTAAAACACATATAGCTATTCATGCGTTTTTCTTATATATCTCCCAAAACGGCATATCATATTTTGAATCTCTAAAAAAAGTTGTTGCTAGGTTTCTCCTGCTAAATTTATTTCTCTTTCTGATCCTTAATGGAAATAATTTTTCAAATCTTTAAACATTTTCTTTACATCTCCAACTATGTGAATTAAATTTAACTTTTCTAAGAACTGCCCTTTGTGCTACTTAATTTTAACCCCTAAACAAATTTATTATCCAAAATAAGCACCCTTATTCGCTGGCTTCATTCGTTGAAACTTAAAAGAACCTACTTCAGATTCGTTATCTTTTAGACGTGCAGTTGAGCATGAAAACGCGAGATGGAAGTCAAAAGAATGAAATAATTACGTAGTATTTCTCTCTGATATCATAATGTGTCTACGGGTACTTAATAACACTTCCCCCAGATTAGCATTCGAAACGAGAAGTGAGCGTTCGCTTTGTCATGAAAGGTGACCGACTGGATTAATTTGCATTTGCTTCGCAGCGCTCAACAGCAAAACATGACAAGTAGGCATTCCAAATTATAATAATTACCTGCAGTATTTTGGGCAGAGAAAGCTAACCCGTTCGGAATGTCTTTTATTGCTTCCTAAGGGGTTTATCCTATTTGGATGTATAATAGGAATTATAAATATCCATGAAGGAAAATCCAGAAGGAAAATTTGTAAAGGAAATGTAACAGATGTGAGTTCACGTGACTTGGCGTATTGTTATCCTATTGTCAATTTTAGCTACTAAATTTAATTGACAAATTAGGCTTCCTATCAATGAAAAAACGTAATATAAAAGAAAAGGAATAAATATTAGATAATTGTATACAGATATATGATTATTTTTACTTCACAATCTTTAAAATGACATAATTGATTTTCTTTTTGCTTAAAAATAGGTGTCAGCACATAGTTTTATCTTCATGTGATATACAGAATTTTTTATTCGAAAGTCAGTGCATAAGAATTTGTAGGTACTTTGAAAAGTTGAAACCATTTGCGGAGGATTTGGTGCGGATGTTCCTGCATGCCTCTCATATTTTCAGTGGGGCTAAAGTCCCCGGGGATTTTTCAGACCAATCGAGATTTAATAAAGTGTGAGAATGTCCATTTTTTGAATCTGTCATATTCTTACTTTTATGCATCCTAAGTACGATTTAAGCCTGAAACATAATTGTCTTGCTGAAAGGTACGATTATGGTTATGATTCCGTAAAAGCAACGCGTGCACAGTTTATCCCCTTTAGAGATCCAAAGGAATACCTTCAGTTGAGGAAATCTATGACTCCTTTCAAATAGCCATCCATACCTTCCGTTGGTTTACAGATATCACCTAAGGGATTTGGTCAAAAAAGAAAACTTCAATAAGACTATAAGAATCAAGAGGAGATCAGGTGACATTCAGCTGGGTTCTTGGCCATTAAGGTATCACCGGCTGTGAAAAACGAGATACTATTGTCAGGTCAGCAACTCAAAAATCGTTGGTTAAAACCAATATAAGTCTATTATAGTCTACAGTTGAAAGATGGATAAAGAAGCCGGTGACCCGAATTTTGCTAAAAAAGTTGAACCGACAGCAGAAATGGCAGGGTATTCCTTTGCTCCAGGCTGTGAGTTTGGAAAATGGAGGATAATTATTTATCTGACTGAGATCCTTACTCTGTGCATCAACATAAAATGTTCTACTGAAGCAGACTGGGTGTATTGGATGGCGAATAGGGTACCGGCAGATTGGAATTTATTCTGCGGAAGCCTCGGTGGATTGCGGAAGACTCACTTCATTCCTCGCTTTGTTTCCACCCTCAGAATCCATGACTCGGTTATGGTTTTGAGGGGTCACTGTGGCTTAGAAAATTAGAATGTTGATTTTCTATGATCTAGATCCCTGAGATTTGCCAATCAAAACAAACTATGTTGTTGATTTTTGTCCTAATCGCTCAGGAAGCACAAATCAAAGCAGAAAATATCTGCTACGGTACAGTTCAATCGATATTGGCATTGCATTCGTCATTCATTCGTCATTCTGATGGTATGTAAGAGCAATGTGTTCTTTGAATACCTGAGATGTAGACTGTCCTATCTGATACAATTCAAAGCATCATGGAGGGTTTATATTACCTCTTATTCAGTTGGTACTGATAGCATCGTGAGTGACTGGAATTGCTGTCCTTCGATATAATTCGGTAAGTCATTGCCCATGAGCTCTTCGGTGACGGATTGGGTGGATAATTTTAACTACTTAATGAAGGACCTTTTATAAAATCTTTAACAATTCACGAATGCTTACATACTAGGATAACTAATTTTTGTCCTGTGAATTTATATATATATATATATATATATATATATATATATATATATATATATATATATATATATATATATATATATATATATATATATATATATATATATATATATATATATATATATATATATATATATATATATACATATATATATATATATATATATATATATATATATATATATATACATATATATACATATATATATATATATATATATATATACATATATATATATATATATATATATATATATATATATATATATATATATATATATATATATATATATATATATATATATATATATATATATATATATATATATATATATATATATATATATATATATATATATATATATATATATATATATATATATACATATATATATATATATATATATATATATATATATATATATACATATATTTATATATATATATATATATATATAATATATATATATATACATATATATATATATATATATACATATATATATATATATATATATACATATATATATATATATATATATATATATTATATATATATATACATATATATATATATATATATATATATATATATATATATATATATATATATATTATATATATATGTGTGTGTGTGTGTTGTGTGTGTGGTGTGTGTGTTATTATTGCTGTTGTTACCTTCATCATTGATTTTAGTGATACTTAAATTAAATATTAAATATTTTTATTTTGTTTGATTCCTACAATATTGAATTCAATACTAACTTTATCTATTGCAGTAAATAATATGTAATGTGCAAGTTTTGATATTTTTTTACTTATTCACCAAATATCACCATTAACGTGAATGGTATTTAAAACTTGGATACAACTGTGATTACTATTTAAAATAAATATTAGTTAATGTTACCCTGTTCTATTATACATCTTGCTACAAAGTTCTTTATATATATTCACAAAATATTTCAGAGTAATTTTGAAATGCACATCTTTGTCTCACGAAACCAATAAATTTCCCGAAACATTTAAGATTTTAGATTATCCTTATATATAAGTAATTTTCTGTTTTACATTTTCGTACACTATTAAATGCTTATATATATGGCTATGAGAGATAAAACATGTATCATTATTTCCTCTTAGTAAAATATAATACAGTAATGCTTCAACAGTTCAAGGCATGTTTGTGTATATACCTGGAAGTATTACCGTTGCTTAATATATATCTATAGTAATATAAAAGTAATTTAAAATTAAAATATTTAACATTGAAAAGATTTTAAATGTAAAACAAGAAAAGAAAATTATGAACTACTAAACGTTAATGTTTTAATTTTGAAGTAGTAAAATCTAACCACAGGTATATGTAAAGAAGATAACCTAGGAATCTACATTAAATATTACAGTAACACTAAATTAACACTTTGACATCACACTATATAATCGAGTTCAATTTTCAGTTTTTATGTCATATACTTTAGATTTAAAGCTTCAAAAATAAAATAAAAATTCTAAATAAAACGTGACTTACAGTTTCAAGCATTTCTACACTTTTCCACCAAACGTGTGGTATATAAAATTAAGAGCAAACTTAACTCTTTAAACTAGTTTGCCAGCAGCTGCTTTTTATTCAAGCTGCTTTTCGAATGCATTCACCTTCTTAGTATACTATCAAATTCATTTACTTCTTACCCAAAATGACCGAATTTCGAGCGTGCCCAACAATTTTTAGGGCAAATGGCACACTCCTCTTTTCGTTCATTTTCTGAAGAAGCATTTTAAATAAATGAATGGCTCATAAAAGTGATAATACGCCCTAGGAATGACAGTCATTAAAGTCTCTCAGGCGTTTTATTTGAATTCGAAATAATGGACAGAATAGTATATGTATATCAAAGAATATATGATGAGAAGGGTGATAATAAGAATGACTAAACTATATTATTACCACATACGATGAAAGCCTCCATGACTGCACTATTATGGCCATATCACTTATTTCAATATCATTTATTCCCGTGACTTTATTACATGTTTGTTTTATGGTCTCAAAGTTATTAAATATGAAAATTTTGATAGGACTAGGTTGTTCGTTTATATTTATAGCCTCTAAAGAAGTAATAAACTGGGAGATAGGGTATATTTGGAAATTCATATATTCCGTTACATACTTCAGTATGCATACACATATAGATATGCCATAAAATTATGCCATGTTTGCTATAATTTAACGACACTTCAAGTAGGTTATCTCATTCGTCTCTTCGTGAGTTATGACATTTGCCGTGTAATAACAAAAAATATTGGATCGCCTGATTTCTGAATTATAAATATATAACTCAAAATGAGATAAATTGATAAATTAATAGTAAACATGCAGTTATTTAATGTTTATGTAAGTGTCATATGCAAAAGGTAAATGTAATCAACCTTTAAAAATAGAAAATGTAACATTTTTTTTCAAAATAAAGATTTTATACGTACATCAAGAAGTATTTTTTTAGGAATTCAAGCGTCTATTCAGTGCTATATTGGAGCAAAAAAAAATCTTAATCTTTAATTGTCTAACTAAATTCTTATTCTTGTTTGGTAATGCTATGAATCTCATCATAAAATATATCCTCTATCCTACATATAACCTTATTTGGAAAGGTGAAAATAACAAATCCTATAGATGTCACATTAGAAAAGAAGAAAATTAATTGATCTTTATAATATCAAATGAGTCTACCTGTGGACTTTGTGTTGTTTTAAGACACGTTTTAAAACCTAATTTGAAGCAAGTATTTTAATACTATTTCATTGATGATTTTAAATTTATAGAGACTTTTAGAACCACAATGAACTATAAGGAGTTAACGTTTCAATTCAATGCTATATTGGAGCAAAGAAAATTTTTTCTTTAATTGTCTAATTAAATTCTCACTTTTCTTTAAATTGTTTGGTAATACTATGAATCTCATCATAAAATATATCCTCATAAAATATCATAAAATAAGACCATAAAATATAACCTTAAAATAAAATATAACCTTATTTGGAAAAGTGACATTAACAAATCCTAAAGATATCACATCAGAAAAGAAGAAATGTGGTTGATCTTTATACATTCAAATGAGTCCACGTGTTGACTTATTGTTTTAGGAGAAGTTGTGTTATTTTAGGAGACGTTTTAAAATCTAATTTGAAGCCAGTATTATAGTACTGTGTCACTGATGATTTTAGCTTTATAGAGATTTCTCTAATCAAAATAATTAACTCCTTCAAAATCCACCCATATTCGTTATAAATAATGTCTTTTGTCTTGAATATTTCCTTTGTCGGTGTCAATTAAATTATACTTGTACGAAATAAATTACATGACGTTTACAAGACATTTTGGCATTTACATGAAATAATTGACTATTGTATGAATTTCTTTATACTCATAATTATTTTTAATAGAAATCTACCATGCTATCCTTTACAAAGGAAAACTTTATTCTACTCTTTGACTTTATGCTGGAGTTATAAATCATAATTATGTTTAAAATACAACCACAAAAAAAAAAGATTTTGCTGACTTAAGATGTAACACGATCTGCCATCTATGTTGAAAGAAATTCCCTTTGAGAGTCAGAGGAAGAGTGTTCTTATTTTCTGTACGCACTTCGGATTTCTACCACTCCAGTTCATATGTTTCATTTTCAAGATGTTATATTTTTTATAACCATATGCAAAATAACTCTTTATCACATTCTGTTGGTCTCCAAAGGTATTTTTGTCCAAAGAGTAGTAACAGAATTGGCATTTTTTAAATTTTAAGAAAAGAATAAAAATAAGGCTATATATTCCCTCTTTGTTCTTGAATTTACAAATAAACAACAACAAATATTGTTATAAACATATGTATAACGCACAGTTTTACACATACTTTGGAAGGAATTTTGCAACACTAGTGAAAATGTTATCTTTTATTTTCTGACACATTTTGCTAATTTAGAGGCATTTTGATGGCAAAGATATATATATAAATCAAACTTATAGAAGAGTAAAGAACTTCATTTTTCTTTTTTCTAGGAATTTGCTAAAACTTCAAGTAAAATTTTAAAGAAGCTTACTGGTTCAACAAAGATATAATACGCGATACAACTGCAAAAGAACTAAAAATTTAATGTAAATGATTGCTTGGAAGATGTAGTTTATTGGTTTGGTTTGGAGTGCTACGGTCTACTTTTTGCAACACGAGGGCTAATGAGACCGGGACTACAGTTTAACGCGATTCCGAACGGCTACGAACATCCATGCTCAGTGGGATTCGAACCCACGAACTCCGGTTCCGAAGGCCAGCACCCTAACCAATCGGCCATCGGCGATGTAGTTTATTGAGGGTAGCCTGAAAGTTGATATGCGTAGGCTGTAAGATAAACAATTTTAAATTAATATAAGTTTATACTCTAAAAATTTTATTATTTTTAGATCATCTTAAAAGCAGATTTTAGAAAGATACTATTACTTTTCATTACTCAAAATCTTAAGAAAGAATAGAAGTTTAAAGCCAAATTAGTTCTTTGAAAATAATAGAATCACATCTTTCAAATTTTTTGAAACCATTGAAAATTCATAGTGCTAAATAATGGTTAAGTGTTTTTTAATAAATCCCATTCTAGTTTAAGCTTCATCAAAATAACTTAAATAATAATCTTCCATTTTTTTTAAACTTTTCTTTTAACTTTTACATTTTAGAATTTCTTTGTTAGATATCATTTATTTTGTTTTCTTTATTGCAACGTACTTTCGTTTACCTTCAAACAAAAAACTTTGCAGACACTATGATTATTCTTTGAGCTTTACTTACGTAAAATAATTTTATATAATTTATTTCAATTCATGATTTAAACTAAAGAGCAAAGTTACGTAGCTTAACAGACATAAATATAAATATTTTATTTTAAATAAAAAGCCTCCATAAAATTTCTAATTTAAACTTCTAGTAAGATAAATTTAATGCATCCATATTTTTGTCTTTATCATATTTTTGTACTTAAATTTCATAGTATTAAGTTTAAATATTTTTTTACGTGGAATCTTATTGTGACCTTAAAATATAAATCGTTTTAGAAACGATGATTGTTCTTTAAAGCTTATTTACATGAAACCATTTTAATGACTTTTCTTTAAATTGGTTCTTTTAAACGAGGAAAAATATTTACGTTGCATAAATAGACACATTATCGTCCTCACAAAAAAGTCCCAAATACTTCTTTCTAGCCATATTTTCTTAATTTGTCATTATCGTTATTTTCAAATCCCCACGTATCTTATACGCATTTGAAAATAATTCATTCATTCACAGACTGAACAATGACTTCCTCATAATAATTCCTTTACAAGAATTAAACGTTTGTATAATTCAAGTATAATGTGTCCTCAACATTAAGGTTTTCATTTTGCGGTCATTAAGAATAATGGCACAATAGAGTCTCGACATTTTTATTTACTCAGCAAGAGTATAATTTCAGTTACCTCCAAAATGGGAGAAAGTATGAAATGGAAAGACATTTTGAGTTTAATTGGAGAGAGTGATCTCTGTGAAAGGCATACTTGTATCAAGCGACACAATGAACTGTTGCAGATGACTTATACATTTTTGTATATTCATTCCTTTCTGTTATTTGTTATTGTTAAGCCATGGAAATGATTGTTAAAAATTCAAGTGGAGAAGAGGTTTAGCATACTGCATTACTAATTTCACCGCCTAAGAAAGATGATGGACATTACAAAGCGTTTGAACAAATTAGAAAATAAAGTAATAAAACAATTAAAATAAAGTGCACTATCATTATAATTAATTACATTATTTTTTGTTAAAATCCAGGCTATAGTTTTGAAAAAAAATCTATAAATGTTTATGTTTAGAAAGCTTATCGAACGTAATAAAAACACAATAAAGTTTAAAAGGGTATTCGTTTTAAATTTCAATTGAAATATTGATACTCTATTCAAATGAGAAGACGTGGATTGCACTATGGCATTTAACTCCAATTTTGTTCGGTTTTGGTTTGGAGCACTACGGTCTACTGTTTTGCACACGAGGGCTAATGAGACGGGGCCCTACAGTTTAAAGCCGATTCCGAACGACTACAAATCTCCATGCCATCAGGAGGATTCGAACCCACTAACTCCTGTTCCGAAGAGCAGCGCTCTACCATTCGGCCATCGTTCGGCTTAACTCCAATTTGAAACTAGAAACAAAGAAATTACTATAATAGTTTAATCTATAAAAAAAACAGTACCACTTTATTTAAAAGTTGTTTGTAAATTGTAATAATGAATACATAGAAATAAAACTCACAAGAAATGTTAATGCATTAAAAATTGGCAGCGTATTTTAAGCATTAAAATTTAAAACATCCATCTATTTTGAAATTTTTTAAATGTACTTAATTTAGTTATAATTCTTTGCATAGCTGTTCAAATTATAATATCTATAAATTAATTTCCAAAATCCTTTTGTAAAATTGCCTTTTAGTTCTCCTACAGGATTTTCTAAAATAATCAATTTTTTCATTAACAATATTACATTTAAATATGTTATATATATATATATATATATATATATATATATATATATATATATATATATATATATATATATATATAATATATATATATATATATATATATATATATATATATATATATATATATATATATATATATATATATATATATATATATATGTATATATATATATATATATATATATATATATATATATATATATATATATATATATATATATATATATATATATATATATATATATATATATATATATATATATATATATATATATATATATATATATATATATATATATATATATATATATATATATATATATAATATATATATATATATATATATATATATATATATATATATATATATATATATATATATATATATATATATATGTATATAATATATATGTATATATATATATATGTATATATATATATATATATATATATATATATATATATATATATATATATATATATATAATATATAAATTATACATATATATATATTATATTCTTCAACTAGAGTACCATCTATGTATATATATATATATAAACTTCATACAATATAAATACCGTATATATATATATATATAAAATATACAATAAAATAAAAATATATAAAAAATATATGCTGCAATTTTTATATTAATTTTTAAGTTTTATTTCTATTCATAGGTTATTACAGTTTACAAATAACATTTAAATAAAGTGATTTGATAGGTGAAATTATTATAGTACATTGTTTCTACATTCAAATTGGAGTTAAATAGCACAATAAAATCAACATCTTCATTTGAATGGAGTTTCAATATTTTAAATGAAATTGAAATTTAAAAAGCATTACCATTTCAATTTTATTGTAAATTAATTTTGTATTTTATTTATAGATATTAATTATTAATATCACTCATGAAAGTGTTACAAATAAATTAATGCTAGTTTTTACTAACAGGATAAAAAATGAACATCAAGTAATCTAAACGAAACAGAAAGATTGATTTTAGATAGATTTAGAAACTGAAACATAAAGAATAAAAGATAGATTTAAAGAATGAAAGATAGATTTAGAAACTGAATGTTTTAGAACTTAAAACATTGATACTTGACATGTGTACACATTCTCTATACGGTTGGAGCTCTTAAAAACCTAGTTCAACCTTATAAAAATGGTGATTTTTGCAAAGGCAGTGATAGCCAAGAAAAGAGGAACATGTTACATAAAATGTATAGATAGACTCTGAAGAGGCAAACCTCAACACATTAAAATTCAATCGATGATGGACCAACTGCCTGATATAGCCCGTTGAATGAAGTTTGTAGGGACTGTTTTGGCTGGTACATAGGCGGTACTGCAGGAGAAGAAAACGAAGAATTAACTAATTGACTAAGTTAGTTTAAGAATTTAAACACAAAGTAAATTTTGGGTTCAAGGGTGACAAGATCACCTTAAATGCATACATAAATAAAATGTATACAGACACGTTTCTTAACAATTGAGTTTTGAAAAGGATAGTAACTAAAAGTAGCCATTCAGTTACAGACAATAGTAGGTAAAACATCAATACTTATGTTTGCCAGACGTTTGGTTTGAAGCTCTACGGTCAACTGTTTTGCAACACGTGGGTTAATGAGACCAGGAGCTATCGATTATAGCCGATTCGGAATGGCTATGAACATGCCACTGGGGGATTTCAACCCACAGTGACATGGATGTTCATAGCCATTCCGAATACATCAAATGTATACACAGTGGACATAAATCAAATGTATTATATACAGAGACGTTTATTTACAATCGAGATTTAACCGAATAGTATCTGTAAGTAGCTATTCAATAACCGCACTAGTAGGTAGTACATCGATACTTACGTTTGCCGGAAGTTTGGTTTGAAGTTTTGCAATCAACTTTTTTTGAACACGAGGATTAATGAGACCAAGACCTATCGACTGTAGCCAATTCGGAATTGCTGTGAACATCCATGCCACTTTGGAATTTGAACCCACGAACTCCGATATCGAAGACTATCACAGTAACCATTCGACCATTGTTCAGCTGTTTGCCAGGAGTAATCCAAATGTTGATAGAGACCTACTATTTAGCTATAATTTACGTATTTAAAATTATATTTCTGTAAGTCAAAATGCACTTGAGTTTTCATGTTCACTTATAGATATACCTATACACACACAGGCAAAATTACAAAAGTGATATTTTCAGACTCAGAGAGGTCCCATGCATGAAGTTTAATAAATATATCAAGGTGCAATTTTTCGGTGTTCACAATACTTTTTCTAAACTACCTTTAGAAGAATATACAAATATTAGTTTTGTGAGAGTGCAGCTATGTTTTACATTAGGTTTGCGAAAGTGATTTGCTCGCCGCACTCACACGTTGTGGATTGCATGCTCAGGTACTTTTCAGAAACTCCAGGAGGCTTTTAGTGTGGTCTGTGGAAAATATTGCTCTTAAACTTCACCACGTTTCGAAGATTGTGATTGGTCGCCAGGAGGCGATTCAATATCATGCCTGGGGTCCCGGTCAATATGGACAGAGCCGGGAAAGGACGCATTGTGCACAGGACAATGGAACAACGGACGCATCAGCACAGGATAATGGATAAAGAATAGGGTTGCTGGAGTTCAGAAGGAAGGAAAAGAACACAGCGTACTCTTGGACTTTGACAATTTTTTTCTTTTAGGTGTAACACGTGGAGTGCTTCTTTCACTTACTATTTTTTATATATTTCCTTATCTTTTTTTCTATATTTGTATATTGTAATAAATATCAGTGGAATTTAACTATAATTAATATTAAAGACGATATAAAGCAAACTAGGCTTATTAATAGATTTGAAGTAACAACATCAATGTACTATACCACAGCAAGTTTCATATTATAAAAATTTAGTAATATTATTATATGACAAAAATGTATCACTCACCAATACCAATAATTATTCTATGCCTTCCAGCTAAAAAAATTATGAGAAAACTTTTACTAAGATCGAAATACCTAGTAAATTCCAAAATATTATTCTGACATAAATATGTTTTTCTCTTCATTCTTCATTGTGAAAAAAAAATCTTGTCTGATTCTGGTATTGTAAAAAGTTTACAATGTGATGAAATCTAAATAACAATGAAAGTATTCTTAAAAAGATTATATTAGCAGTTTCGAAAAATATCTCAACTAGTAAAAAGTATTACTAGAATGTGCAATAATAAAGAGAGAATTCACTGGAATCGGTATAGAGATTAAAAAAATAAAAAGGAATTACCATAAATTGAAAAAGAGATATCAAGTATGATGTAAAATTGAAGGAAAAATGAAATACATAAATTTATTCAACCTGTCTAATATCATCTTTGTCAATGTATTTATTTTCTTCCTTCTCTATATTTTGCTTTTAACGATATTTGAAGATGCTTGACAGAAGCGCTTTCATACATTTTTTTAAATGCCTTTAACTCTTTCCATTTTACACTTGTGAGAAGAAAAAGAAAAATATATATTTACCTAAGCTGAACAAAGAGTATATGTATAAATAGCAAGTAATATTTGCTGGATAATAAAGTAAAATTCTTTTCAGAAACATGCAATATTTGTTTTAAGTCGAGGTGAAATGTTGTAATTATTTCAATATTTTTCTGTTCTCAGTATATGTTTAAATATATTTAAATTTTAAAGTGTACAGATATAATAGTAAAACATTTAAACGGAATAGTATGTATATAATGGTCACACTTATACAAGTTTATCTCATATATATATATATATATATATATATATATATATATATATATATATATATATATATATAATATATATATATATAAGGATGCCTTTAACTCTTTCCATTTTATACTCGTGAGAAGAAAAAGAAAATTATATATTTACCTAAGCTGAACAAAGAGTACATGTATAAATCGCAAGTAATATTTGCTTTATAATAAAGTAAACGTTGTACTTCAATTTCTTTTGAGAGATGCGCAGTATTATATTTAAATCGAGGTGAAATATTGTAATTATTTCAATTTTTTTCTCTTCACAGTATATATTTAAATTTTAAAGTGTACATATATAATAGTCAAACATTTAAACGGAATAGTAGGTATATAATGATCACACTTATACAAGTTTATCTCATATATATTTTTTAAAAATGCCTTTAACTCTTTCCCTTTTACACTCGTTGGAAGTAAAAGAAAATTTATATATTTACCTAAGTTGAACAAAAGTACATCTATAAATCGAAAGTAATATTTTTTGGATAATAAAGTAAACATTGTACTTCAAATTCTTTTCAGAAACACACAGTATTTGTTTCAAATCGAGGTGAAATGTTGTAATTATTTCAATTTTCTTCTGCTCACAGTATATATTTAAAATTGAAAGTGTACATATATAATAGTCAAATATTTAAACGGAATAGTAGGTATATAATGGTCACACTTAAACTGTTTATCTCATATATATTTTTTTAAAAATGCCTTTAACTCTTTCTATTTCACATTCGTGAGAAGAAAAAGAAAAATTATATATATACCTAAGCTGAACAAAGAGCACACGTATAAATCGCAAGTAATATTTTTTTGGATAATAAAGTAAACGTTGTACTTCAAATTCTTTTCAGAGACACGCAGTATTTGTTTCAAATCTTGGTGAAATGTTGTAATTATTTCAATTTTATTCTGTTTACAGTATATATTTAAATTTTAAAGTGTACTTATATAATAGTCAAACATTTAAGTGGAATAGTAGGTATATAATGGTCACACTTATACAGTTTATCTCATATATATTTTTTAAAAATGCCTTTAACTCTTTCCATTTTACACTCGTGTGAAGAAAAAGAAAAATTATATATTTACCTAAGCTGAACAAAGAATACAAAAATAAATCGCAAGTAATATTTGCTGTACAGTAAAATAAACGTTGTACTTCAAATTCTTTTCAAAGACAAGCAGTATTTGTTTCGAATCGAGGTGAAATGCTGTAATTATTTTAATTTTTTTTCTGTTCACAGTAAAATTTTAAAGTGTACATATATAATAGTCAAACATTTAAACGGAATAGTAGGTATATAATGGTCACACTTATACACGTTTTAGCTCATATATATTTTTTAAAAATGCCTTTAACTCTTTCCTTTTTACACTCATGAGAAGGAAGAGAAAAATTATATATTTACCTAATCTGAACAAAGAGTACATGTATAAATCTCAGGTAATATTTGGTGTATAATAAAGTAAAAGTTGTACTTCAAATTCTTTTCAGAGAAGCGCAGTATTATTTTTAAATCGAGGTGAAATATTGTAATTATTTCAATTTTTTTTCTGTTCACAGTATATATTTAAATTTTAAAGTTTACATATATAATAGTCAAACATTTAAACGGAATAGTAGGCATATAATCGTCACACTTATGCAAGTTTATCTCATACATTTTTTAAAAATGCCTTTGACTTTTTTCCTTTTTACAGTCATGAGAAGGAAGAGAAAAATTATATATTTACCTAATCTGAACAAAGAGTACATGTATAAATCTCAAGTAATATTTGGTGTATAATAAAGTAAAAGTTGTACTTCAAATTCTTTTCAGAGAAGCGCAGTATTATTTTTAAATCGAGGTGAAATATTGTAATTATTTCAATTTTTTTCTGTTCACAGTATATATTTAAATTTTAAAGTGTACATATATAATAGTCAAACATTTAAACGGAATAGTAGGCATATAATCGTCACACTTATGCAAGTTTATCTCATACATTTTTTAAAAATGCCTTTGACTTTTTCCTTTTTACAGTCATGAGAAGGAAGAGAAAAATTATATATTTACCTAATCTGAACAAAGAGTACATGTATAAATCTCAAGTAATATTTGGTGTATAATAAAGTAAAAGTTGTACTTCAAATTCTTTTCAGAGAAGCGCAGTATTATTTTTAAATCGAGGTGAAATATTGTAATTATTTCAATTTTTTTTCTGTTCACAGTATATATTTAAATTTTAAAGTTTACATATATAATAGTCAAACATTTAAACGGAATAGTAGGCATATAATCGTCACACTTATGCAAGTTTATCTCATACATTTTTTAAAAATGCCTTTGACTTTTTCCTTTTTACAGTCATGAGAAGGAAGAGAAAAATTATATATTTACCTAATCTGAACAAAGAGTACATGTATAAAATCTCAAGTAATATTTGGTGTATAATAAAGTAAAAGTTGTACTTCAAATTCTTTTCAGAGAAGCGCAGTATTATTTTTAAATCGAGGTGAAATATTGTAATTATTTCAATTTTTTTTCTGTTCACAGTATATATTTAAATTTTAAAGTTTACATATATAATAGTCAAACATTTAAACGGAATAGTAGGCATATAATCGTCACACTTATGCAAGTTTATCTCATACATTTTTTAAAAATGCCTTTGACTTTTTCCTTTTACAGTCATGAGAAGGAAGAGAAAAATTATATATTTACCTAATCTGAACAAAGAGTACATGTATAAATCTCAAGTAATATTTGGTGTATAATAAAGTAAAAGTTGTACTTCAAATTCTTTTCAGAAACACACAGTATTTGTTTCAAATCGAGGTGAAATGTTGTAATTATTTCAATTTTCTTCTGCTCACAGTATATATTTAAAATTGAAAGTGTACATATATAATAGTCAAATATTTAAACGGAATAGTAGGTATATAATGGTCACACTTAAACAGTTTATCTCATATATATTTTTTTAAAAATGCCTTTAACTCTTTCCATTTCACATTCGTGAGAAGAAAAAGAAAAATTATATATATATACCTAAGCTGAACAAAGAGTACATGTATAAATCGCAAGTAATATTTGCTGTATAATAAAGTAAACGTTGTACTTCAAATTCTTTCCAGAGACGTGCAGTATTACTTTTAAATCGAGGTGAAATATTGTAATTATTTCAATTTTTTTCTGTTCCCAGTATATATTTAAAATTTTAAAGTATACATTTATTATAGTCAAACATTTAAACGGAATAATAGGCATATAATGGCCACACTCAAGTTTATGTCATTTATGCGAAAGTGAGAGTTGTTTCAGTTTATATTCAAATTTTAGCTATTAGATTAAATGAGTAGTAATTTTCTGACCTATACTAATATTAAGACGTTTACTAATATTTTGACTTATACTAATTTTCTGACGTTTTTTAATTGAAATATATTGGTATCAATATAATCTTTGTTTGGGATATACGGTAGCTCAGTCGGCAAAGGCAACGCTCTAGCAATTGTAGAGTTGCGGGTTCGGATTCCGAGTGTCCCAAGATCTTCCTTCTTGGTTAAAGGTGACTAGGGCACATAAAATATATTCGTTTTCAGAATATCCTCTAAGTTTTCAGCCAATACCTCTAGGTATGGTGGACCAATCCTATGGGTATTCTGCTTGGTCCCTGCTTTTAAATTACGCTGACCCACTTGAGAAAAAAGTCGTACTTTCATTCTTGAGGTGCTTGATAAATTCAAATGCTCACCCTTTTGCCTTAATATGAGTAAGACATAATTCAGTTGTGCTTGGTTTGACCAAGTGGCAACAGAAACAATAAGAACACCTTGTTTCTAAACCTCTAGATTAGGGACACCTCTTAAAGGAGACAAGTTTTAGTTTTCGAGGTGTCCTCTAATTAAAGTTTATTCTTACACAGCAATCCGCTTGCAGTTACTAAAGTTTTTATTGAAGTTTAAGCCTGTGTTTTAGTATCTATTTGATTTATTTAGTCAGTGTTCTGCTTAAAATCTGTTTAAATTATATTGTTTTCTTTGGTTTTGGAGGGCTACGGTCTACCTTTCTGCAACAGGCTAATTAGACAAGGATCTACAATTCAAAGCTGATTCCGAACGGCTACGAACACCCACGACACAGTGGGATTCGAACCCACGAACTTCGGTACCGAAGGCTAGCACCCTAACCAATCGGCCATCTTTCGGTTAAATTATTTTGTAGTCCTACTGATTAAAAGTCAAATTTTTTGCCTTAATTCCCTAAAGCCACTGAAAACGTAATAAGCTATTGAAAAGTGGGTTTTATTTAGTCAGTGTGGAATAAAATCTATTATATGGAACGTATATGCCCATTAGGACAGAAAGGGTTAACACCTTTTACCCTACTACCTAGTACTTAGTCATACTTTTACCCTAGAGGTACTCTTTAAAAAACGGAAGGCGCACTCCTTTGCCTTAATATGAGTAGCGTGTGACTCAATCGCACTTGGTTTGACCAAGTGGCATCATAAACGACATCAACAACAGTTTCTTGAATTAAACATCATCTTTTGACAACAATAGTTTGTTTTATTTTCTTTCTAATTTAAGAATAATGCGTTTGAATATAGAAAAAAATCTTTCCAAATTAAATAAATTCAAATTTTATTATGTGTTACTACATGAAAGCGGCAGCGAATAATGTGAGCAATATTCCGATAAATTAATTATGTTGAACTATTTCGTATAAAATGGAAAAACAAAACGTAGTAAGTACCAAATGAGGACAACATGCACTACTTTTGACTTGTTAGTAAGCTTATAACAACTGAATGATTTCAACTTAAGTGGTTTTCAAGTATGAAAATTATGATCTCCTGCAATACGAAAATCGTTTCTACGATTTGTGACAACTAGTGCATGTTGACTATTCATGTAAGTCGTATATTTTTGATACTTTTTACGTATATTTTATCTTCTCATAAACAAATGCCGAAGCAAAGCGATTTTATAAACATCCTATTCAAAAACTGAAAATTAAGATGAGATAGGGGAAGTTCTTTCAAATTTTACTTAATCGTCAGCAAATAATTTATAAAACTCATTTATTGGCGAATTATGATATTTTCTGACTTTTCAGTTCAGTACAAATAAAATCATAAATACACCACTTTTATTTTCTAATATGGTTTGGAATCATTTACTATTGAGGAAGGAATTAGAGAATATCACATCACCTACACGTATAGGGGAAAAACTTTCTCTTTATGTAACGGTAGCTTCTCGACTACCTTTCAAATTAAGCTCCTCATCTACTTTCGAACATCAATGTGAGTACCTCTGTTTCTCTCAAAAGACACAAGTAAATGTGGGCTGGTTGCCTAAAGACAGTATTTAATAATAATACTGGAATGCATGTTACTTCGAATCTACACTCCTTTTCTTATCATTTACATCTAATAAAAACAGGTCTGTAGCTCACAATCTGCAAACATATTATATACCAGTCATAGGAAAAGCTTATATATTCACTACAAATCTATAGAATTGTCTACTGTTTGATTTTTCTTACCTGGTAATCATTTTTATTCAGTCATTTATCTTTCCTCTATTCTTCATTAAATATTCTTTAAGATTCGAAGTTTTATTTATAATAGATCGTTTTGTTAAATTGATTCCCAGCAACCTTAGGTAGGGCCATACTAGAAAAAAAGAAATCAGTGATATATTTTAATGACGTCACACTTATCTACTAATATATATCATAGTTATCAAATTCACTTACCGCTATATCTTCAGCCATATGTATAAATAAAAAATGTATACCATGTGTGCAGTAAATAAATTGCATGCAAATATTCGTTTACAGATAGAGTAAAAGGATTGATAACTTTTGCCGTATGTTCCACCAATGGGGCTGTTTTGTTACAGAAAATGTGCACTACTTCTAGTGTATTTCAGATATCAAGATAAATTTTATAAAATCCTTAGGAAATATATGAATATCAATTTGAATTATTTAATAGAATTAATGTAGCATTGATGAAAAAATATTTCAAACTTTTCAGTGATTGTAAAGATATTTGACGGCATTAAATGATATGTATACCCTTGTATTCCATAATCATTGAATAGAATCCCTGTCAAAGGACTCCGGAATCATGCTCCCATAGATATGTTTAATCGTTTGCAATCGGCTTAAATCTCGATGTTTGGTGAAATTAGACCTCGGTCAGGAAACACAGCACCTAACACGAGGTTTGCTACTTTTTAACATAATCTGATCCTATCAATTGAAAATCTTTGGGACAAATTGTCATAAATTATCTTTATAAAATTTTAAACTACGTTATAAGTTCAGTCGCATTTTATATTATATTTATTTTCCGCTGAACTAAAATTATGAAACCTTCCAAATTTTAATGTTATAGAAATTAATAGGAATGAAAGAAATATGTAATAATATCTGTAATAATATCCTAAGTTGTCTGTCCGTCTATTCTCGAATTCATGAAGCGGTTGTACTTGGAATGGATAGATGCATCCATATTAAATTTTTGATGAATTAGGGTAGGTAAAATTCAAAGAGAGAAAAGTTTATCTTCTGTTATCAATCCGATTCTAAAATAAATTGAATAAATATGTTTCGTACCACAGCGAAAAGTACAGTCGTCTTTAAAACCTTCGAAATCAAATCCACCCCTTCAAAAATAACATGTTTTTTCTAGCATTATGACAACATTCTTTTAACCATCTCATTTAATATTTTTTTTATTTTAAATTATTTAAATACTGTCTGTATTATTTTCATACGTTTTATCACTGAACTTAGATATTACGTAGAAATATTTCTTTTATATTTGGCTAAAACATAAGTAATAATTTTAAATTTAATCATCGATTATTTTTTATTGCAATGAAAATTTTATCACCGGTATTAACAACAAATCTACCTCCAGGTTGTAGTGGATATGATAGTTTCCTTAATTTAGCTCCATTTATTACTGTAAAAAAAAATGGTAAGAATTCAACGATAATTTGGACGGGGCTAAGAAAACTTTAAATTAACCTTCTAAATGAATTTAACTTGATTCACAAACTGCATTCATAGTATCGGGAGACTTTAGAGAAATATGAAGATAATCAAATTATTGATTGTGTACCGGATAATTCTCAGCCAAAAAACAAACCATTTTTTCCTACCTCTTAGGATACTTTACAATTCTGGAAAATTAGAAATCTTAAGATTTCTAATTTTCCAGAATTGGTGATCCTGTCATATGATGGAACATATACTACTTCTGGAATATTTGAGAATGTTTATATTAATAAGTAAGAGTTTTTTAACAATTGAATCAAGCGTTAAAATATTCTGAATGAAATCCTTAACCCCTTACCTGTGACTACAGAAATCAGTTCGGGCAAAGCAAATGCGCCAATTTTAGAATGCCCAGCCTGAGTTTGAGAAAGAGAAAAAATGGTATTTCAATTCTGTGAATCCTAAAATTGGTTCATCCAATGCATAATTGAGTCATTTGATTTATTTTGCTGTCATTTGAGCAAAAATTACTATCATTCTTTAACATTTCCCATTTATGTGAAAATATGGAAAATAGTAGTTATTTCTTTTAAAATTTTGTATTTTCTGAAAATAATTCATTTCTATCATTTTGGTAAGAGAAAAAATGGTATTTCCGTGTAACCCAAAATTGGGTCGTCCAATGCATAATATTAAATTTGAAATTTTTACAATCGATAGAGATACTTTCTCGCGAAAAGTTGGGCAGTTTCTAACCATTTGTCGCTAAAGGATTTGTGAAATTCATAGGAAACTTAAGAACATGGAATTTATGACAATTATTGATATAGATAGCAATATTGTTGTATTTGTTTATTACATTTATCTAGAAAATTATGTTATTGGATTTATTTTTCTGTAATTTGAGCAAAAATTACAGTAATCAATTAACATTTCTCATTTATGTGAAAATATGGAAAATAGTAGTTATTTCTTTTAAAATTTTGTATTTTGCAAAAATAATTTATTTCTATCGTTTTGACAAGAGAAAAAATGGTATTTAAATTCTGTGAAGCCCAAAATCGGTTCATCCAATGCATAATATTAAATTATTATTTCTTTTAATATTTTATATTTTTCAAAAATAATTTATTTCTATCATTTTGGTGATAATAACGAACAGAATGAAAGATATTTTTTCATTTTCTGCTCATTTTTCTCAAATATATTCCAAATGCAAGGGTTAAAGTATAGATAACAATATTGTTGCATTTCTTTATTATATTTATCTAGAAAATTATGTCATTTAATTTATTATTCTGTAATTTGAGCAAAAAATTTAGTCGTCAATTAACATTTCTCATTTATGTCAAAATATGGAAAATAGTAGTTATTTCTTTTAAAATTTTATATTTTTCAAAAATAATCTATTTCTATCATTTTGATGATAATAACGAACAGAATGAAAGATATTTTCCATTTTTGGCCCGTTTTCCTCAAATATATTAGGATAAGTATAGAATATATCTGTAAAGCAAAAAAAAATATTTCAATTGTTTGTCATGTAGTGAGTACCTAGTAATAAATGCTCTAAAATCTTTTACAGAAACATCTGTTTTATGCACAATAAAATAACGTGAATTCATCTTATTAAAGAATTTTTATAACAATTGTTAAAACACTTTTATAAAAAACAGTCATTCAGCCTTACTGTTAGCTTTAAAAATTATCCTTGCGTTCGGAGACTTTAAGTTATATATTAAACTAAAGTTGTCAAAATGTCGAAAGAATTTCCCTTTTTAATTAGATTCTTACCTGGAAATTCTCAGAGATAGCGGGGTAAACTAACATTCCCTATAAATCGGAAGCATGTAACTGTCAGTTAAAACTGTACTATCTTTTAGACATTTTAGGGATATAAACATATAAGAGAAGTTCTTATTTTACCATAATTTATCTTAATAAGTCTCTGCATACAGTGACAGAAGATTTTAATTTTTATAAATTTGCTTTTCTTTATGAACTCTTTCATAAAGTATAAAGCAATTGCATTCAGAGAAAGTAAGATTTTTTCTTTTAAGTTGTCATTCTTTTTAATGAGTGTCTTTAATGTTTACGTAAAATCTTACTAATAAAAAGGAGCAGTCATGCTTTTTCAATTTAAAAATTTTAATTAGGTATCTCTTTATTTCTTTAAGTAGGTATTTATACAAGGAATCTGAGTACGTCAAAAGTTGAGAAAATAAATCTTATTTTCAATCTTAAATAACTTAAAAATTAAATCATTTATAAAAATGGGACTTATTATGTAACTCTTCAACAAACAGCTCTTAGAAGACTACTTTAATAAACATAACAATAAATATTAAATAAATATTACATAATGTTGGGATATTTTCTTCGTTTCATAATGTGTTAGGAAATTTTCCTTTTGGATTAAACACACTTTTTAAAAAGTTAATCTCTTTACTCCTTATAAAATATCTCATATATTCATATAGATATGTATACGTTTTAAAGTGATATTAAATCCACACAATGTATCTTTCTCAAAAATATTGCAGTTCTTTAGTTCTTTAATTTAGATTCTCTAAACTTTATAGAAATAAAGATTAGAAAGATGTCTTTATTTGAAATGTCTTTATTTATTGAAGGGAAATTAAAATTTAAACTGGTGTAGTGAATAATTAACTGGCCAATAGCAATTAAAAAATTGCTATTGACATATCAAGATATGTCTTATTGTAAATAAGCTTCATACTGCTTCAATGTTAAACAGAAAATTAAGAAAAAGCATCAGTAAGCATAATTTTGCATGATATCAGAGCTTAAAACAAACTTTCATATATTTCACATTCTTTTAGATGAATTAAAAATGTTTCATTTGGCATATACGAATGATGAAAACAAAATTAAAATTTCCCAAATATATCATTTTATTACAATTAGTTAAATTATAGAAGACAGAATGAGAGTGATCTTTTAACCCTTACGGAATGTAAACATGTACTTCAAACTCTTTAAAAATTGAAGAAGAAAATATTTTTTAGTTTATTTCTGCTAAACTTAATATTGAAAAATACCATAAAACTTACTTTATTTGTTTTCAAATCTGATTATGAGATGGAACATTTATTTAATACTCGTTAAATGTAGATATTTTATAAAATGATTTAAATTGAAACCTATCATTATGAACACAATTTATTACTAAACATTGTTTTAAACCTACATCATATTTAAAATTTTAGCTTTATAATGATTAAAATAATTATGATTTGATAGTGAAAAAATGCATTTTAAACTGCAGTCATTAAACGAATTTTCTAAAAATAAGTCATGTTTTAAGTAATACTGCAGTCGAGTATTTCGCAGAACAATTTTATTCTTCATAACGAATCTAATATTTCTGAGAATACCGGTTCATAAAACCTGTAATAAAGGCAGTACCCTTAAAATTATTTTAATTATTTCTTTTATTATTTCATTGAAAACATATATTTTTATAAATATCTATGCTGGATTAATTAACTGAAATAATATATTTTAAACTCTCAACAAAAAAGTGATGGGGTTTGTTTTAAAAATGTAAAACTTACTCCTTTTAACAGAAAATCCTTTTGATATTTAATTGAAAAAAGGTATTTAGTCAGATGACCACTTCAATTAAACATACCTGTAGCTTAAATCAAATGTATATTAGAAATACTATTACACCAGTGAACTTGTGGCATAAATATTTTAAATAACATGAATTGTGCAAGTCGTAATTTTATGGTACTATAACTGTGCATGTATATAAGCTAGTTATTTTTAATCCCTAACACCGCGTTTACACGAGTCAAGTAGACGCTCAAGTAGGTCAGTCAAGTTGACTTGAAAGTACTACTTGACTCGTGTAAAAGGTTCTGGTCAAGTCAAGTAGCTACTTGAGTCAAGTAGTGAGGCAAGTCAAGTAGTTCTTCACGGTGGACAAGTAACTTGACTCAAATGAATCAAGTAAAGTAGAGGGCGCCACGGATGTGTAAATCCTGTATCATTTCGCTAAATCAAGTAAAGTAGAGGGCGCCACGGATGTGTAAATCCTGTATCATTTCGCTATTGGTAGCAGTTGTATGCTTTTAGTACGTGGACTTTATTTTTGTTTCAGTAAGCGAAAGTTATTAGAAAATGAAAAAAAATTAGGATTTAAACTAGAGGTAAAGCATGGAACATAAATTTTCCATCTTTTCAAATTGTTCCACTTAATGGATGAAATTATAGATAACCCTACAACTGATAATTAAGGTAACTCAAAACAAAATAACTCTTTCACAAATAAAGTTTATTCTTACAATAAAAGTGTATGTAATCATTTTTTTATTATGTTAAGGGGTGTCATTTAAAAAATAGAATTAATTAGATACTCTCAAAACTCTATAAAATTTCCGTATATCATTACAGAATATATTCTCGAAAATATTATGTTAATAGTCTGCAATAGTTCTTGTTTAGAGGCAAGTTACTTGACTCGCAACTTGACTACGTGTAAACGCATGCATTCAAACTGTAATTGAGTCAAGTAAACTAAGAAAAACTACGCATGCGCGGAGTTACTTGACTTGATCGTCTACTTGACTCGTGTAAACACGGTGTAACAAGTTGGATTTCAGGAACAACGTTTTATATCTAATTCTTTCATTATGGGTTATTACAGTTAACAGTCAAAATATTAACCTCAAAATTTTTGTAGTAGTAATTACAAATTATTTGACTGTGGTATGTAAAATATGCTAGTGGTCAAAATGTTCTCCAAGTTCTCAGTTAATACCTCTGGGGGGTGGCAGACCAATTCTATAGGTCTTCTGCTTGGTCCCTACTTCAAAATTATGAGAACCTGCTTGAGCGAAGTCGTTCTTTCACCTTAATAGTGCTCATTAAAACGAAAGGCGCACCCCTCGGCCTTAATACAAGAGCCTTCAGGCTCAATAGTGTTTGGTTTTTCCAAGTGGCATGAGAAACAACGAAAACAACAACAAATTATTTTAAGGTGACTGTTAACCCTCTGATTGGAACACACCGATTAAAAAAAGTCTCCAAAAATACACTAAAGGTTTATTGTGTCAATGTCCAAAGCTTTCTATGATTTTTTACTTCACCCTTTTCGACTAGAATGGAGTATGGGAAACCCACCCTCGTTATTGTCCCTTTATTTCCGGTTATAAATAGATATATAAATAGATATTATAGATTGTTAATTTTTAATATACATAAAGCTCATCAAGTCTCGAAGATCATCCCACAAGAAATAATGGATTCTAAAAGTACAAAAAAAATTTTCTTTAATAGAATTTTTTATATCATCACAGATATTGAAATTATTCATGATATTTAAATGGTGCAATTAGAGATACATCTGTTACCGCAAACGAAATACTTCGAAATAGAGATTTACAATTCCATGAAAAGCTATCAGCGTCTTTGTGCCTCAGAGAATAGGGGTGCATCCCTCAATAAATGTCAGTCAAAGAGAGTTTCTAAATAATTGACCTGACCCTCGTACCTCAAACACTGGCAGAAATGTACATTACATCCATTTTAGGAACGTTTTTGGAGGTCAAAAATTGTACGTGACAAGCGCTTTGAAGACATCATCGGTTTGGCGGAATTGTACGTGAGAACCGCTTAGATGGTTAATCAAGGGAAATTCCTCCTATGAACCATGCTAAACTAAAACGTATACTAGTCATTAAAACTATTCTGATTTTGTTTGCAATATTGTAAAACAGGAAAGCATGGAATAAAGATCAAATATAGTGATTTGATGCGGAAAGTGTAGTAAAAATGTATAGGGCAAAACAATACGCAGTGTGAGGAAATAAAAAACGTAGTGAAAAGATGGACATCGCTACAAAAATGTGTATGGAGAAGAGGTATAACAAGAAACCAAAGAGTATCATTACCTTTCCTTACACTCCATGGTTCTGTAGCATTGTTTGTACATGTGCTACAGTAGATTATCTAACATTTATTGAAAACAACACTTCCTGTTCATCATAGAGAATCGTTTTATCAGTTGTCTCTTCATTCCATTCTTTAACCCCTTCCGGTATTATTTAATAATGAAAAACTGTGCATGAAATAACCATTTAATTTGTATTTAAAAAACTTGTTTCATTTTACAATTCTTACACATTCTTAATTAAAATCCACTTTTTACATAGTGTTAAATAATATCGAAAACAGTAAAATTAAGAAAATATCAAAGCAAAACATTAATAAGGTATACAAATAATAGTCTTCAAGCTAGTGGTACTTTTCAAAACAAAGTGCAAAGGAATTCTTAATTGTTTACACCGCCAAGTAGTCTCAATTTTAATTTGATTCTTGTAACACACACGGCATTTCTTAGTAGGTTTTCTTTTATTCTGACTCATTAATGTGGCAATGACTTGTACCAAGAAATTCTAAGTAAACAATATGCAATAGTGACTTGTGATTTTCACAAGTGATAAAAGTGTTGCCAAATTCAGTACACTAGAAATTTTAAACTAAATTAATTATCATATTTAACAGTAACTTTAATCGCATGACGAGTGTAGCTCGTCATTGTGCGGTATGGAATGAAAAACTAATGAAGAGTTAGACTCGTCATTTTACCGGAAGGGGTTAACTATCTTCTCCCTGAGCAGCAAGAGATCTCTATATCTATGTATCACCTCTAACAGAGTAAAATTCGATACTTTTGAACCTAGGAATGGAACCTTGTAAAATATGAATGCGAGGATGACAGTAACAATAAAATTTAGCTAATAAGATATTTTCGCTAAAACACTTTAGGAAAAATTTATATTTTAACTAAAATAATCTAAAAAATGTTTTATGGTATTTAGAAAAAATTAAGTAGTTTATGATAGTTAAAAATATTTTATCAATCTTCCTTAAATTTAAATCTGTTTAAATTAGTTTTTTTTTTACCTGAATTAGCGCTTTTCGAAGCTAGATTTATTTTTTAAATATATGTCATATTTTTATAGGGGAAAATAATCGTAAAATTTAAAAAAGAGTTGATTAAATGAATTATGAAGAGACATCATTCTGTAGTTCATGCAATACAATGTAAGATATTTTTACAACATACTATTAAAAATAGCAAGCTTAGAAGCATACGTTTTCTTCTGTGGGCTCACTGAGATGATAAATTTATTCAATAGTTGCTTCTAATAATAATTTATACTTTCACAAATATATTTTGATTTTTGACATCACAAAATACTTGGAAAAATATCTTTACTTTATATGAAATGAAATATTGTTCTAAAACATTTTGTTTAAAATTTGCTAACATTCAAATTATATTATAGAAACATCTAAATATGCTTTGTTAACTATATGTGACACGTACTATGTCATACACGGCATTTTGTATTTAAAGAAAATTCAGGGGATAAGAAACTGTAAATGTAAAAAGTTCAGACACTTTTCAAATTCTGGTAAATGATAATATAAAACTTAAAGAAATTTAATTGTTTTCCCTAGAGATATTCAAGATGTGTTTAATTTTGGATGTGATCAAAATAAAATTAGAGATTTAAATGCTGTAAGCAAATACTTGCTTGTAGCAAATACAACTATACTTACAACTTGTTTTCATAATTAAAAATTTAAATATAAATATATAAAAGCATTTTGAATGTAATACATACTCAAATATTTTGGAAAATTATGTATGCATTCTGCAGCTATAAAAATCATGAAGTAGACTTCCTTCTATAGCTCCAACTTCATTACATAATTCTTATAGGCTATTCCTATCCGTAGGAAACATTTTGTTGGAAATCTTCTAGCACCAAAAATGTACTCTGTAAGCCTTTAAATGCGCTCTGATAACTATACGCGACACGTACTGCGCTAAACATTATCATCTAAAGAAGATTGTAAGAATAAGAAAGTCTCAAGGAGAAGAAGTGAGATACTTTTCAAACGTGGTTACATGATAGATGTAAAGGAAAAAGAAAATCCTTTAAATGTTTTCACTAGAAAGATTCAACGTCTGTTTTATTTCCATTTTTTTTCAGATTGCTAGTTCTATTCCTGTTTTCTCTGTATATACTACAATTTTTTAAAAAATATCTTAATATATAAAAATTGAATTATTAATGTAATTTTGCAAATACATAAATTAACTGTATGATTTCTTTTTCTTAAATAAATTTTGTTTAAATTTAAATAACGCAATTAGCTTGTAGCAATTTATTTTATTACAAAATATATTTTAATATGTAAATAGAATGCTAAGATAGCAAGGGTAAATTAATATATAAAAATTTTAATTTGTTAGGTTTCCTTCTTTAATTTTTTTTTATTGAAACAAACTGAAATAGGAATAAATATGTTTATAAAAAGAATCATTTAGTATGCTTCTTTACTTTAAAATTTATCTCGTCTTTTATACACATTTAATCTTTTATATATCGATGGAATAATTTTAATAATATTTTTATGCTGCTGACTTCTAGTACTTTTAAGAAAAAAAATGTTAACTATTAATCCTTTAAAGGTCACCACAATAAATTCATTGGAATTTAGTATAATTAGTTTATAAATGCTATCTATGAACCTTGTAAATGTAAAATATATCATAAGTTTTCTTTACATTAGTTAGGATTGTTTGCCTTAGAGGATACCTAAGGAGGGTTTGAGGAGTGGTTTAACTAACTAACCCTTCCCCTTGTACAGCTTAACCTTACTATACTGGTTTACTTACTTAAGTATACTGGAAAAACTATAATAACTATACTGGAATAAGAATCCTTAAAATAGTATAATAAAAAAAATCCTTAACAATTTATAAGTTTTGTTTGTATAGATACTTTTATTTGAGGTCATAAGTAAGATAAATTGAATTACTGACTCCTCAGTTTAAATACATATATTTCAAAAGAAAAAATAAATTAAATGTAGAGCTATCAACTGTTGTAAATTTAAAATGTCAAAAACATAAACAAAATTGAAAAATCATGCATGTTTAGAAAAAGTTTTTTTTCTTTTTTTAGATTGCAGAAGCTCTTGATTCTACATTATTGGCTTCCATACATCACAGATGTATGAGATTGGAGCTGTAAATAATTATAAAAAGATAAAGTAAAGTACTCCAAAAAGTAAAGTTTAAAAGAAAGATGGTTATTGGGTGGTTTTGCTACGAAACCATTAAACCATAAAGGGTTAAACCAAAATTTGTTAAACACTCGTCGCCATTTAATTACTTTAAAAAATCTATGTTCAATAAAATATTAATTTTAGCATATTTATGTCCATATTAATAGAAAATAGATTAAAAACCTGAAAACAGATTAACAAACAGGTTGCAAAGAAACTCTCTTGTGTTTTTATGTAGAGTTATATATAATCAATTTTTTAATGTCTTTATGGAATTCAAAGGAATGACGTTATATTTTGTTACGCGACAAAATTAAATTGTGCTTTATCTACAGTCAAATATGTCATTAAATCTTTCTTTACAATAAATTCTTAGTGAAATGTTAATAGGTTATTTTATTTTAACCATAAATTGACCATGAAATAAATACAATATTAATAAAAAATTTGTATTTTTACCGCAATATATGTTCAATCCTGGTTAAAATCCAGCGTAATAACAGTGAATATTCAAGTATTTGATACACTTCTGGCCCAAGATAACGATCGCTTACTCAAATAATTTTGCAGTCAGTAATGTGAGACAACCCCTGCTGTTGTTTTTATATATTAGCTGTTCTTCAAGAAAGAAAAGTGATGTTAATAACTCTACTAAATTCGTGTTTTATTAAAGACTAGCATATAGCCCGCCAATGACGGGATAAAAAAAAACTTTTAATTTTCCATAATTGTAAAGTACCCTAGGAGGCAGGTAAAAAATGGTTTGTTATTTTAGCTGAGAATTATCTAGTACACGCTCAAAAATTTGTTTATCTTCATACTTCTCTAATATCTTCCGATACTGTGATAGCAGTTTACAATCACGTTGATATCATTTAGTCAAAACGTATGGTTATGTATAAAAAACAAACCCACAAATAAACAAATTTCTTAATTTTCAAAGATATATAACTTAAATGCTAAATATTTATTAGTCGGTGAAATAGGCTCTTGATTTTTATGAAAAGAGTTTGTTGTTAATACCGGTGATAAAATATCAATTGCAAAGAAAAATAATCGATTATTAAACTTAAAACTATCAAATATGTACCCAATATATTATTTAAGCCAATTATAAAAGAAAGTTATTTATGTAATAATCTAAGTTCAGTGATAAAACATGTGAAAATAATGCAAACGATATAATTTAAAATAAGAAAGGATTAAATGCGATGGTTAAAGTAATGAGGTCATAATGCTAGAATACCTATTTCGCATGTGATAAAGTGATAGGTTTAATCACCTGCTCTTAACGGGGGAAAATAGGGCTTGAAATAATGGCATCAAAAAAGGGGGTAAGGGGTATATTTCTTAGATTTTAAAGACGAGAGTATTTTTTGCTGTGATATGATGCATATTTATATCAATTTATTTTAGATTTGAATCGATAGTTTAGCAGAAGATAAACTTTACTCGCTTTGAATTTTGCTAACCCTAACTCATCAAGAATCCAATATAGTTGCCTCTATCCATTCCAGGTCCAACCGCTTCATAAATTAGAGAACAGACGAACAGATAACTTAAACTATTATTTTACAGGGGATTCATATGCAACATCACATATCGTTGTCTTCTATCATTTTTGAAACAACACATTTGCAACAACACATGTTATCACTAAAAAGGAGAACTCCAGAAGTCAGAAAAATTCTTTTCTTTGCCTTTTTGTGTATAGTAACATCTGACAATAAACCACTATATTAATCATTATCCATAATCCTAAAATTAAACAAATATGTCCGTTCACAAAAGGCTGTAGTCATATGCCTCTTTTTTCATGAAGAATTGTTTGAATATATTGTTTCCGTTTTGAGATATTATGTTTTAGCTGAAAGGAATGGTTTCTAAAGAGGGAAAGTCAAACCTATTCCACCAATATGATAAATACAGAAATCTTCAAGGCGGTTATTTTGTAAAGTTATAGTGGTAGTGCTTACCTTTTTCTAATAAATTCATTTTGTATCCTAGTCTTGTATTTATTTCATGGTGCATGGGTGGTTTAAAAAAACGGCCCTTGAGTTTTCATAAATATATAATAAAGGATAATTCAAATGTATGTAAATGTTTTATAAATAGTAATGACATTTTTGTTTTTATATGCAATCATTGAAATACACATTTTAGTATATGATAACATTTTTTCTTTCTGTCTAGGAAATGATATTTTGTGTTATTATTTACAATCAATGAAATACATATTTTAGTATTTGATAACATTTTATCTTCCTGTTAAGAAATGATTTTTTTTTGTTTTTATTTCCAATCATTGAAATACACATTTTAGTATTTGATAGCATCTTTTTCCTCCTATCTAAGTAATGATTTTTTGTGATTTTATTTACAATTATTGAAATACACATTTTAGTACCTGATAACATTTTTTCTTCCTGTTTAGGAAATTACTTTTTGTGTTTTTATTTACAATCATTGAAATACACATTTTAGTATTTGATAACATTTTTTCTTACTGTTTAAGAAATTATTTTTTCTGTTTTTATTTACAATCATTGAAATACACATTTTAGTATTTGATAATATCTTTTCTTCTAGTTTAGGAAATGATTTTTTGTATTTTTATTTAGAGTCATGGAAATACACATTTTAGATTTTGATAACATCTTTTCTTCCTGTTTAGGAAATGAATTTTTGTATTTTTATTTCCAATAATTGAAATACACATTTTAGTATTTGATAGCATTTTTTCTTCCTGTCTAGGTAATGATTTTTTGTCCTTTTAATTACAATCATTGAAATACGCATTTTAGTATTTGATAACATTTATTCTTCCTGTTAAGAAATGATTTTTTTGTTTTTATTTACAATCACTGAAATACACATTTTAGATTTTGATAACATCTTTTCTTCCTGTTTAGGAAATGAATTTTTGTATTTTTATTTCCAATCATTGAAATACACATTTTAGTATTTGAGAATATATTTTCATCCTGTCTAGGTAATGATATTTTGTGATTTTATTTACAATCATTGAAATACACATTTTAGAATTTGATAGCATTTTTTCTTCCTGTCTAGGAAATTATTTTTTGTGTTTTTATTTACAATCTTTGAAATACACGTTTTAGTATTTGATAACATTTTTTCTTCCTGTTTAGGAAATTACTTTTTGTGTTTTTATTTACAACCATTGAAATACACATTTTAGTACCTGATAACATTTTTTCTTCCTGTTTAGGAAATGATTTGTTGTTTTTTTATTTACAATCATTGAAATATACGTTTTAGTATTTGATAACATTTTTACTTCCTGTCTAGGAAATTATTTTTTGTGTTTTTATTTACAATCACTGAAATGCACATTTTAGTGTTCGATAACATTTTTTCTTCCTGTCTAGGAAGTTTTAAAAAATTATACATACGGGTTTTGTTCTTTAAAGCTCGAACCCCTACAGAGACCATTAGTTTAGAACTTTTTAAATTCCATAACCCATAGAGGGTGATACAAAGTATGAATCATTACCCTGTCAAACCATAGGTAGTAATATCAAGGCCCGCAGCACATGGTTTATTAAATTTTGCTAGAAGAGTTTTCTTTAGTCCAAGACCATTACAAATAATTGAGGCGTAATGGTCAAAGAACAAGAATACTAGAAGATAGTTAAAAATAAGTGAAAAATAAGATATAAAATGTAAGGCTAAAATGAAAACTAAATACTATACAAATTTTAGACACCCCTCCCCCCAAAAAAAATAGTAATGACAATCGCATTTATTACAATTTAAAAAGAAAAAAAACAGTTTATTCCTTTGATATTATATCTCAAAACACCTTTACAATTAATAAAGAAAAAATTAACCAAGTTGTAGAAGCATAATGAAATTTAATGCAAAATTTTAATCCATAAACCTTACATAAGATGACTACGAGTAACATTATACTAAGACTAATAAGTTACAATCCAAAAGTACCTTAAAACATAGGAGTGGAAAAAGTTATTGAAAAAGTTTGAGTTAATTTAGTATAAATTACATTGAATTTAGTTGCTTACTAATAACAGGGATAAATTATTTAATATAAATTCAGAAGAGATTCTAAAATACCACGTTTTATAGACATATATCTAGATAAAAAATTATATATATTTAGATCAAGAAAGTACTATTCTAGGTCTACATCGACTGGAACCTACTGTTGATATCCAATTCAGAAGTCCTACGAACATCAATGCTAGCATAGATATTCGAAGTACTAACAGCGCACTCACTATCCATTAAAACATAACTCGTTAAATTATACTTAAAAATTAACAAGTAGTGACCCACAGATGCAATTTACACAAACTGGACATGATGTGGCTATTACAAATAAAAGTAATGCTACTTTTGCGAAACCATTTAATAATAATTTTTGCAGGATTACTGGATATATTTTATACATAATTTAAGAGTTTGCAGTATTATAACTTGTAGTCAGGTATCTTAGAAGATATCTATTATATTATGTGTGGATTTTAATTTGTGGTGTGTAAATTCGCCATATATATTTGTAAAAATACGTTTAAGGCACCAGAATCACACTTCTGAGTTTTAAGACATATGTATCAAAAATTTACTTTCGAATTCAGATTCGGTACCAAATAGTAGCTATGTATTAATATGTATCCCTAAAATATATTCACTGTAAATAAAATATTCCATATTGAAACTAGATTTTTTTTTCATTTCTCGTATATTTTCACCATTTTATGAAATATATAAAATGTTTCATATCTTATAGACTACATAGATTGTGCTCTCTTTTTCATATGAAAGCTAGTTTTTCCCTCTTGATATATATATTTCCAAATGTTGTTAAAAACAAATCTTCGTCTAAATATCAGCCAAGACTACAATTTTTCAGCCAATTTTACTGTTTTCCGGGAGAACGTTAATCCATATTATACCTGTTTTTTTTCAAAATCTGATGCATTTCATAGGGAATTTATAGCTCACATTGCTGTTTCATGGGAGCAACAGTAAATTTGCTTATTTGGCATGTTAGATTTGGCTGCATATTAAACACCTGCTCTTAGCAAAATGACTTCCCTTCTGAAAGCAGTCTATCAGAATTGTAATATACGGTAAGCCTCTGTAGCTCTTATGGCAGGGTCTGCTGCTTAATGGATTCATGGAGCTCGTATGCCAGATTCGGCTGTATATATATAATATATATATATATATATATATATATATATATATATATATATATATATATATATATATATATAATACCAATAAGATTAGTTAACTAATATAAATATTGAATTTTTATTCTACATATTTTATGAATAACATAAGAGAAATTGTCTATATAATTATTCAGTAAATAGCATAATCGAACACAATATATAATATTTTATGTATTATTTCTATATTATAGTTATATATTTATTACATAAATATTATATAGAAATTATTATTCTATATTCTCATTATCGTGTTGCATAGTATATAACCAAACCAACAAAGAAATGTATGAAACATATAAGTTTAAAATCTATAATGTTTACATATATATTATGCACACACACACATACACACACACACACACATATATATATATATATATATATATAATATATATATATATATATATATATATATATACATATAACTATATACATATGTATATATGTATATATATATATATATATATATATATATATATATATATATATATATATATATATATATATATATATATATATATATATATATACATATATATATATATATATATATATATATATATATATATATATATATATATATATATATATATATATATATATATATATATATATATATATATATATATATATATATATATATATATATATATATATATATATATATATATATATATATATATAAATATATACATATATATATTATACATATATATATATATATATTATATATATATATATATATATATATATATATATATATATACATATACATATATATATACACACATATATATATATATATTATATATATATATATATATATATCAGGGTCCAGTAATGTAGGCCACTATTTACAACTCTCTTTTTTCTTTTAAACCATGCTTTATTCTTTCATTAAGCTTTGGCTATGTCATTAAATATACTCCTTTGTTCAATTACATCACCCACTAGAGTAGAGGGTGTTGCGCAGCCCAATTTCCAACTCAAAGTGCTCCAAAAACTTGGTTGAGTAAACCATATTTTCCTGATGTACTGCAAAATTTACTTTATTCGCTTAGTACATCCACAAGAGGCTGCGTCTCTCTCCTTTTACGTGATCTTTAAATACTTCTAAGTATTTTTAAATATAACTACTTTAATTTTTAAAATCCCACTTTCAAACCTGGTGTATGTATATAGAAATAATGACATTAAGCGCTCGGAAAGGGGGGTGGATTTCGAACAATAAACTTTACTCTCTTAGAATTTTGCTAACCCTAACTCATGAAGAATTCAATATGAATGTCATTATCCATTCCAGGTCCAACCGCTTCATAAATTCGTGGACAGATGGACATATAACTTAGGCTATTATTATAAAAGGGATTTTACATTAACTGCGGATAATATTTTGAATGAATATGCATATTTCCTGTAGCGTCAAACAAATAAATAAAACAATAAAATGCTTGAAAATGAAATAGATACAGTATTTGCCTCCAATGAATAATTTCTCTACTCTAATCCTGTATGCAATGAAACATTCTGTTGTAAATATGTTAACATATAACTAAGTATGCTCTGATAACTATAAGCGACACGTACAGCATTATCAACAAAGAAGATTGTGAGGATAAGAAAGTCTGAAGTAAAAGATGTGAGGCACTTTTGAAATTCTGATACATACATTAAAAAAATATATTTATAAATGTTTTTTTAAAAAAAGCGTCAACATACCTTTTATTTCTATGCACCGTATTTGCAAGTTCTATTCCTTTTCCGCGAGTTTTAGAAATACCCTAAAGAAATAAAAATACATTAAGAATGTAATTTTACAGTAACAGAAGAAATGAAAATGTTTCGATTTTCTCTATAGATTTAGTTCTAATTAACACCTATTATCTGTAGATAATATTATAAATATATTTTATATGAAAAACGATTTCTTTATCAGAAAAGATATTGCTATAGACGAAAAATAATTCTTATAATTTTTAAAAACAAAATTTATGAGTAATATATGATTTTATTTAAAGATAATTACAATTACATAAATATTTGGTAATTAAGATACTCCGATAATAAAGTTAGGAATTTAAGGCCGAATCATTATCATATTAAAGAAAGTATTTTGAAAAAATTGTTTTTTAATACTTTAACCTAAACTACTTAGTAAGAATTTATCGATTATAATTAAACCTAAATATGTTAGTAGCTGTTTAATAGCCAAAGAAAATATCTTTTCGAGGCTTATATTATTTCACGAATTACATATTCCTTTTTTTAGAGAAGAGAGAATGAGTAAAAATGCTCAAAAACATCTTAATGAAGAACTTGTAGTAATATCGAAACTTTATTAAAGTGTTATGAAAAATAGAAATACTATACTATAGTTATTAAGTTAAATATACTATATTATTAAGTTAAATATACTATATTATAAATATTGAATATAAATTAATTTAAATATACTTAATTTACTATAATAATTAATTTAAATATAAAATTTCATAATTGTATACAATGAGTTTGTATTGTCTTATAATAACTTGTCTGATAATTATTTCAAATTTGTTTCAGGCATAAATAGCAATGCTTGAATATACAATTTTGGGAACATAATATAGATGAAACATAATATACCAAGCTTTATTTGTTAGTCTAATACTGTTTAATAAATGATTAATAAGAAAATATCTTATTAAGTTTTAATTATTATTGCGATATAATTTGTATTTCGAAGGATAGAGCAAAAACGAATAAGAATAAAACTTTAATAAAGAAGTGGTAAATATGTTTCAGAAATTATGTGAAAGTGTAAAGTAAAAGACCTTAAAATTGTACAACTAAAAATGAAAAATTTGGAACTTCATTTCTTTATATATTTTAAATACAAATTTTAATTCCTATGCACATAGTGTCTAAGCAAAACAGCCATCTGAAAATTAGTATTTAGATTTCGTTTTAAAAATATAATATGACTTAGAAAATAAAATTAATTTAATAGATAAATGAATTTAGTTTTATTAACATTTCAATTCTTTTAATAAACCTGCATGCTTCCTTTAGTGTGAAAAACTAAATACGACAGATATACATACAAGTTAAATACATACACTATCTACCTTCATTTGAATAATTCTCATAGTATATTCCTCTCTGTTACAAAACATTTGGTGAAAATCTGCTAACACCCAGCATATACCATATAAGCCTCTAAGTACGCTCTGATAACTATACACAACACGTACTGCACAAAGCATTATCATCTAAAGAAGATTGGAAGGATAAGAAAGTCTGAAGCAAAAGAACTGTGATACTTTTCAAATTCCGGTACATACAAGAAAAAAAAATAACTTTAAATGTTTTCAGTAGAAAGCTTCAACTTTTGTTTTATTTCCATCTTCTGAATTTGTATTTTCTATTCTTTTTAACACATAAACTGGGAGCTTTAGAGTTAACTTATGGAACTGAAGATAAATTAAAATTGCAGTTTTACGATTACAGAATGGAGGTAAAATATTTTCCCTTCTTAAATTTTCGAATTTCTTTATGATTAACACCGCTCAGACTTTTATAGACTATTTTTTGTTTGTAGGTATAAAAGTATGTGTTGATCAACACAGGTTTTTTAACACATGAGACACGGTAGCTCAGTCAGCAAAGACAACCCTCTCCAAACTGGAGGGTTGCGGGTTCGGTGCCCGAGCCGGCTGTAACAATAAGTTACATTCGGTTCAGCTCTTTTTACCCCTCCCCGTGGGTCTTCATCGGGGAAATGCCGGTACAAGACCGGTTTGAACTGCAAAGAAACTTCGGACTTCTCCCAGCCAATAGCGTTGTCCGTTCGTTTGGGGTATTTTGACCCCTGTTTTTTTCTCCGCGAGGCAGTCGGATTTTTTGAGCGGACAAGGTTATTGCCAGAAAAGTAGAAGGTGAACGGCTTCTTCGCCAAATTCTTCGCTATATTGTTTTTCCGACGCCAACTCGATAGCAGACTTTGATATCTACAAATGATAAGTTGATTCCAGTTGCATTCCTTGGGTATTTTTTAATTGTATAAAATCATTAAATCAAGATATATTTTCCATGTGTTTCGTAATGAGTTTTAATTTCTTCCTCAAACACTAGGCCCACGTAACATTATTTTTACACCGGTTTAAAATCCACCATGTTCTTTTAAGGTGACCACTGAAAAATATGTTAATGATCACAATGTCATTCAAGTTCTCAATCAATACCTCTGGGGTGGCAAGCTAAGCCTATGGGTCTTCTTCTTGGTTTATGCTTCTAAATTACTAGGAACCACTTGCATACTTTGTATTTTAACCCTTGAGGCGATTGCCAAAAATGACCGAGCACCCATTTGCCTTAACACTACAGCTCAATCACGCTTGGTTTCACCAAGTGGCATAAACAACAGCAAAAAGTTTATACATAAACAATGTCCTTATATATGATTTAAAACATAATTTCTGAATGAAGTAATGTTTATCTTAAAATAAATACGCTAATAAAATAGTTAGTAATTATGATGCTTTCAAGCTCTCAATCAATACCTCTGGGGTGGCAGACTAAGCCTATGGGTCTTCCCCTTAGTTTATGCTTCTAAATTATGAGGAACCTCTTGCATACGTTGTGTTTTAACCCTTGAGGCGATCGCCAAAAATGACCGAACACCTATTTGCCTTAACACTACAGCTCAATCACGCTTGGTTTGACCAAGTGGCATAAACAACAGCAAAAATTTTATACATAAACAATGTCCTTATATATGATTTATAATATAATTTCTGAATGAAGTAATGTTTATCTTAAAATAAATGTGCTGATAAAATAGTTAGTAATTATGATACTTTCAATCTCTCAATCAATACCTCTGGGGTGGTAGGCTAAGCCTATGGGTCTTCTTCTTGGTTTATTATTCTAAATTACGAAAAACCACTTACATACGTTGTATTTTATCCAAGAGGAGATAGCCAAAAATGACCGCGCACCT
>CM063505.1:121478844-121503844 GCA_032207245.1 Pardosa pseudoannulata | reverse complement strand
ATATGAACATTAGAAGAATTTTTAAAAAATTGGGAGTCAAATCTGCGTGTTTAGTAAACTTTTATTCCCCTAAATAAGCAGTACGCGAAATAAAACTAAATTTCATACTTAATAAATATTTATTAATGATATTTATTAATGATGTATATCAGACAAAATTGTTGACACTGCAAATGCTGGTCTGTAATGCCAATTTGTACCCCCCACTACTTTAGAAAAAGTATGCGCGCGCATGCTTGTGGTACCTTTGTATTACACCGGAGTACGCCGAAAACATTCGAACAATTTCAGCTTGTACATAGCTTGTACATGATTTGTGTTTATGTATAAGAAAACTAATAAAATTAAACTCGATGTTTGTTACTTATTTTTACAACCATATAAAATTTTAATTACTTATCTATCTTTTAACTTAAACAAGAAATAATTTCAATTTATTGAAGAATTTTAATTTATCAAAATAGAATGTAATTTTTTTCTTACCAAGTTTTTTTAATGAAAATATTTCGCCTTAATTGCCTTATTTCGCCTTATTTGTGCCAGAGCCGACTTAAGGAGCCAAAGAGCCACATGCGGCTCTGAAGCCGCACTTTGCCAATGACTGGTATAGGCCAACAATGGCAAAAGAAAAGCTCGCAAGCCGCATGTAGATCTTAAAGAAGTTTCTTGAAGCTAATCTAATATTTGTTAGTAACACATTAATCGTATTAATACGTACATGTAGCCATAGAAAAATATTTGTACAGTCGTTGTGTATTCTTTTGATTTGTTCAAGCTCAACTCTAGTATATTTATTCTCAAATTAATACACTCATTCATACCTCAGGAAGATCTAATAGGGATGACGCTCATTATTATATTTAAATCAGGGCTTCGAAGGTGTAATAAAATGTTAGTACAAAAGTTTAATAGAAGGCAACACATCATTTAATTTCGATTATTGTATCGATAGAGACTGTCGAAATGTGTAATCTACGAGGAAATTCCTTACATCGAAGTACTATTTAAAGGTGAAAAACCAGTTTCTAAAAGAATATGGAATTCAATTGGATTTTAGTCTATGTATATCTTAACTGTAATCACTTTCCTTTCTTCTGTCATCTCTGAACAACAATCGAATATAAAATGATAAAATCTAAAAACGTGTCTTAATTGTCTTCTTTATTACTGTCTTGTGTGAAACTTTTCAGATTTTCTAAAATTTGCTCGGAATTCCAATACTACAGGGGTACCACGAAATACTTAAAGGAAAATAAAAGTATATTATTGTGGAAAATAATAATATCTAAGCCTTATGAATAGCTTTATGGACATTTTTTAAGACACTACTTACTAAGAAACAGACCAACAGAGCAATGAGCCTTAATAAAGAATGTAAACCCCGAGTGCAATAGTTAAGTGGCCCCGTCTCTTTATCTTCAGTACTATATTAACTAACAGTTCTTGGATTAAAACTCCCTATTCCTAAAAGTGCATCTCAAATAGGTCTGGTGTTTAACAGAGGGTAAGACATACCATTAGATTTTTTAAATGTTAAATGTATATTCAAAGGAATTCATTCAAAATCATGAACCCCTACAAATGATTTTTAATGCAGATATTTTTCCCTCTCCAGTCGGTATAAAGTTTATTGTCCACAAATACAAGATCAGGGACCAGTGGTGACCCGGAGATAAAACAAGGGAGTGAAGGAGAACACATCGTTTTAGTAACATTTTTCAGTAACTGGTGTTTCATTTTTTTGGTTCATCATAGCTTATCCTCCTATAAGCATGGTAGGACCACATCAACGGTATCTTTCCCTGGTGTTTGAGTAATGAAAGTACCTCATACGTAATGGGTGCCAAGGAAATCAGACTTAACCGACATTGATCAGTAAAGCAGACTAAGTTATTTTTTGTTGAATTATTAATTCTTGCTCATCTCTAAATCAATATAAATTACCACATGATGAACTGATCTCAATAGTATACAGAGTTCAAGACAGGAGATATACATCATCTGGATTAAGATGTCTATCCACCGTTCACTGTTACATTCCCATGGTTAACAAAACCAACCGCACTGCAATGTTGCCCGCTTGCTTTTGAATTCTTTTATTTGCATTATAAATTAAATAATACCAGATACCACGAAATTTGTTAGATTATTTATAAGATTGTCGTCTTTCATCGATTAAAAGGAAAACTTGCTCCGAAATAACATAAAGATATCTTAAAACCATATTCAGCTCTTTCAAAAGGAGTTCTTTGCATTAATGGGATAAAGATTTACTACATTGTATATTAGGTGTATTTGAAAACAGTTTGTAGGAATTAAATGAATATTCAGTTGCAAGGATCAGATTTGAAATTTTAGGAACTACTCAAAAATTGAATCGCAAAAATATTCTCTGATTTGAAAATAACCACATGAATAATTTAATTTTTATTCAATGAATAGGTTTAAAAAGTTTTATAACTCTAACCTAATAATTTACAAATTCACTTTATACCACCTACTGTTACCACCCTTACACTGTAGTTTGGCAAAGCAGAAATAAAAGTTTTTATTCCCTCTAATATATAGTATTTTTAAATTATACAAAGCGAATTGGATCAAGACATGAAATTTACATTATATTAATCATTCCACCAACCCTAGCTTCTGCTTTAAGAAAATCCTTTTCTGCGCACGAAATTAAAGTTTTAAGAGGAAAAGATTGCTTCTTAATGAATAATGTATACATCCCGAGAGCATTTGGGGTCAGAATAAAAGCAGTTTAATTACTGTCTAAAAACAAACTTAGGTTAGCAGTAAAATATTCCCTCCAGGAGTGTACGGATGTCATTTGTGAATAAATTTTAATACATTTATGTTAAATATTGTAGTATATGTTTGAAAGAGAAGGCGTTTTATCATAAACCACATTTATTATACGTAGATCACTAAATTAAATGAAAAATGACTCAGAAATATCTTAAAGGAATAAAAAAATTCGGGGAATATCGCATTACTGCTTTACTAATAACTCTGCCCGTGATCGTTATAAATTTTCAATCTCTTAATGGGCAAAGAATCAGTAATCATCGTTTTTTTTTTAATATTTAGCGTTAAACTATATTCTTATCATAAGCATAAATAATCTTATTGTACAAAACATGCAACACAGTTAAATCTACGTGAAAAAGAATTTTTATTAAAAACATCATAGAAACTGAGTCGCCTAACAACATTTATTTATCAATGCTCATTGTAAATACGTTTTTTTTTAATATCTTAAGCTTTTATGTAGAATACTTTTATCTAGTATCAATATTTTTATTACGTTATATACTTTCAATATTAAGCAATTATTTTAAGTTACACATTAATTTATAAATCTGTTTATGTAATATCGTAATATTAATAACACTGTAACTTCAGAAAATATGTTACATTTAGTAGACGTATATGCAATTCTAAGAAAAACATTAATTTTCAGTCTCTGAAAATTTGAGATGGATTATATAGTCTTTATGTGTATAATATAAATTTGTTATAATAAGACTTGGTGGTAATACACTAGAGATTTTATAACCGAGATAAATACTGCAGAATACGCTAAAATGTCTTGATTACTTTGAAATATATCATATATCTAAGAATGGAAGAGAAAAGAAAGGTTTATTTTTAAATTGCAAAATTGTAATTGTATGACCTGTTTAATATATTCAGATGATAGAAAATTTTAAAATTTTTATTTTAGTTCATATTTTTGTTCAATTCATAGTTGTATTTTAGTTCAAATACTGTCAATTTTAAGGAACGTTCAAAATTATGCAAGAGTTTACTATAACTTACCATTAAACCCAATGTCTATTAACACTACTTTCTTATCATATTTATTAGGCTTTTTCTAATATTCTTTTAAACTAAAAACACTTTTCACTGTTTTAAGTTAAAAAATCATTCTATTACTAAAGTATTCAGTACATTTTAAAAGCAAATTTATGATATGCCATTAGAAATTTTAAGCTGTAGTGTTGTAATATCCTAATAGACACCTTTAGGGGAAAACTATTTATTAACTATATAAAGATAGCAAACCAAAATTATGCGAACTAGCATTGTAATGTCTCTTTGAAAGGTATTAATTTATGATATACCTAAATATTAATTTCCAATCATATGTAGTACATTTAGGGCCGTAAGATTTTATAGTTATGTTTCTTATTCAAGTAGAATAATAATCATATCCATTGTAGCTCACTTAAATTAAGTTCATGAAGTCATTGAAATTAGTTAAACACATCTGACACTAATTCAATTATTACAGGAATAAAATTGTATCTGTAATAGTTTTACTAATATATAAAATGCTAAGTATGGTTTACAAAGCAAACCACCTTAAAATCATACGGCATTTCTGTTTAATAGAACAAGAATTATAAAATTACATAAGTATTATATTTTTTAAGTAAAAGTATTTCCATTGTTAATTTTCTGGCTGATTAATATCTGCATCCTTCTTTTTATTTTTTATTGTTTTAAGAGTAAATTTTGAAAAGTTGATTAAATGCATTGATTTTGAATATTAATCCGTCAATAATCCTTTCTAAATAGTTCAAAATCATTAGATCTTTGATTTTATATTTTAGTTAAATATTTTTTTATTAAAATAATTTTAAGATTAAAATTAGTTTCATTAAAATTTAGGGTACCGTACCCCTAGTATACATTTTTAGACACAAACAATGTCAGGTCTAAAAAAGGAGTAGTTGTAAATTACGTACGTTATAAGCGATTTTAAAAAGGGAACTCTTTTAAAAGAATAAAATAAATGAAAATAACCCACGCTCACGTAAGCTTTTAGGATAATCCAGTCAGGCGAAAGCTTTTTTGAACTACTCGATGATCTTGCAAACAGATAAGTTTCAGTCAACACGTGGACATGGAGAGTCAACACTTCTTTCACGCACAGCTATGTCGCGAACAATGAAAATGGCTCAAGTTACTTTCCTTAAGAACGATGAGTTAAATAAACTTATTATTATCAAGGAGACTACTTTCTATTCGCCTTAACACTGGATCACGACATTACACACACACACACACACACACATATATATATATATGTATGTGTATATATATATATATATATATATATATATATATATATATATATATTTCTATATATATATATATATATATATATATATATATATATATATATATATATATATATATATATATATATATATATATATATATATATATATATATATATATATATATATATATATATATATATATATATATATGTATATATTGGTACGCATATATACATAAGCAATTAAGTAAAGAATAAAAATAATTACTTAAATACTTAGAACTTTTGTACTTAATACGATGGAATTTAGATCCAGAACTGAGTTTAATTATTTAAGTTACATAAGAAATTAATTTTTTAAAAATATTATCGATTGTTAATTTATTTTACAACTCAATATAAACTCAGTATAAGTATTCATGGCATTTCCACATGAAATATAATACATAAAATTTCGTAGTTGTAGAAAAAAAAATTTTAATAATAAATAACACGTTCAGAGAATTTTCTCCGAATATAAAGCAAAATAAAAGAAGTTATCTATTACTGAAAATTATTTTAATAGGAGAAAAAAGTATTACCCAATCTTCCTCCTAAAATGAAATGCAAATAAATGCGAAAAATTTTATTTGGAGACAATCTTGATACCTTCCATTTAAACTCAAAACAAACTATTTACGTCTGTTCAATCCGTTTAATGCGGAATATCGAGTATGACGATGATTGGGCACGAAATATAGAAATTTCAGATTTAGAAAAGGATGGAAAAATGCCATCGTCTGAAAGAGTTATGCACTTCCTGGAAATGAAATGGCTTCACGCGCAGAAGCCAGCGTTATCTTGTTCAAAGTATGAAACTTTGAAATATTGTTATGCGAGTTTATATGAGTTTTCCAGCGCCGAAAGTAATTTATTCTGTTGAGTAAAACTATTGATGGCGTAATTTTATTTTGAACGATGATCAGAAAAATATCTTCCATTGGAATGTGCCGCGGCAAAAGGAGCTTGGTAAAAAGTGTTTCGAGCAGAATTTTAAGATGTTTAAACTTCTCGGTACTTTGACCAAATTTAAAAGAATCGTAAATAATGAAACGCCGTGCAGTCTGAAGCGTCGAAAAATATCTTATGTTCTTGACGAAAAGGAAAGTTAAATTTTGAATTTTCTGCCATGCAAAGAATTTCGTAACTTTTCAACTTTATGCTTGTCTGAAATATTTATCATGATCAAAAGGGATTTTTATTAAATTGCAGTTAACAGCATATTTAAATGCGGAGTATTTAAAGAACATGCTTAAATTTAATTAATTACTTTTAGCAGAAAGTGTTTTGAAAATATATAATAATATAAAGTTCATCGTACTACGAAAATAAAGGTATCAAAGAATGCCATCTCGGCAAATGTTAGATTTTTTTATTGTTTGAATTTCGTTGGAATCATAATTTCTTATTTACCATTTTCAATAACATTTAGCGACTAATAACAAATATAGCATTTTAAAGGTAAAGAACATTAAGTCTCTGTTTTGAAATATTATACGTTTAAATATTTTATTTATATTATGATAACGATATGAAATAACGATACTCCATACATAAAAAATTATATCTACGCAAATCGACATTTTAATTGAAACAAAAAAAATTTAAAGTGTTATGTTGCCCAACACTATTATTTCGCTTTACATAAGACAAATTGTGTTTTGTTTAATAATTTTAGCATTTCTTCTTTGGTATTAGTATTTGTGAATAAATTTAAGTGGGTATTAAATTATGTTTATATTAAGTAAAACACCATGGTATAATAACCAAATATATGTGAATAGAAAAAATAAACATGCAGTTTGTACAGTTAAAATTCAAATGTTTTATTTTGTAATGAATATTAAATTTTGAATTTTAATCATGTAAATAAATTCTTAACTATACAACTTCTTGCATGTCTCAATATTTCACATGGCTAAAATATACTTTTCTTAATTTAAGATTACTACGTGCGATAATATTTATATTTAAAGAAATTGTTTTAAATCAAATTTTAAATTTAACGAAGTAGTGCAGTAATTACTCCTAACATTAAATAAGACGATAATTATCTGAAAATACTATATCTACGTGTGTTAGATTCCTTATTTTATTGACTATTATTATTTTATTTCTAGATATTAAAATGTCTTCGTAAACACTTAAAAGTTACTTCATAAAAATCAATATATTACAAAAGAGTTAACGAAGTCTCAATATCATCATCTTTCAAAAATCTTTTATTTTTAGAGATAAATATCCTTAAACAATATTGCTCCATCTAGTTAAAACTGCCTAAAAAATAAGGTAAATTTTGGAAATAATAATAGAAATATATTAAAAAATAAGTTCTATATTAAAAGTCTAAAAACATACTTTAAAATACTCAATAATGTGATTTATATATTCTGTGGAATTTCAATATACCTTTGAATCCAAAAAAAAAGGTAAAGCTAGATTTTGCATTTCTCTCGCAGAATTCTTTAATATTTAAACTTAATAAATGTCAAAAATATTTAAGAATATCAAAAGAGATATTTTGCTTGGAATTAGCAGCAGTAAAAAATAATAGTTTATGCTTAATTTTTGGGGAAAATTAAGTTAGCTAATTTTAGCTGACCGTAGATTCTTATCAATGAAAAATTATTATATAACTAATATAAAGATAAATAAAAAATTAATATTTAGAAGTGGACAAAATTAGCTATACGATTAAGCTCATATTTAAAACATATAGGGAAACGAAACCCCATTGTTTTACAATTGTGTAAAAAAAAATCAAGCCTATAAATGAAAATATAAAAAATGTATTTAAACGATTGTTTGAAATTAAAGTCATGTATAAGATTTTCTTAGTTAATATTTAAGTCAAATTAAAGATAAATGAAACGGGAAAAACAAGCAAACAATGTGATGGAATTTTACTAATTACTGTTATCTTTAGTTACTTTATAACTGTTTTATGTCTCTTTAGAAAACGCCCACATGCGGTGATGCGTGTACTGAAATCTTATATGAAAACGAAGCAGCAATATATTTTTGTTAGTGTATAGAAAAGAGGAATATATTTAGGAAAAAATAAACTTTATATAAAAGAATATTCGTAAATAATGTACCATTATGGAATTTAGAAATAATTTTATTTTAAAATTCCCCATTAACACAGTTGGTAATAACCAATTAAACGCCGAATTAAGAAAGAATTGTCCCAATGACTTGAAATTTGGTTATTACATTAATTAAGAGTATATATATATATATATATATATATATATATATATATATATATATATATATATATATATATATATATATATATATATATATATATATATATATATACAATAAAGTTTTAAAATTATGCGAAAAAAGTTTTGAGGGTGTTTTTAGCCATGTTCCATTACTGGAACATTGGCGTGTTACAGGATTATTTTTGCAAATTTTTAAAACATTAAAATATGCAAAAATAGTTAAAAATAGTTAACTGAAACTCTAATAATTATAGTATCTTCTTAATATTAACTGTTTTGTTTATTTATCTTTAAATATTAAACAAATGATAAATATTATGTCACTATAAAATTTATGCACTATTGACACCAGATTTTCCAATTCGAATTTAATTTTCTTCCATTTTACTACAGGATTTTCAGTTTTTCGTTTCTTCTCGGCCCTTGAACACGGTTTCTGAAATTTGTCTTCATCTAGAGTACTTACATGTTTTTATGACGTCTACCATTCCATAAACATCGAATACCAGCATCTAAATTATTTTCATCACTATCTTCTTCATTGATTATATCACCGGTTCATTCGGCTGTAATTGTAAAATGTCTACATCTCCCGAATCAAACTCCGAAAGAGTATCTAGAAAGTCCAGAGCAATATGTATTGTAAGGTATCTTTCAGACATAGTGTTAAATTTATGAAAACTTTATAAGTGAAACACATAAAAACTCACATACACCTTTTTCCCTGTCATCGGACAAACTATTAAGAAAAACTCTATAGCAAAGAAAACTGATAACTATTTTAGAAACATATGCAATAAGACACTTTTTATGCGAAATTGCACTTGTCTTCAAAAGCACAGGTGAAAGCCTCCCCCCTGTGATGAGGCGATTGAGATCAGTAATATAATTGATTCATTCATACAAGAAGTAAAATGCTCGAGATCTAAATCTGACCTCATCACATCTTTTAGACAGAGGACCATAAAATTATATTCAACGGATATTGTTGTCTTCTACGGTAGACTCGGGAGGGGTTTGATCCCTGTCCCAAATTAGAATCCTGTCTCCGTCTTTTTAGGAGTCATTTATGGGTCCATAAGGGACTGTGACCAGTTAGAAGGGATAAGGTTTTCTACGTTAACACTCTCAAGGCGGAATTAAGCAGACCAATTAGAATTTTACAACTATCACGATTGGACGATAAGAAGGAAGAGGGGACAAAGTTGAAATTAATAAAATAAGAAAAATCTAAAAACGAGAGTCGTTCGGGAGTCGAGTCGAGAAGACGGGGGTGGAGGTCAGAAGTCGGAGGAGATGACTGGGACAGTGAGACTTGGGGAGTCCAAGAAGAATAGCCTTAAGTTCGACACATACTCCGGAAAAGTTCAGAACATCTAGGGACTACCAGCAGTGTCCCTGTATCAAATATTACGGCCGTATCCCAAACACTTAGAAGGAAGTCCCTGACCAGAACGACGGAAGATCTAAACATACCCAATTCTGATTAGCTCTTAACCAGCAGTGTTCCGGGCACACCATATTAACTCACAAAGGTACCCCATTTTACATATATTTGAAATTGAGATTAGGTCTTCTCTGTTATATTTGTATATTTAATTAAGTGATGAAAAATTATTTTCAGAACTAAATTAGAGTCTCACCTAATTTGAAGGTATTGATGAAGCAAATTTTATGAAGATAGAATCAGATTGTGTGTACATAGATGTATATATATCATTATAATAAATTTACCTTTTTTATTTTAAGCTGGTTTCAGATGCTTTTAATTTAGCTTTTAGTTTATTTTCATCTTTTATGTCTATAGTTTCTCAGAACCTGTGGTTGAATTTAGTACTAAAATATTTTTACACAACGCAACCAAAATAAATACCACTATACATTTGATCACAGGTTAATACCCAAATATAACCGAGAAATACACGACACCCCCATACACATACATGTTCAGTCACCAAATCAAAAAGCATTTCTTTCAATTCTTATGATTTTACTAAAGTGAACATCAATGTCAAGGGCCAATATTATAATACTTTCGAAGTATTGTAGCTTCCATTTGCACCTTTATCTATTAATTTTCTTTAGGAAAAATTTCTATTTTATCTAAATAAAAAGAAAAGAATGTTTGCAATATCGTACAAAGCTTTGCACATAAAAGAAACATTAACCCTATGATTGAAACACCAATGTTCCAGTAATGGAACAAAGACATAAAAACGTAAAATTTACCTATAAAATTAAAAAAAAAATTTGTTTGATATGTTGTCTAATGGCATATTTTGAAGTGTTGCATTTTTTACCATTTAAACTGAAATTTTGGTAGATTTAATTGTAAGAGAGAGTAAAATTAAAAAAACATTTAGTAAAATTCAAAAAATTGTAAAAAAATAAATAATTATCTATACAAAATAAAAGTTATTGTAAAACATACTTTATAATGTCATGTTCAATTGTATGTGCAAGAGATATAGATAAGTTTTTTTGTGCATGTGAAATTTCTATTTTAAAAATCATGCTCCATTATTGGAACATTAGTGGATAAACGGTTAATAACTAACATTTTAGTGAGAAGCAGAGAAATTTTATTCAGATGCTTATTTCTCCGACAAAATGAACTCCCGTAGGCAATACATTTTATTCCATCTAGAAGTCATGTCTTGTAGTCAAATATTACCTATACTGTGCCCGGAAAAACCACTCCTCAACCCACTTCTCCAATTTCTTATTTTATTCTGTCAAAAGTTGCTTCCTATTTCTTTATTTGCTAGATCTGTTCCTTCAGTTCACTTGTCCATTTGATGGATGTTCAAGTTTTTTTTATAGATGTTCTTTCCACTTTTACAAAAACGTTGTATTAAGACTAGGAATGTCAAAGATTGCCTAAGAAAATTGTTTTTCCAAAGAATAATGCATTCCAAACATAAAAATTGATCCTTTTGATTCTTTGTAACTACAATATATTTGAGACAACTTGAGATCTAGTGTGAAATTGTCTTTATCGATACACTATTACTCTTTTTAATTAGATTTCTGTTGCTCGTTTTTTAAAAAAATTAGTGATCTTTGTGTAAGTAATTCAAATAATTTCAAAATTCAAATTCAAATTTTACAACATCCTGTGTGATATAATACTTTATATTTAAGAGGTATGTATAGGTTGTAATATTGCTTATAAACGTCTCCAAAAACCAATTCCACTAAACAAGTGCAAGAATCCCATGCCTCACAGAGTTTTACGTAGCCAGAGTGTACTAACTTATAGATACATTTTGTGTTGTTTCCTGAGAAGAAGTTATGCTTCCCAACTATACAGAGCTCCCATAATTATGATACTTGCAAACTAGGACTGACAAAAGCAACAAGGGGAAGAGTAAATAAAGAAAAAAGTAACTTTATCCTCGATAATTTTTGTAAAATTTACACTTTTCAGGGGTCTGTCGTTCACAAAATATAACTTAAGGAAAAAAATGTTAATTTTTTAACTAATGAAATAAAAAGTGTAGCATCTTTTAATTTATTATGAAATAAATCAGCTGCTTTCGTATAATGTAGAGATTTTGAACAAAAATAGTGCCTTAGAATTCGACCTGAATTAAATTTCTAAATAACTGCTTAAGTAAAATGTTCAGTTTAAGGATTATATAATGTGACTTATACACTTTTCACTTGGTAAAATTCAAGTAATATAGCTTAATTTAAAACATGCATCGCGTACGTTTTCCGATATTTTATAGTATAGTAAAATAACATAAATAAAGTCTTTTAGACTTTCTGATTGAATGACATTTAATCGCGATAAAATGAGCTGCAACTGCAGTATTTTGAACAAATGTGCCAAAACATTACAATGATTCTCTGTTTCAAGGGAGCATGCATTTCTTATTACAAAAACAAACTGCTGAAAGTCATGGATCATTGTATATTGATTTGTGATAGACATTAAAAATATTATTAAGACAAGAAAATTATAGTTAAAAAAAAGAAGAGAGAGCAATCTTTGATGAAATAGCCATCACGTATTATAAGCCCTAGGAATATATATATATATATATATATATATATATATATATATATATATATATATATATATATATATATATATATTATATATATATATATATATATATATATATATATATATATACATATATATACATATACATATATATATATACATATATATATATATACATATATATATATACATATATATATATATACATATATATATATACATATATATAAATATATATATATATATATATATATACATATACATATATATATATATATACATATATATATATATATATACATATATATATATATATGTATATATATATATATATATATATATGTATATATATATATATGTATATATATATATGTATATATATATATATATATATGTATATATATATATATATATATATATATATATATATATATATATATATTATATATATATATATATATATATATATATATATATATATATATATATATAAATATATATATATATATATATATATATATATATATATATATATATATATATATATATATATATATATATATATATATATGTATATATATATATATATATATATATATATTGCCGCATAAAGCAGCTTAGCCAACTAGCTCATTGGCCGAATGGTCAAAGCACGCGATCCATACCCGGTGATTGTGGGTTCAATGCTTGACGTGGCAGTTTATCCAAAGTACGGATTTTTAATTTTAAAATGTTATTTATTGTTCCATTATGTTCTTGAATATTCTATATCTTTCTTTAATATGTAAATGAGTTATTTCTCGAATATTCTGTTCGAGTATAAAAGTTGATACCTACTAGTTGTAGGCAACTTCCCAATCATGTAAAGTGGCGAGTTGCTACTTAGCTTTAATAAATTCTTCTGTTAAGTTAAACGGTGTGTTCATTCGAATCTTCATGACAATATATATGTTTATATATGTATATATATATATATATATATATATATATATATATATATATATATATATATATATATATATATGTGTGTGTGTGTGTGTGTGTGTGTGTGTGTGTGTGTCTGTGTGTCAGGATTTAAATTGTAGATTACTTTTAAAATATTTTAATTAAGTTTTCTTTACTGAGAGTGACGCGACATGAGGAGTTAGCCACATAAATACGGCTCATGCTCAATGATCTGAGCAGAGAGCAGTGTGCACATTCCGCAGACAGAGCTGTGGTTACCCGAAGCAGCTAAGGCTACCTTTGTTAAAAGTTGGGCGCCAATGTGAGAAGCCATTAAAGATGAATGTCTTTAGTACTGAACCGGTAAGAAAATTTGGCAAATTTTTTTTTTCGGAAATTTTCGTCAGTTGTTATCTCTTGACATCGTCGCTCGAAAAAATCCAAGAAAGACCGGATCGATCCATAATTTTCACTCGTAAATTTAGGCATGACTAGTTCCGTATCCTTTGTCAATGTGGCGGCTGGCTGTAGAAGTGAGTCATCGTTGTTGTTGTCCATTTTCAATGGCGTCTCACATTGGCGCCCAACTTCTAACAAAGGCAGATTATATGCTTCGAGTAACCACATCTCTGTCTGCGGAATGTGCACACTGCTCTCTGCTCAGATCACTGCGCGTGAGCCGTATTTATGTGGCTAACTCCTCATGCCGCGTCACTCTCAGTAAAGAATCCTTAATTAAAATCTTTTTAAATTAATCTACAATTTAAATCCTGACATACATATATTGTTTTCCCTCTTAAATGTCTTGTAAAGAGCATACCATCTTAAGCTATGAGATCCATGTGTATGAAGCTCTATTCTTTCATAAAATTAAACCAAACTTTTGAGATTTTCACCTCACACTTTAAACGATGAATGTTTTTGCTTTAAAAAGATACCAATTGTTTTTTTGCACACAGATTAATGTACTTAATATATAAATTATTGTTTTACTTGATTTACTACAATGGCGACAAGACAAAAAATTAGCAATTTTCAAAATAATGAAATTTTTTGTAATTTCCGCAATGACATTTGTAGAGTTCTTGAATTTCTTACTTGTATTATCTCCTGCAAACATCACCTTTATGATTGATTCTAATATCTCTGTCAATATTTTTCACGATGTCATCATTATATTCTGCTTTTGAATTTAAGTCCAGGTTACTGACACCTAAATAACTGTTGAACTTATTACAGGTTTAAATATTAAGTGTTTTTTTACGGGTTTAGTTTTTTAAAGACAAACAAAAAATCAGCTTTTTCTTGTATTTAACTTTTCTTTAACTTTCAGCATATTATCCTTTTTTAAGGCAATTATTCCCAAGTACTTTAAATTATTTAACTCTTTCAAAGTTATTTCCTTATTTACCTTTAATCGAAATCTGTATCAGATTTTTTATAATCCATATTCATGTATTCGGTATGTATTACATTATTTTCAGAACAAAAATACGAGCTCTTCTATAAACAACTCAATAAAGAGTTCATTAGGGCATTTATATTGCCAAGAATCCAAACTAGATTCTCGACAAAATCCTAAAACTACCTAATTCTATTGAAATTGTCCTCTGTTTGATAGTGGATTGAGAATAACCTTTTCGATGTCACTCGCTCGAAAAGGGAAAACTAAACAAAAGACACGGCTGAAGTCCTATTTCAACTGTTCGGTTTAGTACAGATATAAATTAATGAACTTATTTATATATTTTAGAAGTTATCCATAATAATTAGAGACTTTTTAAGTGAATTCTCTAGGCAATTTTGATTTGGGTCAATGGATGGAACAATTACTGCTAAAATTGAATCTTTTATTTATCTATATTAACCTATTCGTTTACCTAAAAATGTGTTTTATATGAAAATCAATGTTGCCATCAAAGTTACATTAGTGTGCAAGAATTTAGAAAATGAAGGTTAAAAATTAACGAAAAATTATTGGAATATTTCACTTAGACAAACAAAAACTTCAATCATTTTCTATGAAACAAGTGCAATGATTAACAGCTAAATGTTTTACAGTAGTCATTTTTTGCTTAAACCATCTCTTTATTTCTTTTAACTGCCCCGTACATTAAAATTTATCGAGGATTGAACTTAAGGATTGAACTCAAGGATTGAATTAAGATACTGTAAAGAATACGAACATTTGATCTCAGTAATATATAAACAATTTTAAAATAGTTAATATTTCTCAAAACCTATTGAAGATTTTAATATATTTTGATGATTTCAGTTTTAATGCCTACAAAACACTTGGACAAATATTAAAAGCTAGTGATTTTTGTAAGTATAAATTATAGTTTCCTATGCTTAATGGAAATCAATTTTAGATTTGCTGAATTAATTTTGCCTATATATTTAAAATATCTTAATAATTTGAACTTAAGGGGTCATACGACTTTTAAAAGTCAAAATAATGTAAAATAATTATCATTTTCGACTTCTCATATCTTGAAAAATACTAGTATTACAAACATAATTTTCTGAACATAGTTAGAACAAATTCTTATCTTTACACATATTTCTCAATCATTCCTGAAACATAAAAAGAATAATTTGGTCTGAAAGTTTTAAATAGAAAACACTTTGTTATCAACAAAATAATATCAAAGATAACGCGCATGATTACTAAAATTACAATTAAGTATTAGATAAACTTATTGTTTTATAGCATAGTACAATACGAAGCGAAATAAGTATCTGAAAGTAAGTTTCCATATGTTTTTCCCTTTAAAGTAAACCTTATTAGGCGTGTTAATTGCGTACGCGTAACGGATCTATGACATATCAATCATATGCCAGCTGGACATGTCCCGACTATTGCCACTTGCGTGGTAGCAGTGGTCCGAAATGGAAACTCTTAATTCCTTCTCCCGCCGCGTGCAAGATTCTATAGGTGTTGTCCCAATTGAAATTCATCGTCAGCTCTATCAGGTCTATACGCCGAAACTGACACACGAACACAGCTTAGAAGCTTATTTGCCGGGGACGGTGGCTCGTTCCTGTAATCCAGCTACTTGGAGGCGTGAGCTGGTGGATGGCTTGAGGTTGGGAGTTCTGTCCTCTACTTGTCTATGTCAATCGGGCGTCTACGCTAAGCACGATGTCGATATGGTGGAATCGGGGGAGCCCAGATCCACCAGGTCGCCTATGGAGGAGCTTACCGGCCAATGGCGGAAACGCAGCAGGCAAAAGCTCCCGCACCGTGCAGTAGTGGGATAGCGCCCGTGAATAGCTTAGAAGCTTAGAAGCAGCACTGGCATCTCTACTAAGGTATAACATTGACGCAGACGAGTTCCTCGACTGGATCGTCACACGCAACGAAACTTTGATTTTGCTCTTTACCACGAAACTAAGCAGCAATCAATGCATTGGCGTCATAGTGGATCCTCGGTCAGGACCAAATTCAAACAGACGCTGTCGATACGGAAAGACATGTGCACTGGGTGTTCTGGGACAGGAAGGCTGATTTCATTCACAGGCGGCAGAGTTCTACAACAGAGGAATACAAAAGTTGATTCCACAAAACGAAAAGTGTATCAATTCTGTTGATGGCTATGTTAAAAAATAGCTGAAACATGGCTGTACGTGTTGCCAATAAATATGTCCCTGAAAATGTGAGTCCTTTTTTTTCTTTTAAATAGGGTAATTTACTTTCTAGATGCACCTCATATTTCAAAATAACTTTGAAATTAACTTTGTATATACTTGAAGTACACATATATTTTTAAATCATATTTGAAAAAAATGATATTTTTTATAAAAATTAAAAGAAACTATCATTAGAAAAGAAAAAATATTTTGGGAAAAATACAAAATAAATTATGTTGAGTTGGATTAAAATTATATTTTATACTGTAAAAATTTCATAAAAAATTATTAAATTAATATAATTATAAAAAATTTTATATTATAAAAATTATTAAAATTATATCATGAAAAAAACACAAAGTTTATATTTGTTTACAGCTGACACGTATTTGTTCCTAACTCCTCTGAAAATTTAAATTTTTTTACGCAGATTGTTTTAAAAGGTTCAGAGCTGAATTTTTCACCACATATTTTTTTTCTGAAGAACTGATTTTTGTATCACCCCTTAAAAATAACTAAGCAATTTGTAAATGAGTAATAAATCCTAAAAGTTATTAATAATTTTTAAAAAAGTTGAATGATATAAGTGATAGTATAGCTTCCTAAAAAATAATTATAAAACTACTTATATGAAGGTGTTAGAAGTGAAAAATATAGTTTTTGAAATTTAATAGTGCTCAGTTCTCATATCTAATGTACTAAATATATACTTTGCAATTATTATAAGTTTGAAAAAGAGATATACCCTTTTAAGTATAAGTGAATGAATAACAAGAAAAACTATTTTCAATTAGATTTCTGAGTATATAAAAAACCTACAAAATTATTTCGTGAGTAAATGTAAAAATTTACGTTCGAAATATATTTTTAAATGGAAATGGAAATACATGTTTCAGCATTCCAAGTTATTTTAATGGGATTTTGTTACACATTAATATTTTAAAGTTCAAACATAACAAGTTTCCGTCGACTCAGACGAAAGCTTATTTTCTCCCGTTTTATAATGAAATTCACTAATTTACTTGGATGATCTACTTTTGTGCAGTTAAATTCAGCATTTACTCTACAAAACTCTTATTTCGCCGTCTGCAGTTTTTGATTTACCTTCTCCGATAAAATTTCCCAGGAGCGCCATTTGATGACCTGGAAAGTTAAACAACTGAAGGAATGAAATGAATTCAGGAGAAAACCACGAAAGAAATGCAGGGGTGTGCTTGCACGTACACGCGTATTTGAAGAAGAAAGAGCGCTTTTTTCATAAGGAAGAGAAAAGGTCTAGAAATACGTGATACCAGTCACGTAACCCTACGACTCTTGCACCGAAAACGTTTTTAATAACTTTTTAGCGTCTTATATCCTACGATCCCGGGCCTTTACTAAACATAAAAAAACTTAATCATTTATTTGCTTTCAACACCTCAAGAAAAAAAAATTAGTTTCATGAAAACTTTTAAAATTTAGGTGTGGTTTAGTTGATTCGATAGATACTATATTTATTCGAGTGAAGAATTTTTCCTTTCAGTATTCAATATTGTGAATTATTGAAACTGCATAAAATGTTTTGATATTTATAGTCTATATCTAAGCATGCTGTAGAGACACAGACTCTTGCACCGAAAACGTTTTTAATAACTTTTTAGCGTCTTATATCCCACGATCCCGGCCTTTACTAAACATAAAAAAAACTTAATCATTTATTTGCTTTCAACACCTCAAGAAAAAAAAATTAGTTTCATGAAAACTTTTAAAATTTAGGTGTGGTTTAGTTGATTCGATAGATACTATATTTATTCGAGTGAAGAATTTTTCCTTTCAGTATTCAATATTGTGAATTATTGAAACTGCATAAAATGTTTTGATATTTATAGTTTATACCTAAACATGCTGTAGAGACACAAATATTTATCTTAGATTTTCCTTTGTTTAGACGGAATTTTATTTTACTCTTCGTAACGTTGTTAAATATATCTCTGTTTAAAATATTTATTTCAGAAATATACATTGTAGCATTCTCCGCCATTTACAATAAATTTCATCAAAAAGGTCTCGTTAATTATAAGACATTGCAAATCCTATAAAGATTCAAAAATCATTTATATTTATGTATATTTTTCTTTAAATCATATTGAGATGTAAATAACTAGTAATATATATAACCGAATATTTCATTTATACTCAATTATAACTTTAAGATATTTCTTCGTTCAAGATGCACGAGGTTTGGTTTGGAGTGCTACGGTCTACTTTTTGCAACACGAGGTCTAATGAGACCGGGACCTACAGCTTAAAGCCGATTCCGAACGGCTACGAACATCCATGCCACAGTGGAATTCAAACCCACGAACTCCGGTATCGAAGGCCAGCACCCTAAACAATCGTCCATCGCTCGGCTCAAGATGTACGAAACTTTTATTAAATACACGTTAAAACTGTTTCCGCAAATTTGTACTTAAATATTTAGTATATAGGACTAACATATATTGGTTGTTTGTAAATTAGATTACATAGTATACATTGATTTTTAAAGTGTACTTGTGTGACATCAGTAACCATTAATAGTTCTTTTACGTATACGGAATATTTCACTTATATACACTCATGTCCATAAATTAAGGATAATGAAGTTCAGGCAATGAAAGACACAAAAGCAAAACGAATTTGACTTATTTGTAAAGTCTATTTAATAAACAAAAGGTAAAGAGCAAAAAAGGTGCTATATGTTTGACATAATAAAAAAGGGTTGACGGGCTGCAATTCGTCGGCCAAGCATGTCCCACACATGCTCTATTGGATTCAAGTCCGGTGAGTATGCTGGCCAATCCATACAGGTGATGTCCTCCGATTGAAGGCATTCGTCTACAATGTTGGCACGGTAAAGTCGGGCGTTATCAGCCCTATACAGAAATTCAGGACCCATGGCGCCCCGAAACAAACGTGCATGTTGTTCCAGAATGACATCCCGATAGATGTGGCCTGTCATCGTTACACTCTGAACATGCAGGTCAGTTCTGGAACCAAGAATAATTCCTCCCCAAACGAGCCATCCTGCACCACCATAACGGTATCGTTCAATGGTGTTCTCTTGGTGGTAACGGGTACCTGGCGCTCTCCATATGAAAGTCCGGCGAGAATCAGAATGTAAACTGAACCTGGACTCGTCGGAAAACATGACACAAGACCACTGTTGCGGTGTCCACAATGCATGCTCTCTAGCCCAGCATAATCGCAGGCGACAGTGAGTTGCGGTAAGAACAACACATCTGACAGGCCTACGAGCATATAGACCAATGTTCCCTAAGCGTCTGTACACGGTCTGCCTTGAAACTGTCGTACCGGTAGCTGAAGAGAGCTGACGAGACAGGTCTGATGCTGTGCTCCGTTTGTTTCTTTTGGCAGTAACTGCCAAATACCGGGCATCATTCAGCGTAGTAACACGGGGGCGACCTGTGCTATAACATCTACTCACATTACCATCATGTTTGAATCGTTGTCAAAGCCTGGAGATGACACTCTGGGCGATTCCAAGTTCCTCGGATACTTCCAGATGGGTACGTCCACATTCCAGTCGTCCGATAATTCTACCACGTAAAAAATCATCCAAATGCTTCCTTTGTGCCATAACTATGCGTTTATAGCAGTGAAAGGTTTTTAAAGCGCTTGTGAACAATTTTACTTCTTTGCTATCATTCCTTTTATACCCCTTTCATACACTCTCGTCATTGTGACGTACTATCCGCGCTATCTGGTGGTTTCCTGCAATTTGCATATTCTTCTTCAACATGTGTGTGATAATTCTACAGGTGAAATGTTTATTTTAGAGCTCAATTTCTGTGTGATTCTGAATTATCCTTAATTTATGGACATGAGTGTAAATGAAATACTGCGTATTTCATTCATATTAGTGAAATATCGCAATATATTAAATAATTGTAATTATTACAATATACTGAATAATTCAAAATTCACTTATATATATTATAAAGTTGAAATATTTTTATATTTTACATAGACGGAAATTATGTTAAGTCCATAGTAAAACTGTTTTCACAAATTTAAACTTAAACGGTCAATATATAGGGCTAACATATATTGATTATTTATAAATTAAATTATAAACTGGAAACTGATTTTTAAAGTGTACTAGCTGACCGACAGTAATTATTACTATTGTTGTCTTGGTTGTTTACAAGTTTAAACTCTATCTAATCGATTGATTACCTTTCCGACCGAATGGTTAATAAGTAGGTACATCAATGCTATACCAATGCTCAGCTAAAACACAGGATTATTATTTACTATAATAGAAGAGCTGATATATTTTAACGATTATATCTCTAAAATTTAAATTATATTTAGGTAATATTTAAGTTATATTTAGTTAATATTTAAGTTAATATTTAGAGATATATATCGACTCACTATTAGAACAGATATTCTTTTTCATTTGTAAGTGTCTTTAAACATTAGTATTAATAAGTCATTTATCTTACAAAATATTGACCTAAAAATTCAAAATTTCTGTTATTTAAAGCATAGTTGAAAATTGTATTTTTTATTTTATTGATTTGAAAAATATAAGTAAGCATTAGAAATCCAAAGTATTTCTTAAAACCAATATTCTATAAAGAATACAAATTTTATTGTATTACAATTATTGGTAGTACATTACAATTATTAGTAACAATATCGATAAACACAATTTTAATGAATTTTATTTGTATTTTAAAAAATAATAAACTGAATATGAAAAACGTATAGTCATACCTCGTTGAAAATGTTTGACTATATATTATATGGAAAGAAAATAAATGTTCTTTACAGTTAATTTATCCAGAATCGAAATTTTTTTCAATACATTATATAATAAAAGATAATATGAATATTTTCTACACGGGATGTGGATAATTTTATTTTATTTTAATATGTCTATAATAGATTATGATATTGGCTAAATTAAAATTTAGCTGATATAAAATATATTTAGGTAATTTTGAAAAAAAATATATATTACCATAACTATATTCCTTGCAAACAACATTTTATGATGTTTATACTGTTATATTTCAAATACAAATGTTTTTTTTATTTATATGAAATATTATATAACATATAAGAAAGATTTAATAGAACTGATTCAAAAAACACAATTAAGTGATTGAAGAGCACACAGTAGTGAACTGCGTAATTTTGTCTGCTCACAGAGTAGTGCATAGTATAAACGACAACCTCCTGGTGTGTAATAACATAATTTTATGCTATTTCTGCAATCTTAAAACCACTTACCTGTTGCTACCTTCTGTGTGTGAAACTTAATTACATTTACTGTGAGGAAATAACTCCTTTAGGTAATTCTGGAATGTTAGATGTAAAGTCTTAGGGAAATGCATTGTAAAAAATTGTGGATTCATTAAACGCCGAGTTTATGTTATCCACGTTTACTATACAAGTTTTTAGTAAAATTTTGTGTAAAAACTCTCATCAGGAACTGTGTAAAAATATTTTGAATTTTTTCTTATTTTTATGAACCTCAAGATCTATTTCATCTAGTCATAGACTGATAGAGTAGAAACTTAAGTAATAGATCCTAGAGATAAAAGTTTTCACGTTCTCTAAGAAATGGAACATTAGATTCGTACAAATACTAATATGATATCATTCATCAACATCATATACAAATTCTGAATAACTACATTTAAAAGAATTTCAAAATATTTAATGATACAGCTAATTTTAATGATTATTGGTGGCAAAATTTCACTAACATTTCCTGTAGATTCCTTCATCTTGACTTAATCACTCGACTTCATTCTGATGTCCAGTTTTCTTTTAATTTATAGACATAGAGATTGATTTGGTTACGTTACAACCTAAACAAATAGAAACTTAAATATGGAAAGGAAATTTCGAGTGTTCCCATTCTTTATGTGTCAAAAGTAGGCATTTGGATATTTATCTGATGCCACTTTTCTTTTTATTTGCAATATAAAAACTAATCAAATATTGAATTTAAATATATTACGAAATATAGATATGCAATGAAATAATGTAAAAATGTCAATAATTACCGGAACACACAATATATAAGAAATCACAAGCTGTCATATTTTTGGGGAGAAAACTCAGTAGAATTTCTGTCGATGATTAATAAATATAGAACAAGTAACGAAGTTCTTAATTTTCAGCCAAACCGTGATGTCATAAATTTATAACCGACTCATTTATAGTCTGCAATTTAATGTTTAAAGAGGATTAAAAAATTGTCTTTTGCATTTTGAACTTGTTAATACATTTACCAATTAGAGTAAAGTTACCTTTAATTGTTCTAAGTTCAGAATAAAATGGTTCCTAAAACATGGATCAAACGGGTGTTAAGCACTTTATAATATGCGTAGTTTTGATAGATTGGCATCCTTTAAAACTTAAATATTCGAAATTTCTTTCTATATATTTTTTTAAATATGTATGACAGAAAAATTATATCTATCTACTTATATATATATATATATATATATATATATATATATATATATATATATATTCTAAAATTAAGATTATTGAAAAATACCTTCTTTAAACAAGGACTGACATGTAATACATGCACATTAACAAGTAATATATGCATAGATTAAAAAAAAGAAGAAGTTATAGAATAATACTGATCTTCGATAAGATCTTATTTTCAAAAGAAAACCTTTCTTTGAAGGAAAGCCGCCATTATTGCTTTCAACCACAGCTATAATTTTTCTTGTCGCCAACTTACTATTTTAAAACTTCAGGAATGAATTCACTCACCGAGCTAATCCAATGACTTCACTCGCACATATTACATATATATATATATATATATATATATATATATATATATATATATATATATATATATATATATATATATATATATATATATATATAGTATTCGTTCTCAAAGGGGAAACACAGTAAATACATGCTATGGAATTAAATGTAAATGTCTTATATTTAAACTAAAACATTTATTATGTACATTATTTAAAGATTAATATATGTCTTGATTAATATATGACGTGACCTGAATATTTTTTAAATGATATTCCTTATCAAAATGATGAAACCCAGTAATAATCATAAATATTCAGTCAGTTGATCTTCTGTAATTACAGGAAAGCAGTGTGGGGTGCTACGCAGGCTGCCCGTCGGTGCTGTCATAAAGTTCGTTACTTTGCTCGATGTCAGTGCTGGCGTGAAGGTCGTATTGATGAAGACTCGGGAAAAGATTGCTGGCCAGGGCTCTATGGCTTGTTCACGGGATCTGGATGAGCCCGTTCTCTACGGACTTTCTACCTCTTCTCCCTTTCCCTCTTGTTTTCACAACTTTACACCTCTTTTCCAATCATTTCCCTCTTTTTCAATCACATTCTTAAGTCTGCACCCCCTTTGGGAGTGCTGGTAGGCTCATCAAAATGGCCCGTATGGTGAAAGTTGATATTATTGCCTAGCCACTCTCCTCATATCTTAAGGCTGCATCTCTGCCTGGGCCGCATCTAAGGCTGCATCTCTGCCTGACCGTTAGTGCATCACTTGTACCCCTCCATTAGCTATAACTCCTCCGCAGGGGTCCCCATTAAAACTCGAAGTCATCAGCTGCTTCTAAATTCCTCTTAGAAATTTAGTCCACAGCTGTGTGTGCAAGTTCTGACCATCGTGGGAAAGTACATAGATACAAATTGCTTTGAATAAATTTCACCACTTCTAGTTATGATTAAATATCAACGTGGTATACGTGGAAAAGATTATACTATAATTTAATATTGGCCAAATGATAACTGAAAGGTTGGAGAGTGCATTTCGTAGGTTTGAAACCTACAGCAAACATACCTGTTTGTAATCTGCATGATGAAGTCGCTCCTAGTCTCACATGCATCGTATAGTGAACTATTAGAGTATAATGTTCTAAATAAACTGCATTTAAGCAAATGAAAGAAACATTATGCATGAATCACATCTGTGAATCAAATTAGTAGAAACATAATAAATCTAGAGCCATATATTTTAATAATACTTACCATTCCTCAACTTACATTTAAT
>CM063505.1:121451344-121473844 GCA_032207245.1 Pardosa pseudoannulata | reverse complement strand
TTGAAGAGCGTTCATAAAAGAAGAAGGAAGGTCGAGCTAAAAATCTTCTGCGGCAGTTTTTCTCACCATTTTCTTTTTGTAAAACGAAAATATCCTGTTGGGTAGGTCACCACTTAAGCATGGTCCCTTTGGGATGATCGCATAATTAGCATTGTTATTTTTTGTCTCACATTCATTAACATTTAAAACAAAGAAGATTCGTCAAGAAAACAAAGGAATAGCTCAAAGAGTTACACTACTACAACGCCAGCATGAAAGACTGACCGAGAGGCCATAGTGGTGACAATGACCTTCACCTTCGACCCGATTGGTCCAGAGGGGTTACTAACCCTTTTGGTGAGTCTCTCGCGCTGGCGTTGTAGTTGTGTAACTCTTTGTTACAGTTTCTAAAATCATAAATGTAAAGGCTGTTGTATAAAATTTAAAACTTAGGATGGACATGGGAGTCCCCCCCCCAATAGAAAATGAATTGGTAGTCCTAACAGACATTTAAAAGTATGCAATTATTTATACATTCTTCCTCTAATATGAGAAATACATTTGTTTAAAAATTAATCTGAAAGATCTACATCCATATACTTGTATGGATTAATTTAGGTCAGTTTTCTTTTTCTCTTTAGTACACTAATTTTTAACCAGTCTTGAAGTAGCTTTTGTTTCCAAATTATAGGCCACATTTTTTATTATATTTTCAATTTCAGTTACATCGGATTCAAAAGACCCTCTTCATTTCTTATTAAATATTATTAATAATTTTTAACTAATAACTACTGATAGGGAAATTAATCTATATATTCCTCTTAAATTTTCAGTAATTTAGAAGTCTCGCCTCCAATAGTTCTAGCGAAATGAAAAAAATTGTCCCTTCACATTTTATGTTAGCGGGGATTATTAACGAATTTAATAAAACGTAACACCACTCTTGTTTCGAAACGTCTACTTTCATTTATTATTTCCTCGTTTAATATATCTTTATTTTCCCCATATATAATATAAATTTCTTTTTACACGTTATGACACTCAGTCTAAAATTCTAATACTCCTTCCAAAACGATTACTAGCGAAAATTCTAGTAAAACAAAGATATAAAATAGTTTTTTTTAAGTAACTGAAAGATGTATCATCAATAAACGATTCATTTCGAATTAGAATGATATTAGAATACTCGTTACCAATAGTAGAGAACGAGTTACTGTCCTTACTTTTTTTTATAACACCGGGACATTGACAGGTGACCGGAAATACTAAGAGAGGTCATTAAAGCTCAAATTCTGGGAATATTCAAAATAAATGTAAACTTTATTTTTTATTATTTTTTAAAGAATTTATACATTTCGGTCTTTAAATATGTTGTACGTTGTAACAATAAGTTACATTTAGTTCATCTCTTTTTACCTCTTCTCGTGAGTCATCGTCAAAGACATACCAGAACAGGACCGGTTTGAACTAGAAAGAAACTTCTCCAAACCAATAGAAATGTCCGTTGGTTTGGGGAATTCAGACTCCCCGTAGTTCTGGAATGGACCCTTGTTTTTTTTCTTCGCTAGACAGTCTGATTTTTTTAGAGGACAAGGTTGTGACCAGAGGAGAGTAGAAGGTGAACTCTGCTGGCATCCGCAGCTTGCGGGTTAGACCTTTTGAGAAAATCATCGCCATATTGTTTTTTAGGTCCGGCGCCGACTCGAGAGCAGTCTTCGATATCTACAAATGATAAGTTGATTCCAGGTGTATTCTCTTTAGCCCTCGTGTTCAAAACAGTAGACCGTAGCTCTCCAAACCAAACCAAACCAAACCAGGTGTATTCATTAGGCATTTATTCAATTGTATAAATTCATTTAATCAAGACATATTTGTCCATGTGTTTATTAACGAGTTTATATTTCTTCTTTCTCAAACACTAGGGCAACGTAACATTATTTTCATGCATTAATCAGCATTAATTAATGCATGAATATTAAATATTCAGCATACTCGAAAACATTTAAGATTAATTTTATATCTTTTTTATAAGTTTTGTGTAGGATAGTTTCATGTTAAAAAACAAACAGGAAAACAGAAAATTATAAAATGTTACTTCAAAAAACTATATACCCTACTCCGTTTTCTTCATCGTTACATCATATGTATATACAACTATAATTAACATAAAAATATTTCGAGAAAGAAAAATTAAAAGTAAATTTTTCCCAGCTGGAGCTTTATAAATAGATCTTAATATAATACAGGATATAGAATTTAGTTAAATATACAGCAGAAATGAAAATAGGCCAATCAAAGTAAATAAATTTTTAAATAATACGTTTTTAACATAATTATAATTCAATATCTACTAATATTTTGTATAATATCTCAACAAAATTTATTCTCTTGTTCACCTGAGTCTCATATAATGCTCTTGATGTTTTAGTGAGAAAAATAACTAAAACTTATATTTTAAGAGATTTCTTGTGTAGTAATACTACTTTAACATCTAGTTTTCGTGAGTGGCTTTAAATTTGATATCGTTCTCAATACCACTTGCAGTAGTAAAGTGGAATTGATATTTCATATTTAACTAAGAGGGAAATACACGTAAACCCATTTTGTTTGAGTTACGTTTTCCTTTTTTTACTAATACTACTGTTACATGGCATTTATGACAACGCAAATTATTAATATAAATTTAAAATCTATTATTTGAATATATTATCTATTTTATTTAAATTTTCTAAATTTACAGGGACTGCCAGTCTTTAACAGCTTTTGATGCCACTTGAGTTACTTTCTCAATTTTTCTTAATATGATCATGCTGAACAACGTATTTTTCTACATAATGCAGAGCATTATTTGAATTTAAAACTAAATTTAAAAATATATTTTTGTGTTTGGTTTTTATTAAATAAGTGATCAAAAAATTTAAGATAATTATATAATAAATAATGCATCAGTATCATTTAAAAATACGATTCAATGTCTAAACTAATGAAAGATTTTTCTGCTTGAATCCAAGAATCTTTTTTTTTTTAAGAATTTAATGCCTTATACATTTTACATATTAGCATAACTTATTTTTATTTTAAGAACACAGTTAAAATTTGAATGCTTAGAAAGACAGTTTTAAAAACCCCACAAGCAAAAATAATAAAATTTAGTAAAATTTATTTTTACAAAATTGAATTTCTGATCCATTGTCTGGAATTTGTAGAAATATTTGATTAATCTCTAACATTTTTTATGCTTTATACTTTATTGGATTACAGTTACATATAATAAAATTTAAGTTTATATTTATAATCTCTTTGTAACTTTGTAATAAAAATATGAATATCAAGATTGTTAAACAATCACAAATGCATAATAAAGACGTAAGTAAATTTACGTGAATATGTCTTATCCTAAAATATTGTCTTAAAAGAAGTATAATTTTCTTAAATTATTTTTTACAGAGTTGTACCTAAAAATAAATCTTCCATTGTATAAGGAAATCTATTCAGATGAAGATTGTGCATTAACAAGTTAGCTTAATATTCTATATACCAGCTTACATGTTTTTCAGGGGAAAATAAATGCTACAATTTGTTTTCAGATTATCAACTGGAGATTATAAAACTTTGTTTACATTGCAGTAGAACTGAATAAATACCAAATAAAATACCAAAATAAGCATTCGTATTTATAGTATACATATATTATACTAAATATTCTTGTTAGTCATGATTTTGTCCTAATTTTAAAAAACATACACTCACTTCCAAAAGTTAAGCACGAAGATGCAAAATGCAAAAAAATCAACAAATACACTGCTTTGACTGACACAAAATTCGGCAGGAAAATAGCATATATATTTATGCATAAAACAAAATCATTAATAATATACAGAAAGGAAAACAATATTAAATTTTTGTAAATTATCAGATAATGACATACTGGGGACTTAAACAGAATTAAGTATAAAGTTAAAAAACAGCATAAAATGAATAAAAGAACATTAATAGGGTATGTGATCCCCCCTCATCTGTATACAAAGTTTACACCTTGTGACCATTCTTTCAATTAGGTAAGGTTCTTTTAGCCAACTACCACAGTATTAAGCAATCGCCATACTTCTTGTAGAGCAGTTTCCAGCTCAATAAGAGTGGCTGGAGGAGAGAAAGTTGAAGATACAACACGGCCGAGAGCATCTCAAAGATTTTCAATGGGATTAAGGTCGGGCGAATATGTTGACAGCTCCATACGAGCAATCCCTTCACTCTCCAGATAGTCATCCAGGACGTCAGCTCTATAGGAACTTTGGTTAACGTCCATTAAAGTAAAATTAGGGCCAACTGCTGCAGCTTAAAATCTCACAATGACTTCATCTCGATACCGGACAGCCGTCACAGAATCACGTTTAAAGTTGTGTTTATATGTTTTTTATGATGTTTATATTTAAAAGATTCCTTCAGCATTAACTTTCAATTTTATCTCCGACATTTGCCTTATTATTACTTAGGAATAAATTTTTTAATATTTTTCTGATTTATATTTTTATAAAGTTTTACTAAAAATAGGTATGATTTCATTTCTATTCAGCCCAGAGTCAAAACTTTTCTTGATATTATACGGTAAGTAATAAAATTACTAAACTGTAAGTAGATTTTTTTAATAAAATAAACCGAAATGACTCATTGTTTCAAAGGTTAACCCCTTAACTGCCAAGGGAGTATACATCTTGTACAGTAAATGCTTTGACTGTTTTGGACGTACATAAAACTTCCAGCAAAATGTTTCTTACTAATTTCCAGACTGTCTTTAAGTGCATTCATTTATACCATTTAACATATACTAAGTATACATATATATATTACGGGAGAGTTAACACTAGACTTACGGATGTTGATCATATAACTATTTTTAATGAAGGGAGCCAATTTCACTGATACAAGAACATTGAAGTTTTTTGCAAAGAAAATAGTTCCAAATGAAATTAAACAAAATGTTTATTATCAAAAAAATCATAGAAAACATTTTTTACATATAGAATGTGTTTATGAAACCACATTTTCCCCAAGCATTTCTATTGTATTTAGAGCATAGGTTTTTACATTTGTTTCTTTTGCATGCCTGTTGAACTTGGCAATTCTTCCGTGCGTCAGTAGCATGAATTTTTGACATTGGAATGGAATTGTTCTCGACGTCTTCTCTATATTTACTTTATACTATACTTTACATACTTTATACTTGATATTTACTTTATACGAATTTTATTACTATATTTATTTATTTTCATATACATTCTATGTTGAGTCAAATTGGCTAACAATAGTGAAAATGGGTATACCACATTTCATAATGCGAAATAAAGGGGGTCTATAGGAAAGAGGAATGAAAGTTTACAAATATTTTAATACTTAACTAAAACGCAACATATATTTTTGACAAGTGATATTAAAGTTATATATATATATATATATAGTGATAAAATGTTTAATGTGTCAAATTGGCTCAGTCCCTAAATCTAGTGTTAATGCATCCAAGCTGAAAGCGTATATATATATATATATATATATATATATATATATATATATATATATATATATATATATATATATATATATATATATATATATATATATATATATATATAGATAGATAGATAGATAGATAGATAGATATGTATATATATATATATAAATATATATGTATATGTATATATATGTATATGTATATATGTATATGTATATATATGTATATATATATATATATAAATATATATATATATATATACACTCGCTACAGTTAAGGGGTTAATTAAATAATCAAATGGCTACAATGTATCCTAATATAAATGCAAAATTTCATTTGTATAAGTGGTCAAACTATAAAAATTGAGTTTTTTCTTTAAAACGAAATTGATACATTCTATGAGACATTTCACTAAAAATATTTTAATATAATTTTCTTTGTGCGGTGTCATGCACCCTCCTTAACACTGGATGCTACAGGGAATACAGCAATCACAATTCCTAGTAAATCCCCACTTTCTTTTCTTTTTACAAAGAATTTGGGTTGTTTCTCTTTTTTTTCACAAGAACTAATAATGTTTGAAAGGGACTGTCTAGTCCCTTGTTCATGTAGAATGTTCATCCTTCGAGGTCTATTGTTTTCCTAGAACGTGACTCAGCGGGTGTTTGCGTTGGGTCTTTTCCACGTACTTTATCTTTTAGGGTACACAGTAGGCTTAGATCAGATCTGTGCTGATTGTACATAATAAGCACGTGGTGAACAAAAATGACAAAAATATACAAAAAAACTTTTTTGTTTCTGCGGAGACCAAGTTAGAAAGTATGAGATGACTAGATAGACGAAATATCCAAGTAATAACACTGCTTTGTGTTTGGTTTCCGGAATGGCCTAAATTTCAAACAATTTTATTACAATGCAAAGAAACGGAATAAAAAATATGTTGTAAATGATTAATAATTTTATATTAATTATATATTATTAAATTTCATTATTCAACAGGAGACACAACTGTATTAATTTTTTACAAATTTTCTTATTTATTTACTTTTGTTTAAGCAAAAATTAATATTTAAAAAAAATTATTGCATTTAAATATTTCTTTTGTAATGGTCGATTTTCAATTAGATCTCCGGAAATATAAAAAGTAATGATATATCCTATAGGAATTGAAATAAGAAAAACGGTGTGGCAATAACAGAAACAAAGCATGATATTACGACATGATGGAAGACATGACAACGATGATGGATTTCATCTTTGAAATAATAAATATATCAATCTAAAAATTCATTGAGTCGAACACTTAAGAAGTATGAGAAAATTTTATGTAGTAAATTACTGCTCTGTAATTAACTAAAAACAAACAAAACTAAAGAATGGTAAACATAATTCTTAAAGTTAAAATAGGAAAAGAAATTGTATAGAATAACAGAAAAATGAGGAAGACATTACGATTATGATGGATTTCTTTCTCTGAACAAATGAATAGCTGCCTGAAGACAGCAAGATAAATTTACCTCTACAGATTTTTTCCCTCTAAATGTTCATTGTTTGTTAATGTTTAGAAATAAACACAATGAAACAGAAAAGCTGATAACTTTGTATAATTTGCAAACACTCGTCAAAATAATTCAGGAATAAGGGTTCAACATTAACAGTTTTCTTTATGTCACAATACTTCTTTAACTCATTTTTATAACTTGCTGCATCTTTGATTCTTTTTAAGTGAAACATTTAAAACTATAAGACAATAAAAAGAAATATATATAGTTTAGATATGAAAATGAAACTCTCTACTCTAAAAAGAGTAAGAAAATGTTATTAGAATGAAAAGCTACAAGATTGGACCAATTACAGTATTTATGATTAATACTATATTTCTTTAACCCTCTCGCTGCACATCCCGCGATTTCCACTTGCAACATAGATATAGCAAAATAACCCGCGATTCCCGTGAGCATGCCTTTTAGCCGTCTATTTAACTGTGAAACCCGCTCATTTCCTGTTTATTCTTTCATTTTGGGTTTACTGTGATTTTTAATTGTTTATTTAGCTGTAAACTAGCAGATGGCTTTAACTGTCCACATTTCTACGAAATATATAAGGATTTTTGTAGAATTTTGAGGGCGCTTGTCATAGCTGAGAGATGCCTGGGAGGAAGCGTTTCGTGAGTGATATAACCTATACTCCTGACAATATTTCCGACACTGATAACACTTCTGACTCTTATTTCAAGTATATTGAAGATAGTTATAGCGAAACTGATGAGAATTTCTCGGATTCTTCTGTGGTAGTGATTAATCTGAAAATTCATTTTCTATTCAAAATGTTCGACAGTGGTGCAAAATTGATATGAAAATATTTCAAGCAGTTCCTGCTGCATTTCCTTTCCTTGGAAATCCCTGAATAAATTTCACTATGGCAAATAATGCAACTGTTTTGGACTATTTTGAACTTTATTTTGATGATATTATGTTGCAAATAATAGTAAAAGAGACCAACAGTTACATGAGAGTGACAGACCCATGAGACTAACTGTTCGACACTTTGCTAGCCACATAGACTCAAATCACATCAAGAAATAGCCTCGTAGATAGTGTGCTGTCTGTTGTTAAAAAAAACTGAAGTTGGAACAAAAACTTCGAAAAGAAACGTGAATTTGGTGAAAGGATTGCGAGGTAGGAATTTGCCTCGAGCCTTGTTTCGAAATTTATCATACAAGACTTCATTTCTAATAAATGTTTTGTAAGTCTTTTACATTTTTAATTAGTATATACATTTAACCAAGATTAATTTTCAAAATTTAGCTTTTATATCATTATTCTTCAATTTCATTATTCTGAACACCTTTTTTTTAGGACCTAATTCTATATTTAAAAAGAACTCTTTTACAAATTTTTTTTTGTATATTTTAACTCTGAAATGTATATAGATCTGAAATATGTAATAAAAAATTAAGCAATTTTTGAACCTATTTTGATATACTAAATACGAAGCGAGAGAAGTGAAAGATTTGTATGAAGTTATCAATCAGTGACTGAAAAAAAGTAAATTCTTATTTATACGGAAAATTATTTTTCAAATAGACATCTTCTTCTGAGTATCACACTTACTTCGGAACTTTTATCCTTCTTCAATAATTGAATAGGGAGAATTTTTCCGAAATTCAAAGATTAAAAATCTTTAATTTTACTTCAGTTTAAAAATATTTTTTGTACTCTATAGAAGGTATCATTCACCTTACAGAAATAAAGTCTGTATTATTAACCACTGTTTAAACACAGAGAATGTAATAAGAGACACACAATAACTAAAAAATGTACAAGTATCAATTTTTTGAACTTAATATATAACAGTCTTTCTATAAATTCACCACTACAATAAATCTGATTGAAATTTTAGAATAGATTTGAAATAAACTGTATAAATTATTTTATGTTACATTTATTTAAAGAGAGATTTTCTAAAGTAAAATATTTTACTGTTTATTGAACGTTAAGCTATAGAATTTAAAGAAACCCAGAATTTTACGAAGGCAAAGAATATCCATAGTAAATAATACTTAAATATTTGCTAAGAATTTATATTGTAAGGAATTTAACTTTTAAGCAGCGACAATAGATATAATCTGTAACTAAATTATCTTATTTAAGTATACTTAGATACGTATTGTAAGTATATTAAGGCACTTAGTACCAATTGAGACTCAAAATATTCATTGTTGTAGTTTTCCAATTCATCTCTAAACTTCTATTCTTATTAGGAAGAGTTTTATAAAACGATTTTGATAATACTCTACGAAAAGCCTATTTAGTTTTGTCATTTAAGTAGAATATTTAGAATAAAATTGAAGACACACACAGTAAAAGAAAAATTACTTGCTAGAAAGGAAACTTGAAATAAATTTATTAGAGACTAATTTTTATATCAAATTCAATAAAAACAGGATTTATTCTTTGAACTGAAAATTTCAACGTAAAACAAAAACTAAAAGCTGTTACCATCTGAAAAATTAACATAGTATATTTGTGATCATTCATAACATTTTTGTGAGCTTTTCTAACGATTTCTTGTATAGTGGCTGATTTCGATCATCCAGAACACTCCGCAACCAAAGTGATTGTACAAACACTCCCAAATCCACAACCCATGTTTTAACAGTTGTAATAGAAAGTGTAGATTCCCCATGTGTAGTGACGAGTTAAATTTCAATAACGACGTGTTCAGTATTTTATAAAAAATATTTTATCTCATCTCGCACTTCAGTTTTCTCAATAATCGATTAAAAACAAAAGAAAAAATTAAAACAGCACAGATTAAAAACCACCAAACACAAACGCATTGAAATAAACCAAAAGTATTAAAAAACGACTATTTAAAGTGACATTGTCAAAATAATTTTCCTAACGGTATCTCTTCATCAAGCCAAAAAATTTTCATCCCACCATTAGGTTTTTATTTTACATAGGACAAATTGACTAAAAAATCATTTAAAAACTAGATTTGAGGTTTATAAAAAAAACTTTGAGTGATGGAGTACTTCCAAACTTATATTTGAAATCAAGCAAACTGCATTAAGAGATATTATTGGTACTTTAGGTATCAAACCCATATTAACCAGTGTAATAGATTCATTAGTACTGTAAAATCCCTACCTATTTGATTTTAAATTGTGGGTCTTTGCCGCAAGTTTTTCCAGGATTGTTTCACTCCTATTTCGTGAATTCTGTTAAATAGCATAATTACTATATCTTGTAGTAACATACACTGTCAACCAATAAGTATTTGGACACCTGTGATGGAAATGAAAAACTAACTTTATTAAAAATCAATAGTTGGTAGATTCTCCACAAAAGACAATTACAGTGTGAAGTACTCCGGGGCATACTTTCTTTGTATTACAGTTAGTAGTATTGTCTTCCACTGGGGTTGGAGTAGACACACAAGTTCTTTCACCGATTTTGGATAGGTAGTGCACCCCTTAATTCGGCGATCTAACTTGTCCCAGAGGTTCTCGATAGGGTTCAGGTCTGAGCTCTAGACAGGCCAGTACATTCGATGAATTCCATTGGCACCATACCAAGCCTTGGTTAATATCGAAACAGGAAATCTTGCATTGTCGTTCCGAAATTAACAGATGTCCAATCCGTAAAACTGCCACAACGTAGGAAGCACATTGTCAAAGTAGTGCAGCAGTCAACGGCGTTGAGCTTATCATGAATGTGGACCAAGGGTCCCTATCCATACCAGGAGAAAAAACCCCAGACCATAATTCCACATCCGCCGAACTTGACTGTTGTCACAATGCATTCTGGCAGGAGACGTTCTCCAGGTAGACGCCAGACCCAGACCCTGCCATACGAACGATAAAGGGTGAACCTTGATTCGTCGCTCCAAAGAACCCGTTTCCAGCGATCTATGGTACAATTTCGATGTACTTTGCATCAATCGAGCTGCGCGGTTGGTCTTTGTGATAAAAGGCTTATGGGCAGCATAACTACCACGAAAACCAAGCAGATGTGCTTCCTTACGGATGGTATTCATTGAAACAATACTCCCGGATGCCTGTTGAAACTTTGTGCGGATGAGGGACATCGGTTGGGTGAGGTTCTTCAGAATTTCTCTGGACATCAGTCGTCGGTCTCTATCTCTCAGTTTCATTGGTCTGCCGACTCGGGGCACATTCCGACACTTTCTCGCTCACCTTCCACTTAATCACATAGGCCACTGTCGCTTTTGGGTACTTCAGATAGCTAGATATGTTCCTTAAGTATCGGCCACTTTTGTGATATCCGATAATTATACCTTTCTCGAAATCAGAGAGCTCCGAACAACGCAGCATCTTGCATGCAACTAACACCGATGCTGTTTCCAACACGGTGTGCACCGGCGGAGGCCATGACGTACCTCAGAACCGCAGATATCGTGATTTGCATAGGTTGCCAAATACTTATTGATAGACAGTGTAGCTTTCCATACAACTCTACACGTAACTGTAACTGCAAAAGTGTAGTAAATCATTTCTGTCCCCATGCAATTAAAAGCTGACAAAACTGATAAAATACAATAAATATATAAATAAATAATAACATAGTATTTTCAATATATTATTCTGTTATTAGTAAATATTTATAATGCCATAATACCACGAATTACATGGATTACTTAGTGCTATTAGGTGAGTAACCCTTCCTTGCTCAGTCTTAAAGGCTCATTTTAGAATTGTGACTTGCTATGACTTTTTGCACGGGCACCAGTGCCGATTGGCGTAGTGGATAACTCTATTTGTGTCCTGTGCCCTTCACAAAGTGTTATAGATTTTAATCACATGAGAAGCTGAGCCCAACGCTTTCTTACTTGAACTTTTCTGCTGGCAACTTTGTTTCCAAGTCTAGTTTGGAATAGCAGAAGGCTTAAGGCCAAAATCTGGAAGTAGGGAAAAAATCAACTGAGTAACATATAGTTATATAAAGGTTATATAGAGGGATAAAGTCTTTCTCCATAGAAAGTAATGTTGGAGAGATGGTGAATTAATTCAGTAATATTTGTGAATTTCACTTTAAAGATTGATTGCAGAACCGTAAATTACAACCCATAAAGATCTTTCTGCACTGTTGGTGCCATTAATTCCTTAGTATTTAAAAACCTCTAAAATACTTTATCTTCCCGAAAACTTTAGAGTGTCACATATTGTTCGTAGCATAAAACTACCATATTTGTCTTTTGTTATAATTTATAACTTATAATTCTGTGTCTGAAATTATTCTGAAGTTTTCGCAATTTTAAAATTGTATGATTCATTAGAATATCCCTACATACTGTGTAATCTCTCTCCATAGAAAGTAATTTTGGAGAGAAGGTGAATTAATTCAGTAATATTTATGAATTTAACTTTAAAGGTAGATTACAGAACCGTAAACTAAAACCCATAAATGTCTTCTTGCACTGTGGGTGCCATTAATTCCTTAGTATTTAAAAACCTCTAAAATACTTTATCTTAGCGAAAACTTTAGAGTGTCACATATTGCTCGTAGCATAAAACTACCATATTTGTTCTCTGTCATATTTTTTAACTTATAATTCTGTGTTTGAAATTATTCTCAAGTTTTCGCAATTTTAAAATCGTATGATTCAATAGAACAACCCTATATAGTATGCATGGAAAACCATATTGTCAAACAGCCTTTCATATAAGTATACGACTATTGTGAGGTTATAAATAAAATATTAATATTAGGTTATTTCTCAACATTAGGAAAGAAATGGTAAAAACAGGAAATATATAAAATCAATAAGAAAACAAAATCATATATATATGACGAATTTTCCATTACTACTGAATGAATTAAGTAGCATACCTTTTTTAATACTCTAAACGTGTGAATTATATGCAAACAGAATAAATCCTCCGTATTTCTAAAATATTTTAAATTCTATGTAAATCTGCTTTTAAATATAAGATTCTTAACCCGAGGATACATTTCAGAATAAATTTCGGTTTAATGTTGTTAAACCACACCACATCGTTGAGGTCTTTTAAGGTTTTCAGAAAGTTTAGTTGATTCTAAACATTTAATTCTTTGGTTACTTCGTATTTTTTTTATCCCATTTTCAAATATTCCCCTCCGGGAAACTCAATTTGTACATTCAAAATCTTTACTTTATTCTTCTGAGAATCTTTTCTAAGGAAATTCTGATTTTATATTATCAGTCTTTCTTCTTTATTGAGAACATTAGGAGTCTCATATATATATATATATATATATATATATATATATATATATATATATATATATATATATATATATATATATATAATATATATATATATATATATATATATATATATATATATATATATATATATATATATATATATATATATATATATATATATATATATATATATATATATATATATGTATATATATATATATGTATATATATATATATATATATATATATATATATATATATATATATATATATATATATATATATATATATATATATATATATATATATATATATATATATATATATATATATATATATATATATATATATATATATATATATATATATATATATATATATATATATATATATATATATATATATATATATATATATATATATATATATATATATATATATTAGTAAGTCAGCATCTATGAATGTGTTTATATATATATATAAAAACTTTTTTAAATGAAAAACATTTTTTTAATAGAATTTGATAAAATATATCGTTTTGTATTTTACACGATGCTTTTATCACACATATCATATATCTCAAAAATTTATGATATTGAAATTAAATATTGGTATAATAAACAATATTGATTAAACATAAATAAATACCACTTAACCTCTAACTATTTTGTAAAATAAATGCAAATAATAGTAATATAAATAATACACTAAATCTCTGTAATCTAGGTTAATAAGAAATAACTAAAATTAGTATAAGACTAATAAGCATGGTAAAAAATAACTAATATAATATAATAAATTATTTCGCAATTTGTTTACTCATTTCGTATATATACTGATAAACATAAATATACTGATTTAACCAATAAAAACTAAGAATAAAATATAAATTTAAGTGTGTTTAAAATAATTATACCATTATGTATCTTACACCTGCATTTATTGCTGTTTAAAATAAACTTATGTTCTTAATTTTTCAAGAGTAACTGTTTAGATGAAAGGGTAGACATTGTTTATTTTCCATTCAAGTAAGACATTTAGGCTTACAAAATGCAACGATAGATTTTAGATATTAGTAAGTTTTTACAGAGCCACTGGAAACTTAAAAAGAAAAATTGAATAAAGTTATATATGTATGTAATATATCAAAATTATTACCTTAAACTACATATCGAAAATTCTCAGCTATAATATAACATAACTTAACTTCTTCATAACTTTTTCTCAAAACTGACGCTGGAATAAATGCCAAATTTTTATCCACTGATCACATTTTTCAGCTGTACCATTAAAGTTTCTTCAATAATTAAACTGCTGTCTCTGTGGTTTTTAAGCTAGATATAATTACCAAGGTTCTCTCTCTCTTCCCCAAAATTACGGAATCATCGTTGATCCCATGGGGACAAAATGACATGATTTTCGCTCAGGGATCCAATATACACAAATATATATATAATTAATATATATATATTTTGCATTGCACAAATATATCATATATATATTTATATATAATATATATAAAGTTATATATATATATTATATATATATATATGGCTTATAAGACTGAAATATTAATATTATATATATATATATATAGAAACTATATATATATATAATATATATATATATATATATATATTATATATATATTATATATATATATATATATATATATATATATATATATATATATATATATATATGCATGTACATGGCAAAAATTACACATAAATTAAAAACCAACGATATGATATGTTTTAAGCGTCATGAGATTAATAAATACTTGTACTGAAGATTAGATAAATGATTAGAGATTTTCAGCCAATGAGTGTCTTTTTCTGTAACGAGGGGGACGCATTAACATACACAAGATAGGTATAAAAGATTTTAGTTTTGATTTGAAAAAAAATTAGTATGGCGTGAAGAGAAATTAAAGGGGAGAAAGGGTAATTGACCAAATGATATGGTAAAGATTTACCTTGCACAATCATCAAAAAGTTACTACAGAATATATTTGGAAGTTAAAAAAATTAATTGTGAAATTGGCGTTATATATGTACACATATACACACAAACTATATATATATATATATATATATATATATATATATATATATATATATATATATATATATATATATATATATATATATATATATATATATATATATATATATATATATATATATATATATATATATATATATATATATATATATATATATATATGCGTGTGTGTGTGTCTGTAATCAGATAATTATAAAAATGCTGGACATTGTAGCTTCTATTGTTTTTACTTGCCCCGAATACTAGGCATAGAGAAGCCTAACCATCTAGCAGTAATAAGGAACGATGCAGTCTGGCCACATTGAAGAGAACTGCACAAGTCTAATTAAAAGCTTATTTTAGAGCTTTTAAAACGGACTTCTTTACTAGTCAAGAGAAAGACACACAAAATATTGATATAATAAACAATATTGATTAAACATAAATAAAAGCCACTTTAACTCTTTTGTAAAATAAATACATAACTCTATGAATACAATAGTAGCAATATGAATAACACAGTAAATCTCTCTAATCTAGGCTAATAAGAGTGAAAGAAAAAAATTTCCCGAGGACAAGAACCTTCTCAGCGAATTTAAGAGTTCAGATGAGAGAAACCCGGAAAAATTTGCCGGCGACAGCTGGAAAACGTGTTGTATAGAAAGAAAATTTACATCTATAGGACAGAAAGCTTTGGAAAATATATCGAAAGACTTTTAACTCGAGGAAGCTCCTTTCATTAAGATTTTAAGGAATTAGAATCGGAAAGAGGAGATTTTTAAGGAAATATTAAATTTAAATATTTGATATATTACATATATTGATATATTGCATATATATATATATATATATATATTATATATTATATATGTATATATATATATATATATATATATATATATATATATATATATATATATATATATATATATATATATATATATATATATATATATATATATATATATATATATATATATATATATATATATATATATATATATATATATATATATATATATATATATATATATATATATATATATATATATATATATATATATATATATATATATATGTATATATATATATATATATATATATATATATAATTTATAGATATCACATACTATTATAAAGAAAACATAAAATATATATACTAATATACTCTACAATAGATTATTCAGTATGAACTACACTGATTTTTGAACCTCCAGTATTCTTCTGATGCAAAAATAGCATAAGTTTCTTACTAGAATTTCCCTGGGAAAAATTTAGTAGTCTGCGTTTTATACTTACCTTTTATTCGCCTCTGCTAAATAATTCCAGTTTATAAATTTTTTACTACTGCATACTATTAACTAAAACGCTGGTTGGTTGCAATTTATTTATTTCTATTTTACAGTCATGTAAATCCTTGCACATTTAGTTACGAAAAGCTTATTCCTACCACCCTCGTTTGAATGCAATGTGAACGTAATTTGCTGGGGCTCACTGAAATCAATTAAAACGCTGAATAAAGGATTTTTAATGGATAAAATTTCGCGAAGAGAAACTTTTGTGTCAGAGTGAATTTTCAGTTTCGTATGACTACCTCTGTATTGATTGGAAATCCCTCGCGAATAACTGTTTCCATTCCTTTTCCATTTCGAGCAACGCACCTTTTCGCGAAGAAGATTCTAAATTCGAAGCGAGCTGGAATTTATTTTGCCTTGGGGTTTTGAACGGGAACTCTAAAATGTAAAAATCTCGTCTGTTCTAAGAATGATTTTAAATAATTTATGCTAAGTTTTTGATTTAAAACATGTGTTTCTGTTATCCAGGGAGTATAATCGTCGAATAGTGATGTGTAGAAGTGTAGAATCTTCTTTCATACTGAAGAGGGATAAGTGATTACACTTTCAAAGAAGATAATTCCCTGATCTAGAGATAGAGAGCCTAAGAACTAAAAAATGCTAGTTTGTTAATTCATTTAATAATTTTTGTAATTTTAAGTTTAAAGTGAGTTAGTATTTTTAAAGTTATTAATATGTAATCCACGAAAAGTTACATTATAATATAATTTACTTGCAAATAAGTAACATTAAATAAATTTTAAAAAATATCCGTCTTTAATTTAAAAATATATATTCAAATTTAAGAGATAAACTTTAAAAATCTATATATTATTTAAAAAGGGAAAACGCGTTATATGAATACTTGCTCAATTTTTTTCTATGAATAATTCTGGAATATATAAATTACTAAAAAAATAAATATTTATAGTTCCATTAGATTTAAACTTTAGGTTCTTAAAATGGTTGCTATGAAATCCCAAGTGCTTACATAGATCTGCAAGAGGTCCACTTAGGATTCAATATTTAAAATCTCAACCTTAAGATTTTGTTTATTTAAAAATTTTTAGAATTTGATATACCAAAATTTTATTAATTTTAAACTGAAAAAGTGTATACCTTTTATTCACCTCTGCAAAATAATTCCAGTGGATATTTTTTACTACTGAATACTATTAAGTAAAACACCGGTGAACACCTGTAAAACACAGTTGTTAAAAAATAAAACAACTCATATACGAATAATACATTTTATTTTGATCTTCTTCACACACTGACCACTATATGTTGTTTTTTATCTACCTACATGCCTAAAGGAAAAGTAACTACATTTCTGCTATATTACTGAAAGAGAGTGCAAATATGAAAAATATCAAGGCGCTAGAAGTTTATAAAATATCATTTTTTTCTTAGAATTGTTTCGCAAGTAATCGCTGATCAGAAATAATATATGTGGAAATGAATTCAATTCTGAACAATTTTAAAACAATCCCCGTAAAGAATTTTAATATTGAGAGGAGTTTTGAATAAAAACGTGTCAGCTGTTTACTGTAAACAAATTTAGATTTAATAAACTTTAACTAGTTTGTTTTGAACTTATGTTTGACTTATATAACAGGCATATTACTTTAAAATGTGTTTCATGAAATTTTTACAGGTTGTATAAAATATTGAGAGAAGTTACGAATAAAAATGTGCCAGGTGTTTGGAAGTTTTATTAATTTTAAACTGCAAAAGTGTATACCTTTTATTCACCTCTGCAAAATAATTCCAGTGGATATTTTTTTACTACTGCATACTATTAAGTAAAACACCGGTGAACACCTGTAAAACACAGTTGTTAAAAAAATAAAACAACTCATATACGAATAACACATTTTATTTTGATTTTCTTCACACACTGACCACTATATATTGTTTTTTATCTACCTACATGCCTAAAGGAAAGGTAACTACATTTCTGCTATATTATTGAAAGAGAGTGCAAATATGAAAAATATCACGCTGCTAGAAGTTTATAAAATATGATGCTTTTTTTCTTAGAATTGTCTCGCAAGTAATCGCTGATCAGAAATAATATATGTGGAAAGGAATTCAATTCTGAACAATTTTAAAACAATCCCCGTAAAGAATTTTAATATTGAGAGGAGTTTTGAATAAAAACGTGTCAGCTGTTTACTGTAAACAAATTTAGATTTAATAAACTTTAACTAGTTTGTTTTGAACTTGTGTTTGACGTATATAACATGCATATTACTTTAAAATGTGTTTCATGAAATTTTTACAAGTTGTATAAAATATTGAGAGAAATTACGAATAAAAATGTGTCAGGTGTTTACTGTAAATAAGTTAGAACTTAAATCTTCAGCTTCATTTTTTTCAAATTGTGTTTTCTTTTTCGTGTAATGCTCATATTATCTCAAAAAAAGTTTTTAATACTTTCTCCTGAAATTTTTACAGATTGTACACTATATAATTGTAATCCGATTGAACCCAAATGTTTCTGTATATTTTCAAACATATCTTTTTTTCCAATGATAAATTTTTAATTTTTAATTAAAAAATCCACTTTTCTTAAATAATTATATATATATATATATATATATATATATATATATATATATATATATATATATATATATATATATATATATATATATATATATATATATATATATATATATATATATATATATATATATATATATATATATATATATATATATATATATATATATATATATATATATATATATATATATATATATATATATATATATATATATATATATATATATATATATATATATATATATATATATATATATATATATATATATATATATATATATATATATATATATATATATATATATATATATATATATATATATATATATATATATATATATATATATATATATATATATATATATATATATATATATATATATATATATATATATATATATATATATATATATATATATATATATATATATATATATATATATATATTATATATATATATATATATATATATATATATATATATAATATATATATATATATATTAATATATATATATATATATAAAATATATATATATAATATATATATAGATATATATATATATATATATATATATATATATATGTATGTATGTATATATCTTAAATATAAACAAATTTAGGTTATAAGCTATAGTGAAATAATGTAGTTATGTTTTACAACAATATTTGCCTGAAACTTAATTAAATTTTTAATAATCATTCGAATTAGCCTTTATATCACTTTTCTTAACAACAAAGTGTCTTTCACTTAAAACTTTATAACAAAACAAATTTTTATGTTTAAATAATGATTTTTTGACTTTTAAGATATTGTATAGGAAAAATTTTTTAAAGTCCAATTGACTTATAAAATATAAAATGTTCAGGAATTATATCCTTTACTATTTAATCAGAAGGAAAATATATGAAATGGTAACAAAATATAAACACCAAACTGAATTTATACTGTAAAAATATTTCTATCTCCGCATGTCCTTAACCTACTTATATTTTGACGTCAATAATCTTCTCAAGGTTGGCTTGTATTTCCATACAAAATAACGTCAAATTTAGACAAGTCATTTCAGAGAGACATACACACACATACATACGAATCGAACATACGCACATATACAGAGAAGAATACAAATAATATTATACAAATCTTTAAATAAATATATATATATATATATATATATATATATATATATATATATATATATATATATATATATTAAATTATTTGTTTAAAAGAATAATTATATCTTATTTGGAATTTATTTCAATAATTAAACTTTTAAGAAATTAAAACCACTTCTATTTCTAATACAAAGCAAATAGAAATTCATTTTAGGGTACTATTCAACGGCAAACCTCACCTCTTTTGGAGAACCTTAATTACAGAAGAACATTTTTTTTCCTTCTTTAGATACAAAAAAAAAATTCTTCAATAATAAGAAAAAGCTAAGCAACTTCTTTCGCAATTACATTAATTATTTCTAAAATTTTAATGATTTCGATTTTCATAGAAAATATCTTAAATCAACTAGAATTGTACCTCCTTTTCGAATCTTAATTAAATCAATTAAATCAATCAATTAACTAATTAAATCAATTTTAAAGAATAATCTATCTTATTTTCATTTTAACATTTTCGTCTTCAAAGTCTAGGACGCATACTATTCGGTGACATGGTAAAATATGACTTGCTGATATCCTAATGTATATTAAAATTAGAAAATATGTACACATATATATATAAGCAAATGAAGATTTACCTTACATTTTACTCATTTAACATATATCAATGAGCAAAATCTGCACTTCTAGAAATATATGCATTTAAAATTAAATTTTAAATGTGTTTAAGATTTAACATTATTATAATAAAAAACATTAATGGTTCCTTTTGTATAGACAATTATAAGCAGTCGGTGTTTTTTAACTGTGGAATGGGTGATCATTTCACTCTTGTTAACTAAATTTCAGTAATTATCACTCACTGGCACCAAATATATATCACTATGTTGTGTAAGTAATGCAGTCAAATCAAATATCATGTTTAATTATATCATACTAAAAGAAAAATTATAGAAACAAAACAAGGCTTACCATCAGAGCTACTAACAGAAGTCCGCCTTTGCAGTAATTACCTTATACATTATTCCAGTATTTACAGTTTCCATAAATAAAAATTGATTTATATATTTGATTTTATCAAATTTCATCAGTAAGAGCTTTCTCTGTATTCCTGGCCAAAATGCAATATCCAATTCAAAACACACACACACACACACACACACACACACATTATATATATATATATATATATATTATATATATTTATAATATATATATATTATATATAAATATATATTATATATATATAATATATATATATATATAATATATATATATATAAAATATATAATATATATATATATATAATGTATATAAATAAATATATATAGTATATATGTATATAATATATGTATATAATATAATATATATATATATACATATATATATATATATTATATATATATATATAATATATATATATATATATATATATATATATATATATATATAATAATATATATATTATATATATATATATATAAATAATATATATATATATATATACAAACAAATATATTAGTATATATATATATATATATATATATATATATAAATATATATATATATATATATATATATATTATATATATATATATATATATATATATATATAATATATATATATATATATATATATATATATATATATAATATATATATATATATAAATAACCCAGAAACATTGCCTGGTAAGTATTTATATAATATATTGACCATTTTTAATATGAGTACAATATAAACGTCAATATTATGGCAATATTGAGATATGTAAAACAACAGGAATATACATACTGTGGTTTCTCGTAATTTAGAAGCAAGAACCAATGAGAACCCTCCCCCCCCCCTTGGTGTACTACCTTCAGAACATCCGTTTTCGAATTTGGAGCACGTCGACCTACGAGCTTGATTTAAATGTCTCATATTATTATCTTTATCCGCATCAAGTCCCGATCCTATAATTCTTCAAAACATCTATCCCAATTAAGCAAGTCATCTACATACTATGCAAATAGCGTCACTGAGATCCGGCAGACTGATAATGCAGCTTGTTTGGAAAAATATCTTTGTTGAAACTTGCTTTATTTGTTCTTTGTATATGTTGTGTTATTAAAAATCAAAGATTATTTAATGTAATATCATCTGGGTGCAAAACTAATTAGCGTGATGGCTAATGTTTATAACAATAGCTTTTGTTAACGTGGTGTAACTATAGGTGAATGAATGT
>CM063505.1:121435230-121446244 GCA_032207245.1 Pardosa pseudoannulata | reverse complement strand
AATCTTTCTATATAGTATACATTTTATTTACAATTCAAAGAAGTTAATTTCTTATTGTTAAATATAAGTTTTAACTCTCTTATGTCACTATTAGAGACAACTATGCATGCAGTAATTAAAATCACAAAAGAAATCAGCATATCTAAAATACATCATGACATTGTACCAAGGCTAATATTAAATTTAATAATATCTAAAAACTAAACTAAACTCCTCGGTGCAACAGCCCCTAGGGGACCAAGGCCTACGGTGCCAATCTCCGTTTACGAGACCAACGGCTCTCTGGGGTGCGAACCATATGTTCCGGTTAGGTGGTCAATCTAACGCGGAACCCCCAGTGTTTAGTTCCCAAGCACGCTTGGTCCTCAGTTCATCTACCCACTGAAAGGATGAAAGGCTGAGTCAACCTTGCCCAGCCCGGCGATTGAACCGCTGACCTGTTTCGTGAGAGCGAAAAGCGCTACCCCAACGCCTTAATAATATCTACTTAATATAATTTAACGATCGTTAGAATAAATGTATTTTTCTACAACTAATTTCCTAAATATGAAAATGGCATAAACAATCATATCGTATCCATTTTTTTTACGAAATTCATTTTTATACAGATTTACCTATATTAAGTTTGAAATTAGGCTCTAAAACTGATTAATGTGATAAGATTATTTGTAATACACATTTTCCTAATGTTATTGTGGTGTTTACAGTTAATATCCCCCAGAATTTTAATACCTTGAAACTCTAGAATGAAATTTAATATTCGGTTGGTACAAATCTGGAGTGTATTCGGAGTATTATCTCAGCATCGCACGCTGCCCGGTATAATAATCGCGTTTTCATCACTGAGAGTTTACACCGCACACAAAGTGTATCAAATCTTCTGCACAGGCTCATAAGAGAATTTTATGGGATAAATAACCTGAATTCCATCAGATAAATTGTTTAAATTAAAATTATCTGCAGATCATGATTTCGTCCTTTGTCAAAATGGCCGTTTCCGCCTTGGCGGGTATGAAGAATGATTGCCTGCTGTTAAAATCTTCAGAATTCTGTATTTTGGCGTGAATGGGAGACCATAGAAAATCTGCAGACTGGAATTAAGGCTTTAACGCTTAAATGGAACAGAATAGTCCTTAAGAGGAAGTATGTGCTGCACCAGCTGGAATAATTAAACTTCAGCTTTCAGAAATTCACAAAGGAATTAAATATTAAACGGTGTATGTAAAATGAGTGCGACTAGTAAATAATCATATGCACCAAGTGTTGTTCCAGTTGTTATACACTATGCATTATATACTTTAAAACTTTCATAAATAGTATACATTTTATTTACATTGCAAACAAATGAGTTTCTTATTGTTAAATATGAAAATGGGATAAACAAGCATATCGCATGCTTTTTTTTTTACGAAATCCACTTTTACACAGATTTGCCTATATTACGTCTGAAATTAGGCTCTAAAACTGATTAATGTGATAAGATTATTTGTAATACACATTTTCCTAATGATATTATGGTGTTTACAGTTAATATCCCCCAGAATCTTAATACCTTGAAACTCTAGAATGAAATTTAATATTCGGTGGGTACAAATCTGGAGTGTATTCGGAGTATTATCTCAGCATCGCACGCTGCCCAGTATAATAATCGCGTTTTCATCACTGAGCTTTAACATTGCACACAAAGTGTATCAAATCCTCTGCACAGGCTCATAAGAGAATTTTATGGGATAAATAACCTGAATTCCATCAGATAAATTGTTTAAATTAAAATTATCTGCAGATCATGATTTCGTCCTTTGTCAAAATGGCCGTTTCCGCCTTGGCGGGTATGAAGAATGATTGCCTGCTGTTAAAATCTTCAGACTTCTGTATTTTGGCATGAATGGGAGACCATAGAAAATCTGCAGACTGGAATTAAGACTTTAACGCTTAAATGGAACAGAATACTCCTTAAGAGGAAGTATGTGCTGCACCAGCTGGAATAATTAAACTTCAGCATTCGGAACTTCATAAAGGAATTAAACATTAAACCGTGTATGTAAAATGAGTGCGACTAGTAAATAATCATATTCACCAAGTGTTGTTCCAGTTGATATACACTATACTTTTTATGCTTTAAACTTTCATATATAGTATACATTTTATTTACATTGCAAAGAAGTTAATTTCGTATCGATAAATATAAGTTTAAACTATCCTATGTCACTATTAGAGACAACTATGCATCCAATAATTAAAATCACAAAAGGAATCAGCATATCTAAAACACATCATGACATTGTACCATGGCTAATATTAAATTTAATAATATCTACTTAACATAATTTTTAACGGTCGTTAGAATAAATGTATTTTTCTACAACTAATTTCATAAATATGAAAATGGGATAAACAATCATATCGCATCCATTTTTTTACGAAATCCACTTTTACACATATTTGCCTACATTAGGTCTGAAAAAGGGTTCTAAAACTGTTTAATGTGATAAGATAACTTGCAATACACATTTTCCTAATGTTATTGCCGTGAAGATTTATATGCTTTAAAACTTTCACATATATTATACATTTTATTTACACTGCAAAGAAGTATAATTATAATTTCTTATTGTTAAAGATAAGTTTTAAGTATCCTATGTCACTATTAGAAGCACGTATGCATTTATGAATTAAAATTACAAAAGAATTCAGCATATCTAAAATCCATCATGACATTTTACCTTGGTTAATTAAATGTAATAATGTTTACGTGAAATATAATTTAAAGATCGTTAGAACAAATGTATTTTTGTAGAACTAATGTCATAAATATGAAAATGGGAAAAACAAGCATATCGCATAATTTTTTTATGAAATCCACTTTTACACAGATTTGGGTACATTACATCTGAAATTAGGCTCTAAAACTGATTAATGTGATAAGATTATTTGCAATACACATTTTCCTAATGTTATTGTGGTGTTTACAGTTAATATCCCTAGAATCTTAATACCTTGAAACTCTAGAATGAAATTTAATATTCGGTTGGTACAAATCTGGAGTGTGTTTAGAGTATTATCTCACCATAGCATTCTGCCCAGTATAATAATCGCGTTTTCATCACTGAGCGTTAACACTGCACACAAAGTGTATCAAATCCTCTGCACAGGCTCATAAGAGAATTTTATGGGATAAATAATCTGAATTCCACCAGATAAATTGTTTAAATTAAAATTATCTGCAGATCATGATTTCGTCCTTTGTCAAAATGGCCGTTTCCGCCTTGGCGAGTATGAAGAATGATTGCCTGCTGTTAAAATCTTCAGACTTCTGTATTTTGGCGTGAATGGGAGACCATAGAAAATCTGCAGACTAGAATTAAGACTCTAACGCTTAAATAGAACAGAATAGTTCTTAAGAGGAAGTATGTGCTTCACCAGCTGGAATAATTAAACTTCAGCATTCGGAACTTCATAAAGGAATTAAACATTAAACCGTGTATGTAAATTGAGTGCGACTAGTAAATAATCACATGCAGCTAGTGTCGGGTTTGGATTTATATTAAAAACTTCAGAACTGTTGCAAATGAAATATATTATAAAAAGTAGAAATTTTCAGTATAAAAGGGTCATTTTTATTGCTATAGGTTCTTGTTCATATATCGTATAAGCATTTAAAAACATCAGGGTATATATTTTGAAAAGGCATGCTTCTCTGAATAATTAAGTGTTTAAATACTATACATAATTGACTACATATTTTCATAGTTAATTTTTAAATTCATTTGAATGGAATATCATTATTAACAAATTTAGAAGAAAATAAAATTCAAGCCACAATCATTGGTTTATGCTTGCGTCTTGACTTAGTCTATTTTGACTTTGAATATAAAACGCTTTAAAGTATCAAGCCAGGAGTTTCAAGCATAAGATTTTTATATATCACACTACTCTGTATAATCATTTGATGTATACAAAACATAATTGGTTACATACTTCCATAGTAAAATGTAAATTAATTTATATGGATTGTGAAAACTTCTTGGTTCAGAACACTAACGCTTTGTTTAGCTTAACCTTAACTGGAGTTCTCAGGTAACTGGGACCGTAACTGACCCCCAGGTATAAAAAGCCTAGAATTAGGTGACTCGGGGCTTTTTGAAATTTTTTTACGTAGGCATCTTTACCTCTTGGAGGCTTTCGCAACTTTTGTCCGGAGCCAGCTTTTTAGCAATTACATTCGGGAGACTTCTAAGGTCCACTCATATGAGGAAAAGCAGGGTCTCGGACACCAAACGTGCGATAGTTTGGGTTCGCGTTGCAACCTAGAAAAGACTCCCCATCGTGTGAGAATATTTATTTTTTTTTTACGACTGTGATTTTCGTGGGTATGTTATCCAAGCAAACATCCTTTGCATTTCGAAATGTTTTGAGATACTAGAATGCCTTTGTTTTTTTAGCCAGTGTTTACTCCAAAAATAAAAGTGATTTCGAATTGCTGATATGTCTGTGATCCTTCTTCGGAATATTTCTTGACTCAACAACACTGAAGGCGTCACAGGGTTATCAAGAAATCTAGAAGCAATTAAAATACAGAACTCAAAAGTGCCCTATGTAATAAACTAAAATAGTTGTTTATGTTGATTTTCAACTGTACATTTTTACCAACGCACAGGCAATATAGGAACTTTATGCCTTCATGCCAATTCAAGGCTACAAAGATGTTACTCATTTAGCACCACCCGAGGAGCACGTGTAACTTAAGGTATTCTACGGACTCCAGGAACATCACTCTCGCTGGATCATCCTAATTTAGAAACAAGGACCAAGCAAAAGACCCCAGGCTTGGCCTGCCACAGCCAAAGGTATCAGTTGAGAACTAGGAGGACTTTGTGACCACAAACTTACTTTAAGTCGTCCAGTCACCTTTAATGAACACGACGGATCTTAGACCGGCTTCAGCCATGAACCCACAACTCTTCATTTCCGATATCACTGCTTTTTCCGGTTGAGCTGTATGGCTATTTTTCAAATATAATGACTAGTGGTAGATTTTAATAACATTTTCTAACAGCCCATATTTATTTCATAGAAATAAAAATATCAATTGAAACAACGCTGATATTTTATTTTTTAAAATAATATTTAAATTCTTAACTAATCTGACAATTTCTAATATTTTAAGAATATAGTTTTTGTTGCTATAATAGCCCGCTTTTCAATAAATTCCATGTGAAGTTTTTTTAATCAGAATGCTGTTGTTTTTATGTATCTCAAATGTATTTATGTATCTCTATGTTAATATATCTCAATCTAAAATAATCTTTTGATTGGGACTCATTTAGATATATCTATTTTTAATACAGAATATTCAACTTTACTTAAATATAACAGTCTTAATTAAAAAAAAACATTTTATTTCATACGTATTGAAAATATTTTTTAAATTATTATGTAATATTAATGCTAATTAATTTTAGAAAAATTTATAATATAAAAATATATGTTTCACATCGTCAATTCATTAATAAATAGTAAATAATACCTAAACCATCACCAGGATTTTTCTAAAACTGTAGTAAATATTTAAATTATGACTGACATATTTATTGATAAAATATATAAATTTAATATCAAAATTGTTTCAATCTGAACTGTACCTCATTATAGAAATAAAGGAATAATTTCTATTTCAATAGGTTTATTCATTGCATGCAAACTCTTAAATAAGTATTTAAATGGATAAAAGTAGTTATTTTTGACAATAATTTAGTACGTTTCCGTTTGTCAACTTCAGGTAGTAGATAACAATATAATGATTAAATTCCTTTAAATTACACGCTAGATATGATGCTTACGTTAATTTAAAATCTTTCCTAAAGAATGAAATCTCTGAACTCATGCAGGTCTCTTCAAGTTGCTTTACGATGAAACTTTATCGCTACTTAAAGCTCGTGATTAATTATTCACTTTGCATTGGGACATGTACGTAAACAGATCCCTGAAAAGGGAAGTTTCCCTTGAGTACGTTTATCGGAATCAAAAGACCGAGTTATTATTTAGAGGAAGGTAAAGATTTTAAGCAGCTTTTATGGTATTCAATGCAATCTCAGTTCGAGAGACCTACGGTATTTTATTCTATCATTGTGTTCAATTAAAATTTAATGTCATGATGATAGAAACACTAGAGGTAATTCGCATGCAGGTTTAATAGACGCAGCAATGCATGATCTAAGATTTTATTTTAATGTTAAATATTAAAGAAATAAAATTAACACGTTATATGCATATTGTTAAAATGTTAAGACTTTAATTAAGGATTTGTTACTGTAAAATTTAAAACTGCAACTTAAATTCGATTCAGTATAGCTCATTGAAATTAATTAATTTATTTATATATTCTAAATACAAAGTACATCGTTTATAAACAGTTCGTGTATTGATGAATGTCTTCCCAATAAAATAACACTGAAATATGGTAAACATTTTATTTCGTCATATTATGAACAAAGTGGTTAAATCTGGAAAAAGAAAAACACTGTGGTGATTTGACGTCATACGCATCTTCGTAAATATGTCTTGTATATATTAGTCTTTGCAAAGTGTTTCGTATATAATTTATTGTAATCTATTTTAACATATTGCAATATGATTTCATTCATCTTTATTAACATTTTTAAACTTTTATAATTGTGGCAGTTTTATTTGTGGCATCACATCATCTTTGTAAATGTGCAAATATCTGTATATGTTGTCTGACTATATAAGAGTCAGTGCGCATCTCGGTTACATCTAGGGTGCTGATGTTTGCTTATTGTTTTCATTATATTATCTTAAATAAATGCATGTGTCTAGAGCTAGTTGTTTTTATTTAACTGCACCATGTTAATCCCTTCTGAGCATAGTTATATATGTTGTGGTCATTGCAGATATTTCTTTTGCATCGTCGAGCCATAGCAGGGGTCTCCATAACACCATTATTTACGACTAAACAGATTTTGAATGGCTAAGGTATTGTGTTCAATTAAAATTTAATGTCATAATGATAGAAACACTAGAGGTAATGCGCATGCAGGTTTAATAGATACAGCAATGTATGATCTAAGATTTTATTTTAATGTTAAATATTACAGTAGTAAAATTAGCACATTGTATGCATATCGTTAAAATGTTAATTGTCTTTAATTCAGGATTTGATATCGTAAAATGTAAAACTGCAACTTAAATCCGATTCAGTATAGCTCATTGAAACTGATTAATTTATTTACATATTCTAAATACAAAGTACATTGTTTATAAACAGTTTACGTATTGATGAATTTCTTGCCAATAAAATACCATTGAAATATCATAAACATTTTATTTCGTCATATGATGAACAGAGTGGTTAAATCTAGAAAAAGAAATACACTACGGTGATTTCGTAATTTGACGTCATACGCATCTTCGTAAATGTCTTGTATATATTAGTCTTTGCAGGTCTTGTATATATTAGTCTGTCGTATTTTTATTTGTGGTAGCATATCATCTTTGTAAATATGCAAATATCTGTATATGTTGTCTGACTATATAAGAGTCAGTGTGCATCTCGGTTTCATCGAGGGTGCTGATGTTCATTTATTGTTTTCATTATATTTTCCTAAATAAATGCATGTGTTTAGAGCTAGTTGTTTTATTTTATCTGCACCTTGTGAATCCCTTCTGAGCATGGTTATATATGTTGTGATCCCTGTAGATACTTCTTTTGCATCGTCTAGCCATAGCACGGGTCTCCATAACACCATTATTTACGACTAAACAGATTTCCAATTTGCTAAGGTATTTGCCGCCAACATTATAATGTGAATGAATCGCAATATCTTCCTATACCCAAATGCAGTCCACTACCTCTTCAACTATAGTCAGAATTCAAGATAGCAGAAAATTCATGAAGTTAATCAGTACTTTATCTACATGGAACTGGTCTATTGTAAAGAGATAATTTTATGCCAATCTTTAATCTTATGTAATAAAATATTTTTTGAAGACATTTCAAAGTGAAAAGTGTTGTGTAAAATGAATGAATCGCAATATCATCCTATACCCAAACGCAGTCCAGAGATAATTTTATGCTAATCTTTAATCTTATGTAATAAAAAAATTTAAAAAAACATTTGAAACTGAAAAGTGTTCAATAAAACAGTCTATTTTTGATACAATTAAAAACTAGTTTTGATACAATTAAATTAACACTATTTTCTGTTTACAATAATATTATTTTTAGACTGCTAATACGGGTTATTTTTATAAATAATATTCGATTTTGTTATATGAAGAGGTAAATATAAAAGAAGAAAAACCACAAAATATATGCACTATGTAAAAATTGCTAATACTTACATCTGTTCTATAGCTTTTAAAATTTATTGACTGAAAACTAATATTTATATCAAATAAAAGCTAACTGTAAAAAATTATTTCTGTAAAAAATTATTTATAGTAATTCTGTAAAAAATTATTTATAGTGATACGATGAACAACTTAATTACGAGTAATATTTTAATTTAAAGTACTTTAATAGCTTTTTCTAGATGGAGTTTTTTGTTATGATTTAAATGTTTTTATTTAACTTAAAGTTTTTAAACATTGAAAAATGTCATTTAAAAATAAATTAACAAATTGCTAATTTTGATATAAAAATAGTGTCTAATATACACCTTTCAAATTTATCTATAGAGTAACTCAATGTAACTTTTCTTATTTTGTGTATATACCTCTGAATGTTTGTATTATTATGAAAAAGGTTTAAAAATTATAGTGTTATTAAACAATTTATTACCAAACTATAACTACGTGAGCAACATGTTTTAATTCATAGCATATTAAAAGCTAATTTACCGAAATGTTCATTTTCTTAATTTTAAGCATTTTATTTAATTTTAAAATTCTAGAAGCTTCAAAATATTTAGTTCATACAAAAAATTATTGTTACCATTCAGTTTGATATAAAAACTCATCGCCTAGCATACGTACTTCAAAATTTATCTTGAAAGTAAATAAAAATAGATTTTTGCCATTTGTTGTATATTGTTATGCTATTATAAGAATACATTAATTGAAATTACAAAATTAAATGGAGCTTACCCAAACTAAAAAAAATAGAGTATTATCAAAAGACTTGTAAAAATTTCTTTCTAAAAAGAGAATACTATTTAATTTTGTAACGAACCAAAAAAGATTTTATAATACATACTCTAAGACTTTATGACAGTACTGCTCCTTAAAACAAAATATATATTGAATTTATTTGTAAACCTATATTTCCATTTAGTTTTGCTAGAATGATTTAAAATCTCTAAAATACCGATACCAATTTTGCTTTTTAACGAGAAAGCTTTGTATTCCTTAGAAAATAAAGAAGAAAGGCAAATAATAATTTATCTATTCACTTTGAACAGAGAAAATGCTTTAAAATTTGGCATCTTTTCATTTATCTAAATACAGCACCTCATAGAAAGTGTCTTCGAATAAACGTTCTCAGATAAAGAAAATTAAACAAGCTGTCGACTGCTTTGTGTACGTAAAAAGAAGTTGTCACTGCATTGACAGAATGTTTGGTGTAGAAGCCGATATATATTACGAATAATAGAAGTTATCGTTCTTGTAAACTGCTTGATAACAAACGGCATTTAAGAAAATTGATTTTAGGATTTTGTTTTCATCACCTATGAATTATCGGTACGGTTTTAAAAGCTAGACATAGTCAATCAACAACGTTATTAAATTAAAAGATGAATTTGAGATAATAACATTTTGTTGTTAGAATAACGAAGAAAAGAGGTTTGGGCAAAATAGTTTTATATGTATAAAAGAAGTTATAACGTCTAGTCTGGTTGGAATTTTTTCCTGTGCAAACCACCTTCTACTAGATAATGACAAAATATTCGAACTTTTTAACAGAGTTGTGAATTCTAACCTCTTAAAAAACTTTCGACTATTTATTCAGACCTCAGCTGATAGTACAACAAATAGCTTTGGAAATGAAATCTTATTTTCAAAATAATTATCAATCTAATCTTATCTTTTAATATTTCATTTTCTTTCAGCAACGGTATATTAAAATATTTTATATTAGGATTGGTTAAGAAAAATTCATTCAAAGTTATTTTGTTCATTTGGATATGAAGTTTACGTGTGTTCATTTTGTGTAATTAATTTATGTTAAATTGGTGGAAACAAGCCGGAGAGCGCTATTTCTTGTTTGTTGGAATTAGCGAACAAGAAATAACATATACACAAACCCATTATAAAATAATAATTCTTTGTTTAAACGCTGTATATTCAAAAGCATTACAGGTGACAATGAGTGTTAAATTAAAATAACCTCAATTTTCTGTATACTTTACAAATTTTTTATATACAACCACCATATCATACTGGTTACTCCTTGTCAGTATGAACAATTGTGTATAGAATATTATTTCTGTGTGAAAAGACAGAATCAGGTAAGTTACCAGAAAATGTTGCTGTTGAAATTTTTTCGGTTACTGTCTGTGGATTGTAGCTTATTTTTGATTCAACAGAATCGGATACGAAGAAATCCCGCAGTGTTGTATTGTGTTGTTAGTAAGGATAACCTTGCTTTGTTCCCTGAGCTCCACTAGTCACCTGGTTTTCCACCTTAAGACTTCAGCATTTGGAGATTTCTGGCGGAATGCGTTTACTTATCGTACACTGTCAAAAAACAAGAACTTAAAAACGTATCAGTGATGTAGTCATTACCATCAGCATATTCAAGCTACAAGATGTAAGTAAAATATCAGAAAATCATATAAGGGAAGAAGACAAGATGTTGCATAAACGTTTGTTTCACTGCCTTAACTGTAAAATTCGATTGAACAGCTATTTTATTTTTTTTTTTAGAAAAGGTGATTTGAAAATGTGTTAACGTGATTTACCGGAATCCAAGGCATGGCATATTATAGGTATAAATCAGACCAATCACAACGTAATATCGCGGAAGATGTTGGATTCGACAGAAGTGTCGTTGCAA
>CM063505.1:121425230-121427730 GCA_032207245.1 Pardosa pseudoannulata | reverse complement strand
TATATTTGACAGTGGAACACTTAATTTTTGGGGTATTTCTTTTTACAAGAATTACATTTATTATTATTAATATTCTATGGAGGATTTTAAAATGAAATATATTTTTAAGTTTCCTTCAACATTTATATTGTCTTTTTTACAGAAATGAGTGTTATAGATTAATTGTACTTTATATAAAAATTATTCAAATGTAATTTATATATTATTTCTTTTCCTTTCATATAAGAAATTATGGCTGGTATTCCGAAAATAACTCAGAATGTTAGTATACGGACAATCACACTTTTCATATTTTAAAAGAAAAAAACGGTGTACATTTTGAACTAAGAAAAAGGAAAGTAGATATAATATTCAATCTATACACTTTATTCAATTTATACATTGGAAACGTTTTTCAGTATGGAATCTTTCCATATACCTAAATACGACACCTTATTGAAAATGTCTCCGAATAAATGTTCTCCGAAACAGAGAAAATTAGACAAGCTGTCTTCTTCATTGCGCCTAAAAATGAAATTTTACTGCAAATGCCAAAATTTTATTGTACAAATATGTGTATATATACATATATATATATATATATATATATATATATATATATATATATATATATATATATATATATATATATATATATATATATATAAATATATATATATATATATATATATATATATATATATATATATATATATATATATATATATATATATATATATATATATAATATAAATATATATAATATATATATATATATATATATATATATATATATATATATATATATATATCATTATATAATGAAAGTGAAATCTATTTATTCACTCTATGCAGAGAAAATGCTACGTTACCTGAATTAAAATTTTCTATTTTTAAATAAATTTCAATACATTTTAAAACATATTTATTGTGAATTCCTTTTAAATCTATATATGTGCATTCAGTATTACGATAGTGATTTGAAATATTCATGAATAATTGATACAAATTTCTCCTTTCACGAAAAGAGCTTTTTATTTTTGTGCAAAACAAAGGGGAAAGGAAATTTATATATACTCTTTGTGCAGATAAAATGCTAAGTTAACTGAATTACAAGCAAATTTCTGATTTCCAACTTTTAAATACGTTTTCAATCTATTTTAAAACATATTTATTCTGAGTTTCTTTCAAACCTACATACCTGGATTCATTATTGCTGCAATGATTTTAAATATTCATGAATATGTGAGAGAAATTTCCTCTTTCACAGAAAAAGCTTTTTATTTTTGTGGAAAAAACGAAAGGAAAATCTATTTATCCACTCCATGCAGAAAAAAATGCGACGTTAACTGAATTAAAAATTTCAATTTTGCTATTTTTAGATAGGTTATCAATCCTTTTTAAAACATTTTTATTCTGATTTACACTTTTATATATACACACACACACATATATATATATATATATATATATATATATATATATATATATATATATATATATATACATATAAATCCAGTATTACCACAGTGATTTTAAATATTCATGAATAATTGATACAAATTTCTCTTTACACGAAACAAATCTTTTAAATTTTTAAGCGAAACAAAGCTGAAAGAAAATTTATCTATTCACTTTGTGCAGAGAAAATGCTATTTCAACTGAATTACAAGCAAATTTCTGATTTCCTAGTTTTAAATACTTTTTCAATCCATTTAAAAACATATTTATCTAGAATTTCATTGAAATCTATATACCTGAATTCATTATTACTGCAATGATTTTAAATATTCATGAATACCTGTCAAAAATTTCTCCTTTCACAGAAAAATATTTTCATTTTTGTGCAAAACAAAACGAAAGGGAAATCTATTTATTCACTTTGTGCAGAGAATTACAATCAAATTTCTGATTTCTCAGTTTTAAATACGTTGTCAATCTATTTTAAAACATAATTATCCTGAATGGCTTTCAAACCTATACATCTGCATCCATTATTACTGCAATGATTTTAAATATTCATGAATACCTGACAGAAATTTCTCCTTTCACAGAAAAATCTTTTCATTTTTGTGCAAAACAAAACTAAAGAGAAATCTATTCAATCTCGGCAGAGAAAGTACTACGTTAAACGAATTACAAGCAACCATCAGCTTTTATATTTTAAATAAATTTTCAATCCATTTTAAAACATATATATCCTGAATTTCTTTCAAACCTATATATCTGCATTCAGTATTACTGCAATAATTTTAAATATTGATGAACATGTGACAGAAACTTCCCCTTTCACAGAAACAGCTTTTCCTTTTTATGTAAAATAAAACGAAAGTGAAATCTATTCAATCTGGGCAGAGAAAATGCTACGTTAAATGAATTACAAACAAGCATTAACTTTTATATTTTAAATAAATTTTCAATCAATTTTAAAACATATTTATCCTGAATTTCTTTCATACCTATATATATGTATTTAGTATTACTGCAATAATTTTAAATATTGATGAATATGTGACAAAAA
>CM063505.1:121397730-121417730 GCA_032207245.1 Pardosa pseudoannulata | reverse complement strand
TATGAAGATCTAAAGTATTCAAGAGAAACAATGCATTAATTTTTACTACAGTTTATGGCACTAAGAATTGAAATACTCTGAAAGAATAGAAGTGGAAGGAAAGTAGAATTTAAATAACAAAGAACAACGAATATGTAAAAGAAAGCAGTACCTATTATGATGTAAGTCTCATTAAATGCAAATGAAACATGTATGTCCACTATTGTAGGCACTCTTGCTAAAATTCACTGTAGAAGCTATCTCAGATTCAAAGGGAGATTAATTGTGAACCGGATAAAATACGGAGTATGTTACAACAATAACCATTTTGTACAGTTTCAAATAGAAGCTGAAATAAATGAATACAGTTGTATGAAACTAATTGTTCAAAATAAATACACGGTTCATAAATACTTAGTGAATTCGGTTAGCCGTTTCTACCGAAGTAGTAGCATGAACATTTAATCAAAATAATGTTTTGTGGATACGGAATAAAAAGTAAAAGTGAGAGATATTAGATTTCATCGGTTCTATAAACAAATGCGACATTGTAAAATTTTTATTGTTGTTCCAAACTGGTTTCTCCTACAGTGATACACCTTATATAATTTTTATTCAGCAGATTTTCTACTTGTTTAATTCGAAAATTATTAAAGGAATTTACTATTCTCAGTTTTGCAGAGGATTGCATTCAAGGACAGGTTTACTTTGTGTCTGTTTTGCCTACCGTTTAGTACAGGGTGTTTTATACTGAATTGGGACAAAAATAAAGCATGATTGTTTGTGAACGTTGTAATTAATATATTTAGAAAATTCATATTTACATCAAAAGTACATTTATTCAAGTTTCTACAGGTCTTCAATACCTCTTGTCACACTCGTGATAGCATATCCCGTGTGATGGAGTTCAACCTTTCAACCACTTCGGGTTTTATTTCTTTTCGTCCTCAGCTTTTGTTCTCACCCACCTGCTTATGTTATGCCGATTGCACAATAGTTACCAAAGAGGTTTTGGCATATTCGAAAACGCAGTACGCTTTGCCCTGCATATACGAAATTTTGTTTAACAGCGCCTCTAACGGTGAGTTCGTCATTCGATAATTTTTCCCTGTTGCCAAATAAATTTTGCATAATTGTAGTTGCAGAATAAATTTGTTTCGTCTGAATAAATTCATTATAGCAATCACAATCCGCTATTATTTTTGTTCCATTCAATATGAAGCACCCTATATAATATCCTGTATCTACTGTCCTCATTAATTAGGATTTGGATCGTATGGATATCGTTAAAAGTGTGTATAATAGATTTAATTAATAGATTTAATTAATAGATTTTAAAAAAACTTTAAACAGTCTTCAAGATATATATTAAGTCTTCGTGATATATTTTGATAAGTTTTCTTTAGATTTTAAGAGAGACTATCCATTTTGTAATTCTCCAAAACTGAAAATTCAAAATAAGTTATTGAAGAAAATGTATTAGAACAAAGAGGTTCTCATTTTCAAAAATAAAAGATAAAACAGTTAATTCATTTAAATACTAAAACGATAAACTGTAAAAAAATTAAATTACTAACTGACTACAATGTAGAATAAATAATTTTAACGTAGAATGAGGACAAAGATATTGAACTTCAATTAAAATTTAAGGAATAGCAATCGTTTAAACATCGTATTTATATGTCTAAAATTTGTCTTTATCATTTGCAGTAATCATTAAGTGTAAATATTATGACTATAGAAATTAGTTAACTCTGTCCGTTTATTGTAAGATTATATGTAGGTGCAATCTACCGTAGATTGTATATGATCTTATTCTTTAAAACTGCATTTTGTTATATCTATGAATAAGACAGTTTGAAATATTTTGATCAAAATTAATTTAATGAATCTACTAATTTAAAATTACTCTATTGTAAACATATATTTTAAAGTTCTTAACGATCTCTTTAAAATTTCTATCCTGTATTAGCATTAGAATAAAAAGGTACTATAAGAAAAGAGCAATCAAAGTATATTTTCGATATACCATTACAATTACAGAATCCTTTTAACTATTCACGTAATCAATTTCTTTCCTTAAATAAATTAAATTACGATCTGATTACAATGTAGAATAAATAATTTTAAAGTAGAATGAGGACAAAGATATTGACTTCAATTAAAATTTAAGGAATAGCAATTGTTTAAACATTGTATTTATATGTCTAAATTTGCATTTACCATTTGCAGTAATCATTAACTATAAATATTATGACTATAGAAATTAGTTAAATCTGTCTGTTTATTATAAGATTATATGTAGGTCAAATCTGCCGTAGATTGTATAACATATTATTCTTTAAAACTGCATTTTGTTATATCTGTGAATAAAACAAATTGAAATATTTTGATGAAAAGTAATTTAATGAATCTACTAATTTAAAATTACTATATTGCAAACATATATTTTAAAACTCTTAACGATCTCTTTAAAATTTCTATCTTGTATTAGCATTAGAATAAAAAGGTACTATAACAAAAGAGAAATCAAAGTATATTTTCGATATACCATTACAATTACAGAATCCTTTTAACTATTCACGTAATCAATTTCTTTCCTTAAATAAATTAAATTACGATCTGATTACAATGTAGTATAAATAATTTTAACGTAGAATGAGGACAAATATATTGAAATTCAATTAAAATTTAAGAAATAGCAATCGTTTAATCATCGTATTTATATGTCTAAAATTTGTCTTTACCATTTGCAGTAATCAGTAAGTATAAATATTATGACTATAGAAATTAGTTAACTCTGCCCGTTTATTATAAGATTATATGAAGGTGAAATCTACCGTAGACAGTATATGATCTTATTCTTTCAAAGTACCTTTTGTTATATCTATAAATAAGAGAGTTTGAAATATTTTGATCAAAATTAATTTAATGAATCTATTAATTTATAATTACTCTATTGCAAACATAAAAATTTCCTAACGATCTCTTTAAAATTTCTATCCTGTATTAGCATTAGAATAAAAAGGTACTATAAGAAAAGAGCAATCAAAGTATATTTTCGATATACCATTACAATTACAGAATCCTTTTAACTATTCACGTAATCAATTTCTTTCCTTAAATAAATTAAATTACGATCTGATTACAATGTAGAATAAATAATTTTAACGTAGAATGAGGACAAAGATATTTAACTTCAATTAAAATTTTAGGAATAGCAATTGTTTAAACAATAAATTCATATGAATAAACTTTGCCTTTACCATTTGCAGTAATCAGTAAGCATAAATATTATAAGTATAGAAATTAGATAATTCTGTCTGTTTATTGTAAGATTATATGTAAGTCCAATCTACCGTAGATTGTATATGATCTTATTCTTTAAAACTGCATTTTGTTATATCTATGAATAAGACAGTTTGAAATATTTTGATCAAAATTAATTTCATGAATCTATTAATTTAAAATTACTCTATTGCAAAAATATATTTTAAAGTTCTTAACGATCTCTTTAAAATTTCTATCCATTACCAGCATTAGAATAAAAAGGTGCTATAAGAAAAGATCAATCAAAATTCATTTTCGATATACCATTACAATTACAGAATTCTTTTAACTATTCACGTAATCAATTTCTTTCGTTAAATAAATTAAATTACGATCTGATTACAATATAAAATAAATATTTTAAAGTAGAATGAGGACAAATATATTGAACTTCAATTAAAATTTAAGGAATAGCAATTGTTTAAACATCGTATTTATATGTCGAAAATTTGCATTTACCATTTGCAGTAATCATTAACTATAAATATTATGACTATAGAAATTAGTTTACTCTGTCCGTTTATTGTAAGATTATATGTAAGTGCAATCTACCGTAGATTGTATATGATCTTATTCTTTCAAACTGCCTTTTGTTGTATCTATGAATAAGAGAGTTTGAAATATTTTGATCAAAATTAATTTAATGAATCTAATAATTTAAAACTACTCTATTGCAAACATATAAAGTTCCTAAAGATCTCTTTAAAATTTCTATGCTGTTTTACATTAGAATAAAAAGGTACTATAAGAAAAGAGCAATCAAAATATATTTTCGATATACCATAACAGTTACAGAATCCTTTTAACTATTCACATAATCAATTTCTTTCCTTAAATACATTAAATTACGATCTGATTTCAAATTAGAATAAATAATTTTAAAGTAGAATGAGGACAAAGATATTGAACTTCAATTAAAATTTTAGGAATAGCAATTGTTTAAACAATAAATTCATATGAATAAACTTTGCCTTTACCATTTGCAGTAATCAGTAAGTATAAACATTATAAGTATAGAAATTAGCTAATTCTGTCTGTTTATTGTAAGATTATATGTAGATCCAATCTACCGTAGATTGTATAGGATCTTATTCTTTAAAACTACATTTTGTTATATCTATAAATAAGACAGTTTGAAATATTTTGATCAAAATTAATTTAATGAATCTATTAATTAAAAAATTACTATGTTGCAAACATATATTTTAAAATTCTCAACGATCTCTTTAAAAATTCTATCCTGTATTAGCATTAGAATAAAAAAGTAGTATAGGAAAAGAGCAATCAAAATTCATTTTTGATATACCATTACAATTACACAATACTTGTAACTATTCACGTAATCAGTTTCTTTCCTTATATAAATTAAATTACGATCTGATTACAATGTAGAATAAATAATTTTAATGTAGAAGGAGGACAAATATATTGAACTTCAATTAAACTTTAAGGAATAGCAATTGTTTAAATATCGTATTTATATGTCTAAAATTTGCCTTTACCTTTTGCAGTCATCAGTAAGTATAAATATAATGACTATAGAAATTAGTTAACTCTGTCCGTTTATTGTAAGATTATATGTAGATCCAATCTACCGTAGACTGTATAGGATCTTATTCTTTAAAACTGTCTTTTGTTATATCTATGAATAAGGCAGTTTGAAATATTTTGATCAAAAGTAATTTAATGAATCTATTAATTTAAAATTACTCTATTGCAAAAATATATTTTAAAGTTCTTAACGATCACATTAAAATTTCTATCCATTATTAGCATTAGAATAAAAAGTTACTATAAGAAAAGAGCAATCAAAATATATTTTCGATATACCATTACAATTACAGAATCCTTTTAACTATTCACGTACTCAATTTCTTTCCTTAAATAAATTAAATTATGATCTGATTACAATGTAAAATAAATATTTTAAAGTAGAATGAGGACAAAAATGTTTAACTTCAATTACAAATTAAGGAATAGAAATTGTTTAATCATAACATTTATATGTCTAAAATTTGCCTTTTTTTTTATTATTTATTTTTTTCTTTTTTTTTTTTATTTTTTGTAAATAAAATTTTTAGTATTTTAATTTGATTTTTTTTTTTTTTTTACCTTTTGCAGTCATCAGTAAGTATAAATATAATGACTATAGAAATTAGTTAACTCTGTCCGTTTATTGTAAGATTATATGTACATTCAATCTACCGTAGATTGTATATGATCTTATTCTTTCAAACTGCATTTTGTTATATTTATGAATAAGAGAGTTTGAAATATTTTGATCAAAATTAATTTAATGAATCTATTAATTTAAAGTTACTCTACTGCAAAAATATATTTTAAAGTTCTTAACGATCAATTTAAAATTTCTATCTATTATTAGCATTACAGTAAAAAGGTACTATAAGAAAAGAGCAATCAAAATATATTTTGGATATACCATTACAATTACAGAATCCTTTTAACGATTCACGTAATCAATTTCTATCCTTAAATAAATTAAATTATGATCTGATTACAATGTAAAATAAATATTTTAAAGTAGAATGAGGACAAAAATGTTTAACTTCAATTACAAATTAAGGAATAGAAATTGTTTAATCATAACATTTATATGTCTAAAATTTGCCTTTACCATTAGAAGAAATCAGTATGTATAAATATTACAGCTATAGAAACGAGCTAACTCTGTTTATTATAAAATTATACGTAGACTAAATCTACCGTAGATTGTATAGGATCTTATTATTTAATACTGCATTTTGTTATATCCATGAATAAGACATTTTGAAATATTTTGATCAAAACAAATTTAATGAATCTACTAATTTAAAATTACTCTATTGTAAACATATATTTTAAAGTTCATAACGATCTCTTTAAAATTTCTATCCTGTATTAACATTAGAATAAAAAAGTAGTATAGGAAAAGAGCAATCAAAATTCATTTTTGATATACCATTACAATTACACAATACTTGTAACTATTCACGTAATCAGTTTCTTTCCTTATATAAATTAAATTACGATCTGATTACAATGTAGAATAAATAATTTTAATGTAGAAGGAGGACAAATTTATTGAACTTCAATTAAACTTTGAGGAATAGCAATTGTTTAAATATCGTATTTATATGTCTAAAATTTGCATTTACCTTTTGCAGTCATCAGTAAGTATAAATATATATATAGAAATTATAATTTCCGTTTATAAATTATATGTACATTTTATGTATATAATTATTCTTCAAACTATTTTTTATATTTTATAATAAGAGATTTAAATATTTTATAAAATTAATTTAATGAATCTATTAATTTATTATCTATAAAAAATATATTTTATCTTATAATTTAAAATTTCTATATTATTAGCATAATAGTATAAAAGGTATATAAGAAAAGAGCAATCATATATTTTATATACCATTATAATTACAAATTTTTTACGATTATAATATTTAATATTAAATATAATTTATAATAAATATATACTGCATATTAAATTTTTGTATATTATTATATGTGTATAATTTTTAAGTAAGAGAGGATTTAGGAATTCTATATATATAAGGAGATTATATATAACAAATAACATTTACATATTATAATAATATTTTTTATTTTTATAAATGTAGTTTGAATTTATTTTAATTAGCATATATAAGAAAAGCAAAAATATATATTATATACATAATATTTATCTTTATATATTTTTTTTTCTAAATAAGTAAATATTTAAGTTCTTATATATTTGTGGTGTAGAGTATTGGTATGTATTTTCTGATTGTGTTCAAATTATAAGAGATTTTGACGAATCTGAAGTTGAATATAATAATTAATTACTCAAGTCTTATGTTCAAGACTTCTATAAATAACTCGCAATTTTAAACGGATCAAGTGCATCTAGTTATAAAATTTTAAGTAATATAATATATATATATATATATATATATATATAAATATATATATATATATATATATATATATGATATAAATATATATGTATGTATATATAATATATATATATACATATATATGTATATATATATATGTGTGTTGTATGTATGTATATAAATATTTTATATGTTGTATATATATATGTATTATATGAAATATATGTATATATATATATATATATATAATATATATATATATATATATATATATATATATATATATATATATATATATATATATATATGTATGTATGTATGCTATATATATTATATTATATATATATATGTATAATATATAATATATATTATATATAATGTATATATATATATGATATATATATATATATATATATATATATATATATATATATATATATATATGTGTGTGTGTGTGTGTGTGTGTGTGTGTACGTAAAATTATAAGAGATTTTGAAATCTGAAGTGAAAAATTAAAAATTACCGCGTCCTTTTACATTCCCCTTTTCAACCCCTAACCTAAATTGACCACTAGGGCTACAGTTTAAGCCCTCAAAGATGGGGTGTGTCCAATTATAACACTACATAGCCCTAGTAGACAAGTCAGGAAATTGCCAAACAAAAAGGAGATGCACGTTGTCGGAAGCAGATTTTTCTAGAGATTTTCCCGCAGATGTTGACCCAGGTGTTAAGGGTCTTGTATATATAACTTAATGCTAGCTGACCATTTAGTTTGTCCTGTCCCTATGATGAAGTGGGAACCCGTCCTCCCCCGTTATCTTAATAAAGGTCGTTAGCTAAAACGGTGTCATTTTTATGGGCCATGACTGTAACCACACATCAAGAAGTTCGTCTCCTTACATATATATGTATATTCAACTCTGAATATTTGTTAAAATACGAAAACCTATCTAAGCTCCTTAATTAGAATATATATATACACACATATATTCTTAAAATTTGGGAACAGGCAAACACGCCTTACTTAGGCGAAGCACAACACTGCATTTACTGATGTGAGAAAATACTGTCATGAGACGTTAATAATCACACGCTTAGTGTCCAATAAGAGACAGCTTATTCAACGATTCTACCATGCCTTAAAAATAAACGTGGATTAAAAAAATAATAAAACTGCATAAATATTGCAATAAACCTTAGTTATTCCATAGCCAATACAATCTACTTCCATGAGGTTTCTGGATATGGTGCCATTTAAAAAGGCTGGGGTATCGTGGAGGTGTTGCAACATTTAATGACTTAAAGAAAGCCATAATGCTTCAAGTGCTAATCATCACCACTGATCCGTTACGATCTGCACAATGTCCATCGACGGAACACACTGTTCCTACTTTTCCGTGAAATTTTGCAGGTGAATGAGGATGGTTATGGGGAGCATCTTTCCCTACATCGTCCAATTGACAACTATTTCTCTTGTGCAAACTGAATTGCTCTTATTTCTCCCTTACATTTACTTACTGTAGCTCAATGACAAGGCGATCCGAAACTAGTCATTAAATGTTAATATTGTTTTTGTATTCTGGTTTAGTCGTTTATTGTGTTAAATTTCATGATTCTTGAACAGACGTTGTCAGGTGGACATTTTGAAATTAAAATTCTTTTTCAAATTCCGTGAGGGCATTTCGTGTACAAACTTTATACAAAACTTCTTTGCACTCGTTCCCTTTGTGCTGTAGGATATCATTTATAGGGTAAATTTAATTATAACCACCCAGTAAATATATAATTACATAAGTACATATATTCAGAGCTCACTCATGTATGGTGACTGAAATATTAGACATTCGAACAACATACTATATTTAATATTTACCGTAAATTTCAGTTAAATCCTGTTTTTCCTTCTTAGTGTTGCCTTTTATATAAATAGAATGATTTTTGGAGACATTTATATTGCATAGTTAGGTGTGTTCTCCTTTCTAAATGTTTTTGGGAGAGGTTTTTATAGAGTTTATTCATATATTGACGTACAAGCACATACATACATTTAGAAGTCTTAATCCAGAAGGTGGGGTTAATTTCGATTCTAAAGGAAGTAGCTTTTATTCTTCAAAATAAATGTATTAGATATCGTTATCGACATCGTTGGCCATTTTGTTTTCAACTCAATTTGTTTCTACGTTGCCAATCACAGAAAACTAAAAACAGCCGAAGCAATCTCGAGATTGCGACAGGGTGTCGATTGCAACAAAAGGAAAACATAACTTACATAATTTTAAGAAAATGAGCACTAAACTTATACTATACGAATTAACTATGTTTTTGTTCTAACGTAATCATTTTTTATACTATATTTCTTTCTATACTTTATCCATTCAAAATAATTAAAAGTTATGCTTTAAACCAACGTTTTTTTGTCATATTTTGTTTCTTAGAAATAACCATTCGTTATATTATGATTTAAAAAAACTAGCATCGTCTTTCCTCTAATATATTTATGAATCAAGTAATATATTCCTCATATTACTAGAACACTATATTATAATAAGTATTAAAATATAGTTTACAGTTTAATATTTATGAACTATCATAAATGCAAATTTACGTGTGTCAGACAAAAATAAAACATGCAAAAACTAAAATTCAATGACACTGCATAATAACAACACTGTAAAGTGTTTTACTTAAAATGTATTAAATTATCTTTATATAAAACATTTAGTAACTTTTAAAATACCTTAAATACCTTAAAATTTAAACAAAATTCTAAAAATACCTCAATATAAATAGATCATTTCAGTTCATGAAGAAATATATATGCAATGAACTGACAACGGTATTATGAATACCTTCTATTCTATTTGCTTGAGTTTTAAAGAAAAATTATATACTTTCATATGATACTAAAAACCGGTGTAAAGAAAAGTTTTTTTTTACAATATTTCATAGCGTAATGGCTTCTTTTAGTTTTACTTTCTGCTAGAATTTTTCTTAGTACCTACTAGTCACATGAATTATATGTGACGTCTATGATGGTTACTTATACTGCAAAGGCTTTCTCTTGTGTAAATATTCTTTATACTCCTACATCTATTATCTGAGTATTGATTTAAACCGAGAAGAGGGAACAGTGGTTGTATTAAAAAATGTTTTTTGAAAGCTAAATTTTTTTAGATTCCCTAAGGAACAAATGCTTATTTCTTTATTCATTATTCATTATTTATTTATTTGTATTAATTGTTTGTATAAAATTTTATCTATATGATATTATTTCTATTAAAAATTTTCCACAGATCTGATCAAGTGATAATTAAACTTTTAAGTACAGTAAAAAAATATATCATCAGAAAATAAAAGAATAAAAACTACCATAGTATGAGGATGCATAGACTGTACTAATGATTGAAATTATCCTTTGGGCAAAGCATACCATCAAACTTTGAGGTCAATCTACACTGAAGATCCCAAGAAATGTCCTCTGTTAACATGAAAGATCCATGGATTCATGAAGTTGTCTCCATACCCATATACGTTCATCATCTTGATACAATTTGAAACGAAACTTCATAGAATGGGCAATGTTCTTCCAGTCATAATTAGTCCAATTCCTGTGTTGACTACACTTACCCAGGCGTGGTCAAGCTTTATGTCGTGTACATCAATGGTACACGAGTGGGTCATCGGTTCAGAAAGCCCATACCAATGATGTTTCTTTAAATGGTTTACAAGCTGACACTTGTTGATGCCCCAGTATTAAAATCTGCAGTAGTTGCTGGGACGATTGCACTTCTGTTACGTTTAATGATTTTCCTAAGTTGTCATAGGGTTTGTTCTTACACGATGTTTTCTTGAATCTGATTTTTACAGGATTCCCGATATTCACGGTAGAGTTTTGAATTAGTCGTACTGGAAAATACGAATTTCATAGCTAACAAGAAGAAACTACGCACCATATCTGGTGCGAAGACTCAAACATCGCGTTCAAACTAAAATCTTGATAACCTGACATTGTAGCCGATCTAAGAAATGTACCAGACACTTGTTGTCTTTTATAGGCGTTGCCGACCACAATGTAGTATTCTGATTGGTTTCTCATCTCTTTATTTGCATACGCATGTCTTTACTAGTGTATTCTATCTCTTCAGTGTAGAATACAAGTAGGTATGTAGTCCATGGAGAAATTAGTTGTACAGTTTGTTGTAATGCAACTTGTATATGAAGAATTTTTTCATCTGAAATGTTTATAGGAATCGAAGGAGACTTCGAATGCAGAATAGTATTACTAAAGCTACTTTAAACCAACTATTCCCGCATGAGGTGTGGAATGTCTTTCTAGCATCGAACGAACTTCTAAGAATGTCCTTCTTACATAAATAGATTTAAGTGATCGGAAAATATGATTACGTGACCGTCACCTGACAAAAACTTTTATATAGGTATTAGGGATATAAAATCATGCTACCTAATTGTTCACTATAGTATCTCTGCTTCAACAATATTTTTGGGATGTATGGTTTCACGGGAACTGATACCATCTGCTACCTGATAATATTGAAAAAGGAACATGTTCCACAAGTCAATAATTTCTCGTATTTCACTGTTTCCACAGTGAATCGACAGTACAAGAGGACCATTGCTAGATACATAAAAATGCATTCTATATCTTCAAAAGTTCTTGTCCAGGCTTTCATCTCAAAATACTTTGTTCATACATGTACTGTTGCACAGCCCAATCATTGATGCTTTTGATCGAATATATATATATATATACATATATTATATATATATATATATATATATATATATATATATATATATATATATATATATATATATATATATATATATATATATATATATATATATATATATATATATATATATATATATATATATATATATATATATATATATATATATATATATATATATATGTATATATGTATATATATATATATATATATATATATATATATATATTATATATATATATATATATATATATATATATATATATATATATATATATATATATATATATATATATATATATATATATATATATATATGTATATGTATATATATATATGTATATATATATATATATATATATATATATATATATATATATATATATATATATATATATATATATTATATATATATATATTATATATATATATATATATATATACATGTACATATATATATATATATATATATATATATATATATATATATATAAATTTTATATATATATATATATTATATATGTATGTATGTATGTATGTTTTATATATATATATTCATATATATATATATATGTATGTTTATGTATTTAAAAATATATAATATATATATATATATTTAAAGAAAACTGTTAATCCATCATGTGCAACCTATTAATATGTGCCATCTTATGTGCTATTCCTATGTACCATCATTGGCTCTGCTATTTTCAGTTACATCTAGCACATTTGATATTTGAGTTTTGATATTTTTCAAATTTTTCATATTCATAGGACAGGGTAGTGGACGAACCTGTGAGTAAAAACACAAATACCGTCACTTCATCGAACATACTGAACTTTATCTGAAGACTACGTTCCACTAATCCACGTTAAATGGCAAGCTGTTTGTACAAATCTTCTGTTATATCAAGATTAACTTATAACAATTTTTAAGTTGAATGTTGTCTTATATGAGCGATATTTACTGCACACACACATTGGTTAGCCATAATTCTTCTTTTTTTTCACACGAACGTCTGTACTGGTTATTTTGACTTTTCTGTTTACATTTTAATACTAATATTTTCCTTTCACACAGTAAAATATAAAATATATAATTAAATCCCTTATATAATAATAGCCTAAGTTGTTTGTCCTCGAATTTATGAAGCGGACCTCTTATAGATAGAGGCTTCAATATTGTATTCTTGATCAGTTACTGTTAGCAAAATTCATAGCGAGTAAAATTTACTTTCTCCTATGCATTATAAAATAAATTGCTATAAATATGCTTTATACCACAGCGAAAAATACTGTTGTTTTTAAAACGTGCTGAATCCACCCCTTCTTCCCTTTTCAAGCGTTTAATGAAATTATTTCAAGCCCTATTCTCCGGTTAAGAGCAGAGTATTAAATTTATGAGTTTATCACATAGGCCGGTCTCAACCAACTGGTTTAACTTCTAACTGCAATTATCTCTGTTTAAACGGAAAATTGCGTCCCACCATTGGTTGGCGATATGGGTTAATGACGGTTAGCCGTTAAACGAATTTGGTGAGACCGACCGATAATAAAAAGTTTAAAATAACATTCTTTCTGGCCTTATGATATCATTTCTTTAACCATCTCATTTATTCATTTCTTACTTTAAATTATTTAAATATCGTCTGCTATAATTTAATATTTTTTATCACTAAACTTAGATATTACGTAAATAATTAGCTATTATATTTGGCTTAAATAATAAATTAGGTACAACTAGGTTAGTTTGAAATTTAATCATCCATTTTGTTTGTTGAAATGAAAAGTAAGTTATAGATATTAACAACAAATTCTTTTCATAAATGTCTAGGAGTCTATTTCACGGACTAATAAAAATCTAACGTATGAGGGATATATCTTTCAAAATTAAGAAATTTGTTCGTTTGTATGTTTGTTTTTTATACATAACCCTATGGTTTGAATAAATGAATTCAACGTGATTCAAAACTGCATTCACAGTATCGGTGTGTTTTACAGGAGTATGAAGTTAAACAAATTATTGAGAGTATATCAGATAATCCTCAGACAAAAAACAAACCATTTTTTACTTGCCTCCTAGGGTACTTCACAATTCTGGAAAATTAAAAAAATTACTGATCCCGTGATATGACGAGCTATATATTAGTGATATGACGGTTCATATGACGATTAATTAAAAGCCACTGAAAATTTTTAACCTTCTTAACTATTTATAAAAAGGTATAACAGCATTGATATAATAATAAAATAAACATATAATATAACATAAAAAATGAGCAACTTTTCTAGAGGTAAAATAGTACGGTTAGCGTTTATGAGCAGTTAAACAAGTACTCTCTATGTTTAGATCATAGTGTGTCTACATCGAACATCCTCTATATATTCTGTAGACGATGATTTAAATGGATAAGAAACCTGTACAAAATATAATTATGTTAGTGGGTAGCTTTTACTACTTAATCGAGTGACTTAAACTAAACACCTCGGAACAACATCCATGAAAAATTCTGAAAAATTAAAAATGTTACTGATCCTGTCATATGACGGGCTATATGGTAATACTATTTAAAATACTACTTATTTTCTTTATACTCAAACTTTCATGTAATATAGCGTCTGAGAAAGTAGTTAGTTATGAATAGTTATGTAAGTTAAACTTATATAAGTATAGTAATACTACAAGTAACTGCAATATTAATCTACTGGAGGAAATTTTTAGATATTTAATTAGTACTTCCTGTACATAAGATAACTTAATTTGAAATCATTCATAATTCTATTTTTATATCTGTCGACAAAACCCCATTTCATTTTTACTAATGTGTAGCTTTAAATCTACGAAACGTAATTTCTATTAAAGCTGTGTTGCATATTCTTAAGTTTTGACTCAGTTATATTTGTACTAAAAAAAATACTAATTTAATTTGCGATATTCAAACAGGGTTGAAATAAGATTTTACATTAACTCTCTGAAAAAAAAATGTACCAAAACGGCCAGTGTTTAGAATTTAGTAACTCTCTAAATTAATAATGGTTCTGCATATTCACTAGCACTAAAAATTTTATAATTTTTCTAAAAAAAAGCTTTTTATGAATTTTATAATTTTTCTAAAGCAAAGCATGCTATGAATTCAACGTTTAATTAGCATTTTTTGTGAGTGCTTGTTTGGAATATCTTAGAAGTAAAAGAATAATATTTTGCTGGTTTTTTATCTCCCATAGAAAGCAGCATATATGACTAAAACTGTAACTCTCTTTAGCTTTTAATTAGCAGCATTATCACAATAATATGTCAAAACACGAAACAAATATCACTTTTTTAGTTAAGATTTGATGAAAGTTGATGAGCCGAAAGGAGCGCACGTGGATAGCACTTTTTATAAGTATTCAACAAATAGAAAAGAAAGTATGATAATTATATATAAAGTGTGTATAAGTTAATCATGAAAATGTCATAACAAAAGTTATTTCTCAAATATCATTATAAAAATATAGAACCTAATTAAAATTTATACAGAAACAAATTTTCAATTTTAATAATGATGTAAATTTTTTAAATTTTCTATCTTTCAAGTTATTAACTGTCTGCAGTTATTGTATGATAATGACATATTTTTTCAAGCCGTTTTAGAAATGATATTGATTATAAATTAAAAACTTTTTGTAAATTACTTGTTATTGTAAATTTATTCTCTCCGTAAAGATTAATTATTGATTAAAAGTTGCAGTCAATAATAGGGGTTGCCTTTTCATAAAAATTAGACGAACGATGGCCGAATGGTTAGGGTGCTGACCTGTGGAACCGGAGTTCGTGGGTTCGAATCCCACTATGGCATGGATGTTTGTAGCAGTTCGGAATCGGCTTTAAGAAGTAGGTCCCGATCTCATTAGCCCTCGTGTTGCAAAAAGTAGATCGTAGCAATCCAAAACCAAACTATACAAAACACCTCGGAGCAACTACTCAACTTCGGTACCAGGAACTACATTGCCAATTTTCATTTTTGAGACCAAGGTCCTGGTGTGCTAAGCATATATCCTGGTTAGGTAGTCAATTTTGCGAACAAGAGTATAAATATATGCAAATTATTGAGGGTGTATCAGATAAATCTCAGCGAAAAAGCAAACCTTTTTTTACCTGCCTCATAGAGTTCTTTACAATTCTAAAAAAATAAAAATTTTGCTGACCCCGTCCTATGACGGGCTAATGCTAGTTTTATTAATAATACTACATACTTGTTTGATAGTCAAAATTTTAAGCAATATAGTGTCAGAGAAAGGAGTTATGCATAATAAAAGTTAATCTTATATAAGTATAGTAATAATGCAAGTAACTACAATATTAATCTACTAGAGGGAATTATTACAATATTTAACTAGTACATCAGATAACTTAATTTAAAATCATTCATAATCATATTTTCATATCTGTCGACAAAACCCCATTTCATTTTTACTAATGTATAGCTTTAAATCTACGAAATGTAATTTCTTCCAAAGCTGTGTTACATATTTTAAAGTTTTGACTCAGTTGTCTTTTTACTTAAAAAAACAATTAATTTTATTAGCGATATTCAAACAGGATTAAAATAAGATTTTACATTAACGCTCTGAAAAGATACCTAAACATCCAATGTTTAGAATTTAGCAACCATCGAAATTCATATTGGTTCCGCATATTCACTAGCAATAAAATTTTTATAATTTTTCTAAAACAAATCTTTCTATGAATTTTATAATTTTTCTAAAACAAAGCATGCTATGAATTCAACGTTTAATTATCCTTTTTTGTGAGTGCTTGTTTGGAATGTCTTAGAAGCAAAAAAAGAATATTTTGCTGTTTTTTTTATCTAGCTTAGAAAGCTGCATATACGACTAAAAATGTAAGTCTCTTTAGCTTTTAATTAGCAGCATTATCACAATAATATGTCAAAACACGAAAAAAAGGTCACTTTTATAGTTAGTTTTTGATGGAAGTGGATGAGTGGAAAGGAGCGCACGTGGTTAGCACTTTTTATAAGTATACAACAAGTAGAAAAAAAGTATGATAATTATATATAAAGTGTGTATAAGTTAATCATGAAAATGTCATAACAAAAGTTATTTCTCAAATATCATTATAAAAATATAGCACCGAATTAAAACTTATACAGAAAAACATTTTCAATTTAAATAATGATGTAAATTTTTTAAATTTTCTATATTTAAATTTATTAACTCTCTGCAGTTTTTGTATGATAATGACATATTTTACAAGCCGTTTTAGAAATGATATTGAGAATAAATTAAAGACTTTTTGTAAATTACTTGTAATTGTAAATTTATTCCTCGCGTAAAGATTGATTATTGATTAAACATTGCAGTCAATAATAGGGGTTGCCTTTGCACCGAAAATTCGACGAACGATAGCCGAATGGTTAGGGTGCTGACCTGTGGAACCGGAGTTCGTAGGTTCGAATCCCACTATTGCATGGATAATTATCGCCGTTCGGAATCGGCTTTAAGCAGTAGGTCCCGGTCTCGTTAGCCCTCGTGTAGCAAAAAGTAGATCGTAGCACTCCAAAACCAATCTGAACTAAACACCTCGGAGCAACAACTCAACTTCGGTACCAGGACCTACATTGCCAATTTCCATTTTTGAGACCAAGATCCTGGTGTGCTAAGCACATGTCCTGGTTAGGTAGTCAATCTTACGTGCAAGAGTATAAAGATAAACAAATTATTGAGGGTGTATCAGATAATTCTCAGCGAAAAAGCAAACCATTTTTTTACCTGCCTCATAGAGTACTTTACAATTCTAAAAAATTAAAAATTTTGCTGATCATGTCCTATGACGGGCTAATGCTAGTTTTATTAATAATACTACATACTTGTTTGATAGTCAAAATTTTAAGCAATATAGTGTCAGAGAAAGGAGTTAGTTATGCATAATACAAGTTAATCTTATATAAGTATAGTAATACTGCAAGTAACTACAATATTAATCTACTAGAGGGAATTATTACAATATTTAATTAGTACTTCCTGTACATGAGATAACTTAATTTAAAATCATTCATAATCATATTTTCATATCTGTCGACAAAACCCCATTTCATTTTTACTGATGTATAGCTTTAAATCTACGAAATGTAATTTCTTTTAAAGCTGTCTTGCATATTCTAAAGTTTTGACTCAGTTGACTTTTTACTAAGAAAATAAAAACTAATTTAATTTGCGATATTCAAACAGGATTAAAATAAGATTTTACATTAACGCTCTGAAAAGATACCAAAAATGCCAATGTTTAGAATTTAGTAACCCTCGAAATTAATATTCGTTCTGCATATTCACTAGCACTAAAATTTTAAAATTTTTCTAAAACAAAGCTTTCTATGAATTTTATAATTTTTTCTAAAACAAAGCATGCTATGAATTCAACGTTTAATTAGCATTTTTTGTGAGTGCTTGTTTGGAATGTCTTAGAAGTAAAAAAAGAATATTTTGTTGCTTTTTTATCTCGCTTAGAAAGCAGCATATATGACTAAAAATGTAACTCTCTTTAGCTTTTAATTAACAGCATTATCACAATAATATGTCAAAACAAGAAAAAAAGATCAATTTATTAGTTAGGTTTTGATGAAAGTTGATGAGTCGAAAAGAGTGCACATGGATATAATTTTTTTATAAGTACGTAACATGTGGAAGAAAAAGTATGATAATTATATATAAAGTGTGTATGAATTAATCATGAAAATGTCATAACAAATGTTATTTCTCAAATATCATTATAAAAAAGTATCACCTAATTAAAACTTATACAGAAAGAAATTTTCAACTTAAATAATGATGTAATTTTTTTAAATTTTCTTTATTAAATTTATTAACTGTCTGCAGTTTTTGTATGAAAAGAGATATTTTTTCAAGCCTCTTTATAAATGATATTTAGAATAAATTAAAAGCGTTTTTGTAAATTACTTGTTATTGTAATTTTATTCCCCCCTACAGATTAATTATTGATTAAAAATTTCAGTCAATAATAGTGGTTGCCTTCTGATGAAAATTCAATAGTTCAATTATAATTCAATAGTTTGATAATTACGAAGTTAAAAATTTTATAACATTACCTCTGCGCAAAATATAAGAATATTATTCTTATGTTTTAATCGTAATTATGATTTGAGCATTATCATATGAGCACAAACAAAAATAAACTGGCTACTTGAGCCATGCTCATGGCAGAGGTAAAAAACACAAAGTTACATAAGTAGCATAATTATGAAAAATCTTTTGGAAAAATTAATTTTGAAGTTTGAGGGCATATATCTATAAACACTTTTTGAAAAATTTTAATGAAATTCTATATCATTGGTATAACAATAAGTTACATTTGGTTCAGCTTTTTTTACCGCTTCCCGTGTGTCATAGAAAAAGACATGCCATAACACTACCTGTTTGAACTATAAAGAAACTTCGAACTTCCCACAACCAATAGAAGTGTCAGTTAGTTTGGGGGATTGTGACCTTCAGCCGTTCTGCACAGGATCCCTTATATAACTTTAATCCCTTATATATACATATATATATACATATATATATATATATATATATTAATATATTATATATATATATATATATATATATATATATATATATATATATATATATATATATATATATATATATATATATATACATGATGATAAAATATTAGATCAATAAAGACAGATAGTTAAAGTTACTTACCATGCAATGCGCTCTACGCAGCAATAACATAGAGGTAAAATATATAAATCTTTCTAATAATAAATAATTCTAGAATAATTCGAATGTAAATGAGGTAAATAATTCTTCCTATCCGTTTTACATTTACTGGACTTATTGGAGTTAAAGTGTTTTGGTTCCGTTTTTTATTATACACACACACACACACGCACATATATATATATATATATATATATATATATATATATATATATATATATATATATATATATATATATATATATATCAGCCTCCTATTCATGACAAGATTACACTTCTGATTGAACCTCTATGACCACATTCA
>CM063505.1:121372730-121387730 GCA_032207245.1 Pardosa pseudoannulata | reverse complement strand
TACTTTCTTTATCACTTCATTGTCATGTAACAGGAATGAAAACAATATATAATAGAAAATAGAAATTGTCAGATAGACTTGGAAAAATATATAAACATCACACCTAGATTTCTATAAGTATGATATAAGTGTAATTTGAACTAAACCAGTTATTATCTCAAAAAGAGTGTTTTAGCGTGTTTTATTACTACTTTTTAGAAGTTCATTATAATGAGCTTATAAATGGAATTTATTGTGGATTCTTTGAATGGTGCTTACTTGAACAATACACAAATGAAAGCATTACCCTTGATTTCGTTAATTGCTCTCATGTTAATGGTGATGTGGGAAATCTTACATAGATACATCTATAGAGCAAAATGAAAATATGTATCAAGTACTACTACCGTTATGTGAGTTTTCACCACGTTTGACCATATGAGTAGTTCCATTAATATATATAGTAACATTTATCTCCTTTTCCATCTTATCGAGTACTTTGAAGTTATTGTAGAAACACAACTGAACTCTTAATTGGTATTTAAAATTCAATATGAATATTATGAACGTTCTCATATCACATAGTGGGATAATCAAAATGAAAATTTATTTCAATACTCAAATTATATTCAAATTTTTCCATATTTCAATAACACTTCGCATATATATGGAGATGGTATTTTGTTCCGATTTGTTCTCCCACTCCATTTCAATTTGTATCTCATATACGTATAGCATCTTTCTACACAAAATAGCTCAAGAAGTCAAGTATTTTGTAGGGGAATTTTAATTTCCTCCAGAATAGATTTAGAAGTTTACAAATTAAAGAAATATATTTAAGGCTATAAATCTTTTTTATTTTGCATAATAACATATTATATTTAATGTTAATATTGTATTTAATCCCTTCCGGTAAAATGACGAGTCTAGCTGTTCATTAGTTTTTCATTCCATACCGCACAATGACGAACTACACTCGTCATGCGATTAAAGTTACTGTTAAATATGATAATTAATTTAGTTTAAACTGTCTAGTGTACTGAATTGTGCAACACTTTTATCACTTGTGAAAATCACAAGTCACTATTGCATATTGTTTACTTAGAATTTCTTGTTACAAGTCATTGTCAAATTAATGAGTCAGAATAAAAGAAAACCTACTAAGAAATGTCGTGTGTGTTACAAGAATCAAATTAAAAGTGAGACTACTTGGCGGTGTAAACAATTAACAATTCCTTTGCACTTTGTTTTGAAAAGTACCACTAGCTTGAAGACTATTATCTGTATACCTTATTAATGTTTTGCTTTGATATTTTCTTAATTTTACTGTTTCTGATATTATTTAGCACTATATAAAAAGTGGATTTTAATTAAGAATATGTAAGAATTGTAAAATGAAACAAGTTTTTTAAATAAAAATTAAATGGTTATTTCATGCACAGTTTTTCATTATTAAATCATACCGAAAGGGGTTAGCTTTATCTTCTTATTATTTTGAATATAAATGTAATATTTAATAAATCTAAACCCTACCAAATATTCTACACTTTGAATTATTATTCAATTTTATCAATCATTAATATTTAATTTATAATAAATGGAAATTGACTTTAATCTAGCTTTTATTCATTTAGTGTCAAATATAATTATAAATATTAAGCATGTAAAATGAGTTTTATTATATTTCTAAATTAAAGGAAATTTTGAAAGAATATTTGTGAGGTATTTAAAATTTTCCTTTGCCAGAGAAAATCAATATTTTCATAAATTCTTCATTTAATTGAAGTTTATTCTTTCCTTAAGAAAATATGAGCTTTTTCGTTAAACGTCAGTTCATTGATTAAAATCATTGTTCTTAAAGGGTTTAATCCTCAATTCATGTGATAAACGAGGAAAAAAAGGAACTTTTATTTTAGCCAGATAAAATAGCTAAAGAATCATTTTATCATTCAATCCAATTAAATGGTAAAATGCATCCAATAAGATTTTAAAGAATAAATGTTTTCGATTTTCTTGAAACTATGCCAATGCCTTTTTTAAAGTTTGCATAAGGGGATGAAATTAATTTTCTCAAGAATAATGGAGAATTATGTTTTTCAGGTTCAAAAATAAGTTATTCGCTTTATCATAGGCTTTTACTTCCAGAGTAATTTATTTCGGAAGCATAAGATTACACGTTTCGATTAAAATTAATGTTTTAGCATAAAACCTAAAGTTGATAAATAAAATGAAATTATCCAAGAAAATTTTATCTGGACATTAAAAAAAATTAGATGAATGCGGATGATATCGTGAATTTAAAATTTGGTAAACATCATGAATATTTTCATTTATTTTGTTTTTCACAATCTTATAAGACATTATCTGATTAGCTTTTTAGAGTTACAAAAATTTCAATTACTTACAGTTGAAAAGCACGTTATGTTATGAGATGTATGTAAACAGTAAACTTGCGAATTGTAACTGTTATTTTAACTATTAAAAAGTCCTATCTGTCATATTAAGCACTGTAACTAAATAGGGAAGTATATAAACCTATACAGAAATAAAGTAAACCTAATACAAATAATTTTCGTAAGTTATAGAAATTTAATAATTAATAAATATAATTAATAAATATATACGTGTCACTACCTAAAAAATCCGAGATATCACATTAAGCACTATAATTAAATATGGAAAGTATTCAAATCCATACAGAAATTTAAGTTAAGTACAGAAATAAAGTAAGCCTAGTAAAAATAATTTAAGCATGTTACAGAAATTTAAGTTACGTACAATTTCAAAGTGCGTTCTCAATGTTATGTTATGATATGTATGTAAATAAATTATTTGGAAATATATATGATATTTCACTTCCTAAAAATCTAGGTGTCATTTTAAGCACTGTAATTAAATACGGAAAGCATATAAACCTATACAGAAATTTAAGCAACGTACAGAAATAAAGTAAACCTAATACAAATAATTTAAGTACATTATAGAAATTTAAGTTACAAGCACGTTATCAAGTTCATGTTATGAGATATACTTAAATAAATTATTTCAAAAATATATATGTTTTACTTCCTAAAAAATCGTATACGTCATATTAAGCATCATAATTAAATATGGGAAGTATAGAAATCCATACAGAAATTTTAATTAAGAACAGAAATAAATTAAGTCCAGTGAAAATAATTTAGGCATTTTACAGAAATTTAAGTTATGTACAATTTTAAAGTATGTTCTCAATATTAAGATATAAGATGGATGTAAATAAATTATTTGGATATATATATATATATATATATATATATATATATATATATATTTTACTTCCTAAAAAATCCTAGCTGTCCTTTTATGTACTGTAATTAAATATGGAAAGTATACAAATCCATACAGAAATAAAGCAAGCATAATAAAAACAATTTAAATAGGTTTCAGAAATTTAAGTTACGTACAGTTTCAAAGTACGTTCTCAATATTATGTTATGAGAAGTAAGTAAATAAACTATTTTGAAAATATTTATGATGTTTTACTTCCTAAAATATCTTAGCTGGTATATTAAGAGCTGTAAATAAATATAGAAAGTATACATATCCATACATGTTGAAAGAGAAATATGTGGGAAATTAAAAACTGATCTAAACAGCTATCCCAAATCCCTAGATGCAAGGTAGGCATTGAAAAGAATTTCAGTTTTATTTAGTTACTTTTTTTAAATATACATTTCGCTTACGTTCCTTTCATAGATTTCACTTTCATTTACCCCATATTGTAACAGTCATTCGTCATTTTTTTCTTTAATTTCTATAATGTTTTTTCTCCAACTTTATAGATTCATCCAATATTCTAAAATATAAAAAGAGTATATTATATACGTCTCGAAAAGAATACAATCTAAAGATATATGCTCTCAATTAAGTACTGGGAAAGGAAATCTCAAGTGATTGGTAAGTGTACGAGTTATATTTCTTTTAGATTACTGTTAACCATTTGGTGTGGGGGGGAATATTACTGTCCATCAACTAATGGGATAAATATACCTTATTTAAGGGAAGAAGAGACCTGAGAAATGACAGAATTTCATCCAAAATATGAAATTATTTATTTGTTCGGAAAAAAATCATGTGTATGCTTCATAAGGAATAAAACATTCTTCAAAGACAGGATTATTTTGCTGAATTAAAAACTTTTTTTCTGGCCATTAAAACTTTATTTTAAACTTAAATAAAATTAATTTAAAATAAAATTTAATTTTTGTAATAAACTAAAATCCTAGACTATTTCAAGTGAATTTTTAATATGTACTCCCAACTGAAAATTTTAGAGATTATCTATAATGGTGTTTGTCAAACAACTTGATAATTGAGAAGTACTTTCCATGTTACATGGGATTTATAATGTAAAACTACAATAACATTTGCTAACTCATTGTGAAATTGGAAATAATTGTGTTATATAAATATTATTTAACGTAAGTTAAGATCAATGCACAATTTCGTTTCTATACAAATTCTAAAGAAAAAAATTAAAAATTAAAACCAATTCATTAGTATATTGCATAAAAAGGGAAATTTTAAAGAATATTACTGAAAGAATAGTGCAGTTTTGTATTTTGATTAAAAATTATTTTTCAATATATTTTAGTTTCTTATATTTTTCATGTAACGTTATATATTTTCAATATAAGAATATAATAAATATTTTAAAATTAAAAGACTTATATTCAACTTTCCGTTCAACTCCCAAATAATCTTTATTGTCTAATAGGAAATAATATTTTCTGTGGTATATATTTTATCTTGTTTTTAAAACTGTGTTGATTAAATCCATATATTAACACTGAAATAGTTTATTGTAAAATTTTCCACTGTAATTTACATTTTATAAATTTTTATCTTCAGTTAAAGATAATTAAATCTATCATTATCCTATAGAAATTTTGTTTTTCCTATAGAAGCCGAGTTGGTTAAATAGACTCTTTAAATGCCTTAGATATTCTAAGTCTTAGATTTACAAAAAGTTAACATTGAGGTGTAGCGATCCTACACCTGATATGGCTAGTACGCAACAACTACTGTAACGAATTCCTGCACTAGATGGAAGTAAATCTAACATACTTAATTTACTTTTCATTATAATATAGTCTTATGCACTTATAATACTACTTACAGTGTAGTTTTTATTTGTCAAACCAAATTGTAAATGTTAGGTTATTAGAGGTAAGCGAGGTGAGATTTAAACGTTCATTTTATTCTAATGTTTGATTTGTTGGTCATTTTAAAGCATCATTTTAATAGACGGAATTTTATTTTTCAAGTTTTTAAAGATAATTAAGTCAATTCACAACCTATAGAATTTTACGTTTTCCTCTCCGAACCAAGATTGTTTTACAGAATATTTGAATGACTTTGAAATTTTTTCCAACAGTTAAGATTGAACTGAAGAAATGCGATATCTGATAGGACTACTACACAAAATCTACTGGTTACCAATCCCTGTAATAACTGGAAATAATTGCAGTAAACTTTTTTTCTCAATTCTTTATTTTTACCAACGTATAGTCTTCAAAATTTATTTCACTGAACAGATTACTACATTTCAAACCAAACCATATATGTTATATTCTTAGAGACAAAATAAGTGAGATAAAATCATTTATTTTATTTTAGAATATGAGTTTTTGCTCATTCTAAAGTTGTTGGTCATATCTTTGAATAAATAGCATTTCAGTTTTCTGGTAATATTTTTATAGTAACAATTATCTTTATCATTTTTTATTACTGAAATATTCATATTTTTATACTAATTTAATTTCTGTCAACATACTTAAATATAGAAATTAATCAGTCAAATAAATATTTTATCTAAATATTAACATTGAGCTGATGAAATTCAGAAGGACCAGTGCTCAATTTTTCTCGAGTGTCTTTGCATTAATAGAAAAAAATATACCAAAATAGGTCATTTACATTTATTTAATCATCAATTTGATTACTGATCTTTAGAAATTATTTCACTATATAGTCGTTTTAATTGTTAAGCTAAGCTACTGCTGTTAGGATCACATTGGTATACAGAGCAGAATTTAAGAATTCAATTTGTTTTTAAAAAAGAGGTAATCGTCAATTTGAGGCATTTCTGAAAATATGGAACATTATTAAGGTAAATGAAATATATATATATTTTTCAAAAATTCTTCTTTTCTTTCGATATAGGTTTAACTGTAGAATTTGCAGTCAGTATCCATATTTATAAAATAAAAACTATATTTAGACACAAAATGTAGCATTAATGAATTCTTATTTCCCTATTTATATATACTTAGCAATATACTAAGTAGTTTCTCGATTTTCAGTCAATCAATATCTGTCTCCTACAATAATGCCAATAATAGAATAAATCACTAGGAAATAGCACCGATGCTTATTAAACTTAATGAATGTTTCTGAAAAACTTTTATATGCCAAAGTTAGCTCCAGTTTATCTAATAGGATATACGTAAGAACATTTATTTCTAGTTCAATAATTACTCCATTTGGCTGAATATTTTATTTTTGATAAATACTTGAATGGCAGAAGCTAGGTAATATATATGGATTAAACCTTAATCTAATGTTCGGAACTCAGTGAGAGCCTTGTTGATATATAAACTGCCACCATCTAACGAGAATTACAGCATGCCATTTGGGGATAATGCTCGAAGCTAGGATGCTTTATGTTAACAAGTAATTTTGTTGATTCAAGTGCTTTTCATTAAGCACTTTTCAGGGATGTTTGAAGCAACATTATTCTGGCCCATCAATTATCCCCTAAAAGTAGGATTTCGTGTATTTTGATGGTGATTTTATTTTACTTATTCTAGAGAAATATGTTTGCAAAATAATGAAATGCATTAATATTTTGATAGAGGGAAATTCAGTTTTAATGATATTTAATTTTGATGAATCTATATTTCATAACTAAGAAATTAAATTCACAGTTTAGAAATAAATTCTTTGCTCGAGATTCAAATACAGTTTCATAGCCTCAAGGAATTTTGTACCTTTTAAATGCTGTAAAAGTTGCCAAAATCCGCCTTGAAAACAATATCATATAACTTTAAAAATACTGTTTTTTAAACAAAGATTTCTTGACTACTAGTGACCACACATTTTTTATTAAACAGGAAAATGCAATTTAAAAATGAAAATTTCAGTTATTTTGTTTTCATTTATCCAATTTATCATTTTGAATATACAAAAAATATTTTAAACTTATCTAATGAAAGTAGTAAATGATGTATAAAATTATGAATCACATATTTTGTCAGGGCTAAAAATTTCAACAACTGCTAAATTTATTAGTTCATTTTTAGAAAATCGTTCTTACATATTTTTGTGAAAAATTCATATAATATATATATTTTGTATTTTATCATTTTAAAATAAATTAGATAGTTTCAAATTGATTCTTTGAGTTATGTGTGATTCTTTCTCACTAATATATAATATCAATTCATCCTCTACTGCTTTTTATTTCCAAGCACTTTTGCTCATAAATATATTTTTATTTATTCTTATTATTTTAATATATGTATTATTTACATTTACACTCATATTGAAGTCCTAGTGACATTTTTACTGCCATATTTTTCACTGTGAAAATGCTTAACACTGAAATACAGGGGAAAAGTCTATGCAGTAAAATTATCTGTTTTATTCATTAATGATGACTGTAGCACGTAAAACTGATTCGTGGTTGCCACCTTTAGAGGTATTCTTTAGAAACAATAACTCTGAAGGTGGTAGAGGTACTTTAGGAAAGATAACTCTGAAGTTGCTAGAGGTGTTTGAGGAACGAATGATACCTCTGAAGGTGGCAGGTCTAAAAAAATATTCCCAATTCACCTTGGTCTAAATCTATAGATTCACTTTCATTGTGCTGCCTTAAGGAGTAATGTCGGCAGCCTGTATGCTGATCCTACAATAAAATGATGAACTATTTCACCGGTGTTGTGTGGACAAATACTCAAAACGAAAATACCCCCGCATTATTAAAAAAAAACATATTTCTTGAAACATATAATACCCAGTTTCACTAAAATGTTTATAGTCTTTTTATAATTTATATAGGCGTATTTAAATTCGAAATATATTAACCCCTCGGGACTAACGCTACGACACCAGAACAAAACATCTTATATAATGGTGTAACATATAACCAAATAAACAAAGTATCTTTTGGTGATAAATAGAAAATTTGTATTACCAAAACTATTTTATTGAAAGTTTAAAATATATTTTGGATTTTTTGAAATATTGATTTTTAATAGTATTTTAGACTGTCGATCGTTTTTTATTAGTATTTTCGAAAAGACAAACAAGACACACACAAAATAGAAACTGAAATTACATCTTTATATCTCATCTTTATATTTCATAATTCTAATCAAATAACGAAGTATTTTTGACAACATATCTCCCTTGGCCTCAAACACTAAACAAAAATGGAAAAGTATAGGTGCATGCACTGGGTCTCTGGAGATCGAATAAGATAAAAGTATATTTTTCTGAAAAATATATTCAGAGAAAATTGCAGAAATGCATCTTATGGGGGTGTAAAATACCTAAAGGACAGTAACTGAAAATGTGGGAGGTTTATTTCTAAATGTTGTTTTGTTTTGTTCTGATTTTATGTGTAATTCTTTTATAAAGCTCTGGCATCAAAGGCCGCGCGTTCTCATGGGTTTGTTAGCCATATTTTTTGTTTTCTCAATGTCCCGATTCAACATACTTGTATAAGTTTAGTTTTCAGACGTACTCTTATCTGAATCAGAAACGGTCGTGATGTTTGGATTGGAGATCTATACGCCGTTACAAAACATTCAAAGTTTGTCTGATATATAGTTGAAACTTCTGTACTTTTATTTTATTTATTTTTTAGTATTCGGTTGAAAATATCGATTTTGAACATATTTTTTATAGATGTTTCATTTATTATTTTTTATTAAATTTGAAAGACACAAATACGTTTTTCATAATCTTTCCTAGCCTGTTTATTACTATAATTTCGTACAGCATTATAGTTTTTTAATCTGTCAAACTCTGTCAGGATTTAACAATCCATATTGTATCTGAATTTTAACAGAAAATGTATTAAAAAGTCATAGAACATATTTCATGAAAAATATAATTTCTAATTTCATTAAAATAAATGTTTATAGTCCATATTATAATTCGCATAGGTGCATTTAAACCCATAATATCTATATCTTTACAAAAATATCTGGTTTTATAATTTAATTTATAAATACATCAAAGAATTCATAAAATATCTTAATTTTAGTAGAAACATTATTAGTAAATGATAAAGATTCATCATTTCTTTAATTTGAATAAAATTGTTTTTTTCATATAAACTATACATTTTTCTGGAATAATTTTTTAGGATAATATACCAGTTGTATACCATCGATTCTTCCCCCTCAGTGATGTCATAATAATTATTATAGTAAATATAGAAAGTAGTAAAATCTTTGAAATAGAAAATTAATAAGAAGAGATTGGATAAAATCTTTGTACTAAATATGCTTTTAAAATTTTCTTATCGTTGTACAATTAAAAATGAAAATAGTGTAGCATAACTTAGAAGGAAACTTAACTTAAATATGACCTGTATTATATAGTTACTCGATTAATCCATCATTGGACAACAAATTCATTCAAAAATTGTGTTTGATTGTCAACTTTGTTATTATTTATAGAATTTTATAGTTCACTAAGTTAAAATTTTAAATATATGATTTTCTGGCGGACAATAACACTCTAAAACGATTGTTGTACAAAAGAAATACATCTAAGATCTCAAATTATTTGAAAGTATTATAAGCTGAAAAATTATCATGTAACAAAATAATATTTCTTTTTTTAAAGTAAAATTTTAAAACTAAAATTTACGCTATTTAAATCCTAACGAAATTATTGAAAATAGTGTAGCATAACTTAGAAGGAAACTTAACTTAAATATGACCTGTATTATATAGTTACTCGATTAATCCATCATTGGACAACAAATTCATTCAAAAATTGTGTTTGATTGTCAACTTTGTAATTATTTATAGAATTTTATAATTAAATAAGTTAAAATTGTAAATATATGATTTTCTGACGAACAATAAAACACTGTAAAACGATTGTTGTATAAAAGAAATACATCGTTAAGACTCTCAAATTATTTGAAAGGTATTATAAGCTGAAAAATTGCATCAAATAAAGAAATAATATGTTCCTTTTTTAACAGTAGAAATTTTAACTATAACTTTTACGCCACTTCAATCCTAACGAAATTATTGAAAATAGTGTAGCATAACTTAGAAGGAAACTTAACTTAAATATGACCTGTATTATATAATTACTCGATTAATCCATCATTGGACAACAAATTCATTCAAAAATTGTGTTTGATTGTCAACTTTGTAATTATTTATAGAATTTTAAAATTCACTAAGTTAAAATTGTAAATATATGATTTTCTGACGGACAATAAAACACTGTAAAACGATTGTTGTACAAAAGAAATACACCGTTAAGACTCTCAAATTATTTGAAAGGTATTATAAGCTGAAAAATTGCATCAAATAAAGAAATAATATGTTCCTTTTTTAACAGTAGAAATTTTAACTATAACTTTTACGCCACTTCAATCCTAACGAAATTATTGAAAATAGTGTAGCATAACTTAGAAGGAAACTTAACTTAAATATGACCTGTATTATATAATTACTCGATTAATCCATCATTGGACAACAAATTCATTAAAAAAATTGTGTTTAATTGTCAACTTTGCAATTATTTATAGAATTTTATAATTCACTAAGTTAAAATTGTAAATATATGATTTTCTGACGGACAATAAAACACTGTAAAACGATTGTTGTACAAAAGAAATACACCGTTAAGACTCTCAAAATATTTGAAAGGTATTATAAGCTGAAAAATTGCATCATATAAAGAAATAGTATGTTCCTTTTTCAGCAGTAGAAATTTTAACTATAACTTTTACGCCACTTCAATCCTAACGAAATTATTGAAAATAGTGTAGCATAACTTAGAAGGAAACTTAACTTAAATATGACCTGTATTATATAATTACTCGATTAATCCATCATTGGACAAAAACTTCATTCAAAAATTGTGTTTGATTGTCAACTTTGTAATTATTTATAGAATTTTATAGTTCACTAAGTTAAAATTTTAAATATATGATTTTCTGGCGGACAATAAAACACTGTAAAACGATTGTTGTACAAAAGAAATACACCGTTAAGACTCTCAAAATATTTGAAAGGTACTATAAGCTGAAAATTGCATCATATAACGAAATAATATGTTCCTTTTTTAACAGTAGAAATTTTAACTATAAATTTACGCTACTTCAATCCTAACGAAATTATTGATTTTAAATTATTGGTGGCCGGACACAAATTTTCCATTATCTCCCTCGAGTAAAACTCTTGGAAATGAATGTTACATCTATAATTTAGTACCAAGTAAAGCTGAATTAACCATAGAAAGATAAATAAATAAAATGCTATTGGGAAATCAGGGAGTACAAATAATTAAATTCTAAAGCTTTAACACAGCATTTTGATAAAAGTTTTGCAAACTAAATTTAATTATTATATTTTCATCGTTCCAAGGAATAGCTCAAAATAATTGCATTGAAAGGAAATGCATGTACATTGGTTGTAAGATATTATTTAAATAAAGGTGTAATTTTTGTATGAAATTCCTTATAATGCTATACTAACAAATTGTATGTGGGACACGTACTAGTATATATTCTGACGATTGATACTTGAGAGCGGGTAGCGTACTAGTACGGGTTAGTGTAACAACATGGTTTGTTTGTTGATACAAAAATAACGGTATATGCAGGAAAATGAAGCCTCGTGTTCTTGTCTACTACATAGATTCTGTAAAATGTTAAACAAATAAAAACTAGGTTTTATATTATTAGTTTTATTATTGCTCTTTTCAATTTTTTGTAATGCGAAAGTTTTTATATATAATATAATTCGAAAAAATTAAAACTATATACTACTATTTCTATTTGATTTTACATATTTAGGATACTATTAGAAAATTTATCCACAAAAAATATATTTTTTGTTTACAAAAATCTTATAATTGTTATTTATATATTTTATTTGTATATCTGTTTATATATTTTAATATAAAATAAGAAAAGTTGGTTAAAAGATTAAATAATTTTCGATCTATTGAGATTTAACTGAATAACTAAATTTACACGCAAAACTCTGCGAAATGTACCCGCACACAATGCGTTAACTCCAGATAGAACCTGAATGGAGCAATGTATTATTTATTTTATTATATATGTGTAGTTATTTTCATTCCTTCAGTGAGTAGATAAACTGAGGATTAAGGATGCTTGAGAACTAAACACTGGGGATTCCGCGTAAGGTTGACCACCTAATGCGACACATGCTTCACACCCAATGTTCTCGGAATAGGAAATTGGCTCCTTAGGCCCTGCTCACTAGGGGCTGATGAACCGAGGAGTTTAGTTTCAGTTTTTAAATATAGTTATGTCTATTTTAAATGGAACCTGAAATGGGAATTGGAATTCATACTGGATAATTTGCAGGCTTAGAAATAAAACATTAAAATTTGAAATTATAGAGTTTATTGACACAAATCGACTAAGTTTCTCTTCCGCCCAAACAAATAACGTTTGGTTATATAGTGATGTGAAGAGCTAATGAGACAGGTAATGAGAGCTTTAAGAATCCTCCACATGATTACGCGCAAGATGAAAAACTAAAGTACGTTATATGATAGTTCAAATAAGCAGGAATTCATTTTAGTGTATGGGAAGTGGACAAATCTAGTCATAAACAGAAGACAAACAGTGGTATTTCATCAAACATTGACATTTTAGGGATATAATCACCAGAAATTTATCTTAAAATATAACTAAAATTAAGTTAGTTGTAAGTTTAAATATCATTACAAAAGCACATGGATATCTGTGTATTATTAGAAATTTTAAGCATAACAAATAAACTTATCCTAATGGCACTCTAAATTTACCGGCGTTTCTAACCTTTGGAAAGAGAATTTTATTTGTCTTATACGTGAGGTAAACTTTGGAGATTTCGAGAAAACCAAATCATGGCTTAGCTCAACTATCAGTATATCACTCCTTTAACGTAATTTAGTTTTAATTCTTGAGTACTCCAAGTAACAAACTCTCATTCTATTGTCTTAATAAATCTCCTCCTAACACCACTATATAAGCGAATGCAAAACGTTTTGGTAACAGGCAATGGGTCACTGATCTTAATGAAGTAAACATTTAAAACCATGCAAAACCATAATAGGAAACAATGGAATCTGAAATTCAAGACCAAATTTTTGTTTAGATATGCTACATAAAATAAATTAATAATTACAATGGATAACTAGATCTACACTTAAATGATACGGTAATTGAAGCATAGATTTATAAAACATTTGTTGATATTTTTGTAAAATAGAGCGGTTATACTACGGGGGAGGCATAAAAGAGAATCAGTGAAGTAGATTTGTAACATTATCATCTGTTCAGTAATAACCTACAATTTTCAAATCAGCAGAATATTTATTTTACTTAATGAATATACTTAATTAAGTATTCAATATCAATATATATTTCTATGTATCAATCAATCTATAGCTCTTTATCTCTCTATCTCTATTTTGGATAACAGAATAAGAGTTGAAGAATTATGTAAAATTTTGTTTAGTAAAATCTATTCTATAGAATTTAGGTTATTTCGATATCCTTTGAACTCTAGAGTATACAAAACAGTATTTTACTTTATAAGAGAGTGGATAAAACCAAACATTTATTCACTGACAAGTCACCTCCCCCCTATAATCATTAAAAAAGATGTGAGGTAAATCATGAAGCTGTTTGGTTATTTTAACTCTAAATAAAATATTCCCAAAAGAGAAGCATTATAAATTAACTATATACATTTCCAAAGACCATTGATTTTCGATACAATGCTTCGCAAGTTTGTTAACTTTTATTTGAAAGCAAAAGTCTATATTCTCTTAGACATATACGGCTTATTAAAATGTAAAAAAATAGTTTCAGATATTTCGGCGGCGTTAAGGTATTAAGAAGAAATTATTCTTGTGTTTTATAATATATTTAATTTTTGCATTTTGCTTTAAGTAGTTGAACTAATGATGAATAACTAATGAATCCAATAATATTTAGTTTTAGAAAAACTGTCGTTTAACTGGTTTTAAAAATTAAATTATAAAATATTTATTATTAAAGTGATAGAAAAAACTCATAGCATTGTATATTAATTACCCAAAAACTGAATAAAACACACAATGATATAAGAATCAGTGCCATTAATTGTAAAAGAAAACAAATGTAACATAAGTAGTAGTTTTATCTTTCCTGTTAATTCAGGAATTAAACGCTTTAAAGCGTAACCTCGTGATATAGGCATGAAGTTAACGTTTTAATTACTAACATTAGATGCGAACAAGTGAATTGTTGGTATATAAACTTCAGAATTTATATTATACATCAGACTAAAATTTACATTGTAAATGATATATGTTAAACATATGTTTAAACAGAAAATTTTCAATTATATTATACATGATATATATTAACCATTTGATTAAATTTAAAAATTTCATTTATATTATGCATGATATATATCAAATATTTATTTAGTTGAAAATTTAATCTCATATTACACTGTTCAAGTGGAAACTCTATCAAGTGGAAAACTTTTTTACAATAAATTGTTTCGATGTAAACAGAACTGTCCTTGATTATCATGCCGTTACAGGAATCCAACTTAGCCTGTACATAGCCAATTTAAATTATTATGTTTAATTGTTAGGTTTCATAAATGTGATCAAAATATTATATTGTCTTGTTTTAATTTAAAACAGAACGATAAACATATTTTATCTACAAAATAAAATTTTATCATCATCAATTTTAAAATA
>CM063505.1:121307730-121367730 GCA_032207245.1 Pardosa pseudoannulata | reverse complement strand
GAAAAGTATTTTATTAACGATTGAAAATTTGAACAAGATTCATAAATATATGTAGGAAGAGTGTGAACTAATAGTAGGAAGTGAATGATAATTTTTAATGGTGATATAATGGTTGCATTATTTGATGGTTTAGTAATAATATTCTGTTTAAATATATTTCAGATTACTTTGAGTAATTATTTTAAAAATTTGTGCAGGGCCGAGTTCTGTTTGTAAAATGCTTCAGTTCGTTGACCAAGAAGGTATTTATAAGAAAGTATATATATTTATAAGAATTATGTTGTGTAATACATCCAGAGAATAATATTTATTATCCTTACAGATCTCATTTGTTAAAAAGAACTAATTAATCATTACCAGTTTAGTATAGTGACATTCTACAGTTTAATTTTGCTTCAGGATTATTTCAAACAATTTATCAAATAGAGTGAGCAGTCACTAGTTTTGTTATTGGAACAATTGTAGATTGCATGAAAGCTAACTTATGTACTAGTTAATATTTGATTCTATAAATTATTGTTGTTATTTTAGTTATTTTATAACTAAATATTATTATTATGGAATTGTATTTTTTATAAGGTTATATTTAGAGTTTTTCTATATTATTAATTTTTATTATTTTTAAGTATGTAATTCTTTATTAAAAATAATTAAAAATTTATGATAAAAATTAATGATAAAGTGATATAAGTTACTAACCTTATGAAAAAACAAAAATATTTTCTGTTACAACTTTTCATGCTAAAAGAAAATTAAATGACTTAATGTTCTATTTAATGGCGTAAATCTGTATATAAACTGTTAAAGATTCACAGTAGTTACATTTATAGTCATGTCAACATATACGGTCAATTTATTACTAATTTAAATGGGACATTTAATGGTAAATATTATCTCCATTTCTGTCCTGTCTGTTTACCCCTTTCTATAAAACGTCGTTGCACCATATATATCAAAATAATAATATTTTATATAATAGTACAATTCTTGTATTTAAATTTATTTTAAACGAAAAATATATCGTATAATTTACATACAAACTTTTTTTCCTCTTTACTCTATTTCTTATCATTTTCTTTTCCCTTGTTAAAAATATACAATGCCAGTCTTCTATGTCCAAGGGAACAAGATTTAAAAAAAAAACTGTCTGGCTAGTAATAAAAATGCCATTAGGCGAAATAATTGTAAGTTGCATATTCCTCTAAAATGCATTTAAGTTAGGACAATTGCTAAGTACTGCTTTCTTATTTATTTTTTCTAAGAAAGTGGAGCAATTCTAAAGAGTTTTGTTGTTTGTTAGCTATTAGTAAAGTAAGGAGTATAATGTCATCTTAAAATGTAATGCAGAAAAGGGAAATAAAGAATTCCGAAAATTTTAAACGACGATATATTTAAATGTAATGACTCGGCACATTAGCAATGACTACGTTACCATTAGATGGGAAAAATCTTTCTTCCACGATTTTTTTTTATGTGTGTGTTATGAACTCATTAGGAGATAAAGAAAAGATTGCGATTTTGAATTTAAAACTTCGCTTTCCGATCTCTGCTTTTATGGCTATTTTTAATGGGAAAATTTTCTTTTGCCGTGCCTTAGCATTTTAATGTGAAACGCTAAGTGTTTGCATAAATGCGTCAGATAATTCGCTCTTTTGTATTCTACAATCGTAAACTTTAACAGAAATGCCCAAAATTTTTATGTAAAGGCGGCTGAGAAACTGAATGTGATATTAAAAAGGAATCTAATCGCATACATCGTAAATTAGGATTCCATTAAACTAATTCGTATGATTTTTTAATACCTGCGGCAAGGAATATAATTTTATACCACCATAAGCATAATTCTTTCGTGTCAAAGTAAAGATTATTTATGTTGAAAAAATTATTGAATTTCTGTTCGATTTGGCATTTTTCTAAGAATTTTGTAAGAATATTGTGTAAGAATATCGTGATAAAAAGTTAAATTATGAAAATTTAGAATTAGATTTAGGAGTTTACTGCCAGTGGAAATTATAATTGACGGTTCGTTAAAGTTCTCAGTTCCATAATCAAAAAACGTTATAACATAATCTGAAAAACGTTACGAATGATCCAGAGAAACCTGAAAATATCAATTAAATGACCTCTAATTGCAATAATAACTAAATTAGTTACATGCTTTATTGTCATAGAAATAACTGTAAATATATAATATGAAGTATACTGACTAGATTAGATTAAAGTTTTGAGTTTTTCATAGGTCAATTGGTATAGCATGTGTGACTAGTATCCTCGAAGAAATAGCTTTATTGTCATAAAAATAACCGTAAATATATAATACGGCGTATCCTGACTAGATTAGATTAAAGTCTAGATTTCTTCAGATATCAATCACTATAGCATGTGTGACTAGTATTCTGAATGACCAGTTTCGAACCTGCAACTGCCTGAAACTTTGCTGTGTGTCCTTTAGAAAGCGCACATGATTAAACTTGATCTAAAAGACAATAATCACAGATTTAAAAAGTCGAAAATATTATCAAAGTTCTTGGGTACCAAAAATGCAGAAACAAACAAAATTTATCATTTGAATTCTCGTTTACTAAACAAATGTTTAACATATAACATGTAGAATATAAATGAAATTTTCTGCCTGATTTTCCTACATTACAGATTCTAAACAATCAGTAAGAAATAAGGAAAATATTTAATATTCAGTGTTCAGGGGCCAAATGTTTAATGTTGTCAAAACACTCAATTCTTTAAAAACAATTTTCTACTGTAACTAAAAAATATTTCTGTTTTTCCTTTTGCATGTTTATACATATTACAAAAAACATTATATGCATACATACTAAGAGTAATTATATTTTGAATGTATAAAGGATTTAAAATAAGGATCATTAAATCAACTTATGTAGTATTTCAAATGTGTTAGACCAACTCAAAACAATAAAAATTGCGAAGCACAAATATTAGAAAGTCTAAGTTAAAAGGTATGGAAAGTTTAAAAAATCAATATCATCCATTCTATTAATGTATAATAAAATATTCCATACTATGCCATTAACACAATTTAAGTACTGCATTCCTATCAAATGTCGAATCAAGGTTAAATCTCATATGAGATATCCATTCATCGCTAGATACGATACACAGGATTATTTCTGAAACTTTGTATTTTCAAATAAAAAAAATATACTCTAGACATCAGAATTATTTTTCTCACAAAGATGATATCATATCTTATTGTAATTACAGTTTTTCTGTAAATTAATTGAAAATACCCACAAGAAATATATACATTTTTGTTTCTCCAAAAATGTTCCCGTAGTCCAATAAAATGTCATTTTGTGTCTTAAATTCTTAAATTCATTTTTACATGCTTGAAATTAAGTATTCTAGCAATTGAGATAACATTTTTAAAGTATTAAATCAAAAACTCTTGGCTTTTAATCTCCAGAACATTAATGGAGATAATCTCCTCTTTCTTTTCGTTATGTAATATTTTAAATGCTAATAAGCTTTTCCGATACACGCAAATAACTTTTCCAAATTTTACAGATTTTTATTGATTCAGTTAGTCTTCAAATATCTAAGTTTTTTCATTTTTTTATGTAAATTATGATGAAAAGGTTTACTATTTTCAGATGTATCAAAAATATTTTTCCATGCCCGTGAAAGATATAAGTCCTTTCAGTAGAAAAATCAAAACCATTCATTTCTAGATTGCTAAAGCAAATCCTTTTATCACTGGATGCAAATGCACTTATTTCACTGACGACTAAAATTGGATTTCTCGTCATATTTTCCAAGACGTAAGACCTCCGAGATTTTATTTTTAGTTCGATTAGTTCTTACCAGTATTTAAGATGTACACATATTTTGATTCAATATTACTCTACAGATAGAATTCTCGTAGATTTCATGAAAACATGAAAATATTAATTGATATCAACATATTGAGAGAATAACCTTTATTAATTTGAGTAGTTCTTATTGCTTAAAACTGATAAAGTTAAGCAGAAATCATTTATCGATTACGTTTTTTTATATATAAAATTCATAAGTAAAGAAATAATCCTCTCCAGTATTAGTTTTGAATATTAGATAGAGGCTGCGTGCATCGTTGAAGCTATTTTTTACAATGTCACTGCGAAATACGTAATGAACTTAAGGCTCTATATTTACACATATGTATATTCTTATATTAATATAAAAATTGTAAAATACGAAATTTAGAAGAGAAAATTCATAAACAGTAAGTATAATAAATAACTCAAATTACGAAACAATACAGTTTCATAAACTTTCTCTACGTAAAGATTTAAAATAAAATATGTTTAAAAAATCTCATCTCCGATCTTAATAATTATCATAAGATAATTTAACACAACTATACGGACTTTGAATGTAATTATGAAATGTGAATTATAGGTTATAACAGTGGCCTCACTATATCCTGGACAGATGATATCTGTGACTTTCATCTCTGAAAACATCGAAATTAACTGTTAAAACCGTAATCGTAATCTCTTTCATCCATAAATCCATAAGAAACTTTAACAATAACAAAACTAAATACAGTTAATTTGGAGTTTGCCCGTTACTTACAGGCCTATTATCCTTATTCAGTTATATTCTTGCTAAAGCCAAGAGTCTCATGCATACCGCCTACGAGCAAAGAACTTCATATCTACTGTTATGCATCAATCCACTCATACATGTTTTTGTTTTTTATATTGTTACAATCTCCTTCTTTGCTATATTAGCCATCGTGTTGCAAAAAGTAGACCGTAGCACTACAAACCAAATCAAACCTGCTTTGCTACACAAGAAATAACTCGGCCTGAGTTTACAGTTTACCGTCCGCAACAAATGCCATCGAGTTTAGTTTCTTTTGAAATCTCCATCTCTCTTTATTAATCCGATGACATATTTGGCAGACAATCAACAGGAGTGATCCAAAAAGGGTTCACTAGATGACTTCAGACACAGAATTCTCTGTGGGGATGATGAGGGATTTTGCGTGATACCGCAATCATATTTCTTTCCACTAGATGTAATTTTTCTCATAGCTTTGTCAATACTGATTTAACTCTCACACCTTTTCATTGCTTTCTTTCAACACATTTTCTTTCTTCTACTACTTTAATAGCTGCGTAGTTTTTAGCATTGCTTTACAGTAAATCTATTTCTAAATCTAATTAGTAAACAGCTTTCGGCCTAATGAATCAAGTTTAAAAGTATGCTGTGCTTTAACAATCCTAAGTCAAAGTTAATTCATTCATTTATAGCCATACCTCTTTCTAAGGCAATGAAAACTGGGATGCCGTTATATATATTCCATTAAAAATAAACATAAAGCTTACACAAGTATAATACACTAATATATTGTTTGTATTGATAGTATATATAAAAAAGACCATTTATCAATCGTATATTTTGGTTTTAGAAAGACCGTCCTCGATTAATTTAGTACAATATTATATAAACGAGAAGACAAATTTGACATTATATTCTTCAGATAAGCCTTCTCCCTCATTCTTCTTCGTCATTTCGTATTCAAGCAGCTTAATGTTTAAGCTTAATGCTGTTATCTGAGGTGAGGCAGAACATTTACAAAAAATGTGACTATTTTAATTTCTAACTTTCTTTCTAAGTTATAACACGCATTTTCCAATCATCATTTTGATTTGCAAGTGAATGAGTAGAAATAAAAATATAGAGGGAAATGCATTGTTAAAATGTATATTCAAGTTGAGACATATAATACTGTTGAATGAAATAGGATCAATCTTAGAAAAAAATTATAAATAGCTTATTATTTATTAAAAAAAATAACAGATTAACAAATATTTGTAGGGCTCGTTCCAGATTATAAAGTTTGTATCTAGTGTTACGATGTTTTCAGTGGTTTCTATCTCTTGAATTTTTTAATGAATTAAGTTTTATTTAACTACTTAAGGAAGAAATCCAAGAGTGTGGTAGTGAATAACAAATTTGGAAGATATCTTTTATAGTATAGATCAATAAATCTCAACTTTATTTAGGCTGCCACCCTCTATGGAGACGGAATGTGCATTTGTAAAAATCCCATAATATAATATATAGGAAAAATACTCAATTATAAGAGGTGAAATGTTTAATTGTCTTCAATAGAGTTACACACCAAATTGTGTTTACTGAGAAAAGCTGAAGCAACGATGAAATAAATACAGTTTATTAAATACTTTTTCTCATGTCAATTTCACACATAAGAACATAGAGGATGAAAATTACTGGTTTTGATACCATCCCAATAGCGTTAGTTTGTTTTATTGCTAGTGTAATCTGGATAATATTTGTAATAAATATTTTTAAAATCCTCCCACATTGGTCCTTACCACCAAAAAATGTTCACTACCCTTCAACGTCGTCCCACAGATTCTCAAGGAGCTGTATCAGCCCCTTTGGGAAGTAATAGTATAGCTGCTAGACCATATAAAGAAGCTGTATTATAAACTATATATTTTATTTCTCTGGACCAAAATATTCTTATCATCATAACAGATAAAACTTACAAATTTACTTAGCATATATATATGTCATTAGGTTCAACTTTACATTATTGAAAACATGAAGTTTTCGAAAAATCTATTAGCTACAGAAGTTTCTCCTAATTTCTTTAATAAATATTTATATTCACGAATTTATCAAAAAGTTTAATTTTTGGCTGTAAAATGTATCACATCTCTTTTCCCTATGATGTGGATAGAATTTTATGCAAATAAAGTATAAATTGTATCACTTCTTCCCGAGAACGTCTATACAAATTGAGTGTGTTACTTAGACTAAAGAAATGCCACAAAATAACAAATGGTCCACAGTTAAAAAATAGCCTTGCCTTGTGCACGCTATACACTAAACCAGTTGAAAATATTACAGTCTTTACAATTGTGATTTTATTCAAAATTTGTTGATTTTTGAATAATGTATAATATTAAATTGTTTGTTTCTTGTTAATGGAGTTTCATTATTTATCCTTTAAGAGTATATATATATATATATATATATATATATATATATATATATATATATATATATATATATATATATATATATATATATATATATATATATATATATATATATATATATATATATATATATATATATATATATATATATATAATATATATATATATATATATATATATATATATATATATACATATATATATATATATACATATATATATATATATATATATATATATATATATATATATATATATATATATATAATATATATATATATATATATATATATATATATATATATATATATATATATATATATATATATATATATATATATATATATAAATATATATATATATATATATATATATATATATACATATATATATATATATATATATATATATATATATATATATATATATATATATATATATATATATATATATATATATATATATATATATATATATATATATATAAATATATATATATATATATATATATATATATATATATATATATATATATATATATATATATATATATATATATATATATATATATATATATATATATATATATATATATATATATATATATATATATAATGATATATTTCCTCTACATTACATTTCCAGATAAAGACTTAACTACTACCTTGAGAAAAACCGGCATAAGGTAGAAATAGCGAACGGGCCATTTGTAAGCACTTTAACTGAGCTCATCTTCACATAGTGAAAGGACGTTGTTTCGAGCAGAATAGGATGCTGAATAGAGGATTTGTAGCACCGAGGACCACCTCAATAATTCTGTCTGAGAAATTCATTAGGATGCTAACGAAGTGTTTCCAGTGTTAGTTTCAATGGCATCCCGAAGAAAGAGTCTCATACGACAGAAATCCTCTACATGGTAGGGGAAACAGCAATACTTCCCTACCTTGTTCTCCAAAGGTTTGCCCAGTGACATCGATTAATAATTGACGACATTGCTCCCGATAACTGAAAAACTCCCTTTGGTACCGGGCTTACACCTGTCCGGCTACAGTTTTAAAATGCTGTTCCTCACCACGTCATCAACCAGACGTCCGATCAGCTGATATGGAAATTTGCGGCCGGACGACAGTATAAAAAGATCACAGTTGATAGTCCAGGGTGAATTTTTGAACGATCGAGTCTGCTCCGAACTCATCGGCTGGTAGTGTCGGGAGAGCGACTGAGAGTGTCCTCCGCCGTTTTTCTCTCCGAATAATTAGGAAGCTGATTCCTGTAATTATCAGCATTTCATTTGTAGATATTCAACCTTTTCAACTTTCTTCATCATAACTTTAACATTTTGTGTTTCTAATAACGATCTTTAGTCTGTACGTAGGCCTCCACTATCATTTATCCAGCTCCATTAAAGGTAAAGACCCTGCATTATATATATATATATATATATATATATATATATATATATATATATATATATATATATATATATATATATATATATATATATATATATATATATATATATATATTATATATATATATATATATATATATATATATATATATATATATATATATATATATATATATATATATATATATATATATATATATATATATATATATAATATATATATATATATATATATAATATATATATATATATATATATATATATATATATATATATATATATATATATATATATATATATATATATATATATATATATATATATATATATATATATATATATATATGTATATATATATATATATATATATATATATATATATATATATACATATATATATGTGTATATATATGTATATATATATGTATATATATACATATATATATATATATATATATATATATATATATATATATATATATATATATATATATATATATATATATATATATATATATATATATATATATATATATATATATATATATATATATATATATATATATATATATATATATATATATATATATATATATATATATATATATATATATATATATATATATATATATATATATATATATATATATATATATATATATATATATATATATATATATATATATATATAAATATATATATATATATATATATATATATATATATATATATATATATATATATATATATATATATATATATATATATATATATATATATATATATACTATAAGGGAATTCCTATGGTGCCCCGGCCGAAGACATACAACCAATATATAGTATAAAAAGTCTTTCAAATTTTACATCTAAAAGATTATTAAGATAATACGAATGATTATTATCAACTTATTCGAACTAAATTAAATTCCTGCAAAAATTATCTAAAGGATTTTATGTTGGATAGTATTAGCTACAAAAAATTAAAGCTAGTTTAAAATCACAGTACAGTTTAAATAAATTAGCAAATGTGAAATTTTATTAGTGTAACCGGTTTAGGTAGGGAAAAAATTCATGAATACTGCAAATAAATATTAAATTGCAATTTTTTATACTTGTCTTTAAAACAATTATTTTTATTCTTTCGGACACTTGGAAAAACTCTTTACCCTTCATAAAAATGTGTATTTAGAGGGATAAGCAAAAGAAAACGCAACTGGATGTTTAAAAAATTAATCTCTTTTCTGGAAGAGGAAATGAATTTTTTTTTAGCATGTGTTAGTTAATGCGTTATTTATTCTTTTTTAAAACTGAATTGTTTTTTTAATCAAGGCTTTAAGACTCAAGATTTTGAATTCAACTGATTCTGAAAAGTCAAAAAGTTTCATTCAGATAAGAAGTAAAATATCTTACATTTACATTTTTATTTAAATTCTGTTATTTTTTTTGACATTTACTTTAATCTGTTTTTATTAGAAAAATTACATTTCTTAAACTTTATCGGCAGAAAAGATTTTCTTTCTCTCGTCAGAAATTGAAATATTTTGCATATTATAAAAACATTTATATTTTACAAGTAAGCATTTAAATTAAATATCAGATTGAAGTTACAGGGTTTCAGCAGCCTGTTTGAAACTGATTAACCAGGAATTGGAAATGCAAAGTTTCTAAAATAAATAAAATGTATAAAATTATGAAATAAAATAGCTGAGAGTGGTAAAGTTGTAAACTACCTGTATTCGTAGATTATGTAATGTAGATTGGTAGTTATTGTACATACAAATTGGAGAATTATTATAATATTTTTAAAAGAAAGTTTATAGTTTATTTTAGATAAAATCTTATCATGACGTTCATTTTATGATGGGTAGTATATCTACCTTTTACAATGGTATGTGGTTTAGTTCACAAAGAAGAATTAGATGCATTTGTGTTATTCAATTTTTTTTCACTCACTCTCTAGAACTCGTATGATAAAATAGCTAAAATTCATACGATATATAGTACAAAAAATGCCTGTTTGTTCGAAAGAAATCATTTCTTTACATATCGACGAAACATTTTCTACATTAATTACTATTCATTAGAATTATTAAAATATAAAAAAATCCAGTTGTGTTTCATACTATTACAGGTAAACTGTAAAAACACTTAATACTCTCAATTCTTTCAACAGGTTTAAAATCATATTTATTAACAAGTGGTACAGAATATAAATTTTATTTGTAACTGACATTCAAGTGCAAGATCTCTTGCTGTAAGAGCGTAAATATCCCGCAGGGATCTCTCTGTGTTGTGAAAATGGTAACGTATCAACAAACCATTGATTGTAAATGGCAGTTTATTTTCAAAACCTTGTATCGAAAATGTAAGTTCAAATTTTGTGCATGTATCATAAGAAGTATCATATTGGATTGTTAGTAGTATCAAAACAGCACTTAGTCTATCGCTAGAACATCGTATTTTTGTAAAATTTTAGCGAGCCAAACATTTTACATTAATTTTATCTAGTAACTTTGGAAGCTCTACAAAACAGGTCAGTAGGATAAATATCTCCACAGACTTAAATATTCAATGGACTATTGAAGGGAAACTCAGTTTTATTTAGTTTGTAAACTAAAGAAGTTCATTATCTCTTGAAGATCATATATAAACAGCAAAGAATTTTTGATAGGGGTGTAGGCACTGATGCTGAGGTAGAACAAATACGTGTGGCTAGGCGTCACGTTAATTGGTTATCCGTAAAGTACAGAAATTTAGCCTGTTCATGGAAAAGAGAGACGTAAGCAGTCATGATATAACTGGTGACTTCTGTAATGCTGCATTGGAGCCAATCTTAAGATTAGGCTACTTATATAGCTACTAACATAGGAACTGCAATATATTCTACATGCTGTGGACTGTATACGGTTTGTGCTATCATAAGTTTGCGTGTGTATTATGTGGTATAGAATATAAATGGAGATTGAAAGTAATAAGATCATTGGTTCTATGAAAATACTTAAAAATTAATTAAGTAAATTAAACGGACCTGTCATTGAAGATGTAGAATGTTGATGTAAGAAAAAAAATTCAGTATTTAGTAGATACAGTTATAATTTAGCAAGTAGAAATTTGGTTTTAATATATTTTTCAAATTTAAGAATGTAAATCATTACTACACAATGTGTTGAAATGTTAAATATGACAGAGGTTGATTGTATGAGAAAACCTACCAAAACTTTAAAAGTTTTACGAATTACTTGAATCTTACTTTCAATCAATGAATTATTAAGCGATATATCAAATATTTAAATTCTATCATGTTAGAAGATAGCACATTATAAAACCAAGAACTGATCTTATTTCAATACTGAGGGTGTCAAAACAATATAAATCCTATTTGTATATTAAACTTTCTGTTCACAATACCAATTAAAAGTCTCAGATGTGTTTCTACATTTGAAGTAATATTATTAAATAAATAAATAAATTAATTAATTAATTAATTAATTATCAAGTTAATTAAAACCAATAAAACTAATTCAAAAGCTAAAAAAAAATAATATAAGTTACTAGCGGTTTCTTCTGTAGTTTTCGTTCTAATCATACCTTGAATTTGAAACAATTTCTAAACACCAAGCTGTATAAGAATTTTTATTGCCTTGCAGGATTGTTCAAAATTTGGTATTTGATGGAAAAAAAATGAAAATAAAAAGGGAAAAAAATGACTGACTTAAAATTCCTTTTATAAAATATTTTCTATTTTCTATTTAGTTTTAATAAAAAATTTCGAAAGATTTTTATCTTACAGAATGCTTCTAGTATGTAATGAATAATTTTGTCATAAAACACAAAATAACAGTTTATGATTTTATTTCAAGTAAACTTTCATTCTAAGATAGAATTTTACTTATGTATATAATATTACACAGAAAAGTAAACGTTTTAAATTATGGGTGTTTGTTTCTAATATCCTAATAAATAAAAATGTAATTAAAATATTTCTTCATATTGTAGCAAGACTAGCTTTTTAAACGTATAAAAAAGATTCAAAATTGCTTTTTATTATCATAAAAAGGTTACATATTTTTCTATAATTTGGAATTGGCTTTGCACATGAACACAGGGCTTTTAAAAGCAACTCTGGGAAAGAGAGAGAGAGAGAGAGAGAGAGAGAGAGAGGAAATCAATGCTAGTGCGAACAGGTTTGATGAAAAAAAAATTCACTCTAAAAAAAATTCCCAAGACTCTATAAAAAGCAGGTAACTATATTAACTAATGAAACAAATCTTTTAGTGCATGCCGCCAGTTGGTTCACTATCTGCACCTTTTGTTATCGCTTTTTAGGAAACTCCAAAAGCATAGTTATATATAAAAATAGGAGTCAATGAATACATCATATTTAATAAAGAACAAACAGAATATAGGTACACTTTTCACGGTTTTAATTGTCTCAGTCTTTGTTAATAAGAATACCTGGTTACACGTCACGCTACCTTAGAAAAGGTACTTATATATATATTTTCTGTCTCCTAGACACTGAAGAATCTTGACTCTTAATGTTTGACTTTTAAGTGATATCATTAACACTTAATAATCTAACGTAAATGAAAAGACTTCATTCTATAAGCTTATATCTACTTTACTTTTAGGTTTTTTTGTAACATTTCTTTACTTAACATTCAAGGTGTTTGGAAGTGATATATTCCATCCTTCATATTTCTAAACCGGTCGATTCTAAACATTTAGTCAAAACTCAAAGGGATCACAGTATACATCGAACAATGTTAAGCAGGAAACGAAGGGTCCCAAGCAGGGTTCCGAAGGAGATGGGCGCCATTAAAGTTTGGGGTCTGAAATTTCAAATGATTATAAAAAACGGAAAAATTGGTCGATCCGTTTGTGGTTTTTAAATTCATTCTTTATATCAGTGTTTTCATGAAATTAAATTTTAAAGACGAAGTTAAAAAAAAGCCAATACAGCGTTCTTCAGTAGTAATGAACATTGTTTTTTATCGTTATTCTTTGTGTCTAATTAATGCTTTCAAAAGCTTAACTTTAAACTTAAATCTTAAACTCAAAATTTGAATGGTTGGGAGTGATTAAGTAGAGCAAACTGAACTGCGTTCAGGAGTTGAAAGTTGAAACAAACCCTCTTGAATACTGTTCAGTTATTTCTGATTTTGATGTCGTAGACCAGGCAGCAACTATAATCCCCTAAACATACAAAAATGATAGAGGGATGTAAAAATAAAAGAAAACAAGGGCGAAAAATTGGGAGACGAGTTTTCAATCCACATGCCACTCGTCTAAAACTACATTGGTGAGTTTCTCTGACATTAATAAATTACAGACTATATTAAATGCTTGAAATATGAAGAGATTATCTTTTAGTACAAAACCGTCTGTTGGATAAGATATATCAAAATATACAGATTCATAGTCACAAAGCAAGAGTAATATGCCCCATTTAACAAAAATATCTGTATAATAATTGAAAATGACCATGAGGCACTGAGGAAATATTTTATTTATTCCGTTGTAATTATTTATATTTGTGAATAGTGGTATAATACAAATTGTATCCAAAATGCTTTTCAATAAATTTGGATGTAGATGCACTTAAAAACACCCTAGACTTAAATTTATAAATCAATTTATTAGCATTTGAATCAAATTATTTTTTACAAATTTCATATGATTGCTACCTTTTAAATCACATTTTTGCTACTCTTAATGGGTGTAAAAATAAAATCACAAATTATACTTCATATAATTCACAATAAATAAATTAATATAAATTGTTATACATAAAGTTTTATTCATCTTTATTAAAATTAGTATTAATGTAGTTTCGAAATGCTCAAAATACGATAAAGACATACGATCAAATTATCAAGTCTAAATAATCTTTCAAAATTCTGTTTTAAAAATCTGGTGAAACATATATGAAATATTCCAGTAGTTTCATTTTATGTAAATTATACAGAAAGATGCGAGTTATACATTTATCCATGATCACATATTTTCTTTTGGTTTCATTTCCAAACATTTTATTCTTCTATTTTAATATTTACAAGTCTAAGATAACGAAAAAAATCAAGCGATAACAAAAGCAAATCCTTTTAGCATTGAATGCAAATGCATTTATGTTTCCTCAAGCAAATAGAGAGATTCTTTCCACATTCCCACAGTTAATTCATTCTTTTTATTTCAAAATTTCTCATTTTTTCGTGAAAATTTAAGGATTTAAAACTCTTATCTTAAAGGATTCACCGTACTTTATTTACAAAATTAAAGTAAAACAAATCAAAATTTATAAAAAACTATTGAAAGTCATTAAATAACCATTTTCTTCTAGTATAAATGCTATTCAACACTATTATTTCATATCTCACAAAATGGTTCTGAATGAACTTAATAATTGACAAAATATTACTCGACTACAATTTTTTTGAGGAGAAAAAGGCGACAAAAACTTTGAAATAGTAATAATAATAAAATGAATTATTCATATATGCATCAGTACTTTTTTCACAAAATGAATTTTGCAAACAGATATCTCAATATTTATAATAAATCAAAATCTGCAAAAACGCTAGAAATTTAATTACTAAACACTGGAAAGAATTTGCATTTATAACATTTATTTGCGCTTTGTTCTTGTTCTTTTCATATTTGTTTCAAGAAATGGAAAAAAAAAATCAAATTGTCTAGAGATGAATTTGAAACGGCTAAATTATCATAAGGATTTTTTCAATATGATTTTGAAAATACAATTTTTAAAAATACATTCAGAAGGTTTATGTATATTTTTAAAGCGGTCTATATCTAATAAAGGAAAAACAATAATATTGAATCATTAAAGTGACAATTTTGAATATTTTTCCTTATTCTTGCTACAAATAAACAAAAGAATCTAAATAATTATATGAAGCGTAAATACTGATATTTAGAACGGACTTACATGGTTTAAAATAACTGTTTAATCATTATTGTAAACTCTCTAACTCGTCACCGAACGTGTTAGTACATATTTTTTTTTTTTAGCTTTCGGAATATTCACATATCTCTCATATATATATATATATATATATATATATATATATATATATATATATATATATATATATATATATATATATATATATATATATATATATATATATATATATATATATATATATATATATATATATATATATATATATATATATATATATATATATATATATATATATATATATATATATATATATATACATATATATATATATATATATATATATATATATATATATATATATATATATATATATATACATATATATATATATATATATATATATATATATATATATATATATATATATATATATATATATATACATATATATATATATAATATATATATATATATATATATATATATATATATATATATATATATATATATATATATACATATATATATATATATATATATATATATATATATATATATATATATATATATATATATATATATACATATATATATATATATATATATATATATATATATATATATATATATATATATATATATATATATATATATATATATATATATATATATATATATATATATATATATATATATATATATATATATATATATATATATATATATATATATATATATATATATATATATATATATATATATATATATATATATATATATATGATGTAACGTATTCTCGTTACATTAAATTTTCAGATACAGACTTATTTACGACCGTGAGAAAAATCTGCATAAAGTGGAAATAGTGAACGGGCCTTTTGTGAGCATTTGAACTGAGCTCTTCTTTACCTAAGGAAAGGATGTTGCTTTGCGCAGAAGATAGAGGGTTGTTAACTCCGAGGTCCATCTCAATTATTCTGTCTGAGAAATTCATTGGGATTCTGGAGAAGTGTTTCCAGTATTCGTTTCAATGGCATCCCGAAGAAAGAGTCTCACACGATAGAAATCCTCTACATTGTAAGGAAAGCAGCAATACCTTCCTACCTTGTTTTCCAAAGGATTGGCCAGGAACATCGATTAATGATTTGCGAGATTGCTCTCGACCTGGCGTTAACCTGTTCAGCTAGAAATCTACAAGCGGATTCATCCCCACTTCATAAACCAGCTGTCCAATCAGCTGAGATGTAAATTTGCGGAGACGAGGATATAAAAAGGCCAGAGTTCGAGAGAGAATATCTGACCGATCGAGTGTCCTGTGAACTCATCAGCAGAGAGCTTTGAGGCGAACGATTGAGAGTGTCCTCCCCCATTTTGTTTTCTCTTCAAATGATTAGGAAGCTGATTCCTTCAACGATCATCAGTTTCATGTGTCGATATTCATCATTTTCATTGTATTTGTCATACTTCAACATTGTGTTTCTAAATAAATATCTTTAGTCTGTACATAGACTTCCGCTTTCCTTTTTCGGGCTCACTTAGAGCCCCAGTACGCTACAATATATATATATATATATATATATATATATATATATATATATATATATATAATATATATATATATATATATATATATATATATATATATATTATATATATATATATATATATATATAAATATATATATATATATATATATATATACATATATATATATATATATATATATATATATATATATATATATATACATATATATATATATATATATATATATATATATATATATATATATATATATATATATATATATATATATATATATATATATATATATATATATATATACATATATATATATATATATATATATATATATATATATATATATATATATATATATATATATATATATATATATATATATATATATATATATTTATATATATATATATATATAAATATATATATATATATATATATATATATATATATATATATAAATATATATATATAAATATATATATATATATATATATATATACAATGTAAAAATTTAAATATTTTAGTATTAATATTATTACCTCCTATATAAATTTCATCAAATCCGATTACTCTATCTTTCTAGTAGCCTCTTGGAGTTAAACTCTTTGAAATAGATAAAACCTATATATATATATATATATATATATATATATATATATATATATATATATATATGACATTGTATGATATTCATCTTATTAAATTCTGATTATTTTTTAACTTGAAGCAGGAAAAGGAATTATTACCTACTAACAAGGTATGTGACTGATTCAAAGAATAAACAATAATAAGTAGTTTTTAAAATCATGTAAATTAGTTTTTACCTAAAATCTTATGTTACATTAATTTTGATAAATTTTAATCTATGAAGTAACCTGAAAAAGATTTATTCTACTAGTGCTGTAACGCCAGAGCAATATATTTTTTTACCCTTTGAAACTTATAGAGTTACTCTCACTTATAGAAATACTGTCATGCTAGATGGTCTATGTGTCATAAATATTTCAAGCACTATTGAGTGTGTAAATAAACTTCATTTCTTTCGTAAAAATATATTAAATGCCTTTATAAAATATATTTATTTAAACATATCACATAGCTAGAGTTTTAAGGAAAATTGGTGTATGTTTGAAGATTTGATATTTGAAGACTGGTATGAATTTGAAGTGAGAAAGTTTTATTTTCTGTTATAGAGAAATCAAAGCAAATGGAATGACGATTTTCTAACTTGAAAGAAACTGTTTATCTTTTACTGAATAGAATAATATGTAAGATATGTAAGGTTTTATAAGGTATATGGCTTTATAAGATATGTAAGGCTTTGTAAGATATGTAAGACTATGTAAGGCTTTAAGATTTGTAAGGCTTTTATAAAATATATTATTTAAAACATATTACATAGTTAGAGTTTTAAGAAATATTCATGTATATGTGAAGATTTGATATTTGAAGACTCGTATGTATTTGAAGTGAGAAAATTTTATTTTCTGTTATAGAGAACTCAAAGCAATTAGAAGGACGATTTTTCAACATGAAATTAACTGCTTAAATTTTATTGATTAAAACAATAAAGAGTGAACATTTGGATTACGCAAACAAAGATATTGTTTAGATGAATAAATTTATTACTTCAAGGAACATTTTCATGAATATAATTTAAAACTATAAATATTATTTCGATTCATTTTTTTTAGAGAAAGAAACATATTGTTATCGTGTGTTATTCAAAATTATTTTTATAAAATCACAATTTTTCTAAAATTCATGTTATTAAAGGTTTTCGTATTTGTTTTAATAGTGATTGCTATAAAAATGTTTGGCATGCACTTACCCTTCAAAGCAATGGAAATAAATTGAAAACAATAAGGCACAAAATGTAGAAAGGTTTATAAAGAATTGCAAAAAGGAGTAAAATAATTAGAGTTTTTCTCTCGTAAAATAGAATAGCATTTTGGCAACAAAGATTGAAAAGTTTTTTGAATTAAAAGATAATTATACTTGTTCACCATTTTCTCTAATAATTTTTTAAAAGCATTTAGAAAATATTCTTCTCTAGATAATCAGAAAAAAAGTTCCAAAATATTGTTTCAAGAGAAAATAATTTAAATTTATTTTATTTTTTGGCAATGGGTGTAAATCAGGAATTCATTAAAATATTGAAATAATTTCGTCAATGTCTTTTTCAAAATATGAAACTCTGTCCATATAATGAAATTTTTTATTATTCCATAACCATTTTATCTTATTTCTTTCTACCTAATAATTAGCATTTTTAATCTTTTCCAGAATTAAGACGACTGGATCCAGAAAGAAAGAAAAATAACAAGCATTTTCTTTGCACAATCTGAATAAATTGATGAAAATTGTATTAAAATATATTTTTTTCAATTGTTCTTAGAGAATTTTAAAGGATTTTTCGGAAATATATTTCTCTTTAATTAATTTCCTTGAAAACTTAATATGTCATTAGCCGGATATTTATGTAATAGTAATTAAAGTTTAAAAATGAAACATTATTTTAAAAGTTATAAAATTTTTTATTTTATTGATGCTCCTTTGAAACTTTTAAGAAACCATTCCTTACAGAGAAAACGACTTCAAAATCCCTGAAGCATATTTAAAATATTAGAAAGAAACCATTATATTTAAAGACATTCATTGAATGTATAATAATACAATGTATTGAGTAAGTATATAATAAATGTGTAAAGTAACTATCTGCATCACCCACATTAAATGTTGTTAACAGATAATTTAAGAATATAATAGATAAAAGATGAGTTTTAAAACACTTTATATATTAATAAACTTTTATTTTTATTGGTCAAATTAGATACTCAATAACAACCAAAATAGTATAACAGTTAGAAGATAAACTTTGCTATATTGAGTTTCAAATATTCATATAATACAAACTTATTTGTTTAAGACAAACATTTACAGTGTTATTACAAACTAGAAGATTAACTCATGACAAAAATGTGGTAGAAACCTTCTTAATATATGAAAAGACATGAAATTTTCAGTATGACTGAACTTGAACGAAAATACTTATTGCTTTTCTGTACCATAAAAGGAAATTAACGCATGATCGTAAAAAACTTTTGTCTTAGAGTAATTGTCTTATTTCCATAAAATTTGTCTTATTGTCATAGATCCTTGTATTTAAATAGATAAAAAAAGTTTATATTTGATTTTTTTACAGTTGGTATGTTTTATTATATCGGAATCTTTAAAATATTCCAAATACTTTGTTTTTTTATCCGTCTTTTTCACGGTTTCGTTTCTCTTGTTTCAGAGAAATATTTATTGTGTTATTACAAAGTGAAAGCTTGAGACAATATATGGTATAAATCTCAGTACTATATGATAGATCATGAACCTTATAAAATGACTGAATTTGAATGGAAATGCAAAATGAATTTTTTACCCCATAAAATGGAAATATGGCATAATCAGGCCATTTGCTTTGCAATAGAATATATTTTCATTTCAGTACATTTGTCTCCTTGTAATAGATCCTTATTCAAGTATCAAGAAATTTATTTAACAACCTTCATTTTACAGGTCGAATTTTTGCATTACATAGTCGATTTTAGGATGCTACAAGTACATAGTTTTTCTATCAGTCTCTCCAACATATTAGGATTATACCTAATGTCTGGAAACAAGATGAGCATCCTTAGAAAATAAAATGTTTTGTCGAGTGTGAAATTACCATGAAACAAACTAAACGAATTGCTAACACAAATGTGAATTATATTTTATACAAATTGTAAGTAACGTAAATAAACAGATATACTCAGTTTTGTTCCTGTATAAATACTAAACATACACTGAGAATCATACAAAAAAATTCTAATAGGCAGTACAGTTGTAACATTTTTAATAAATACAAATAAAAGACATAACTTAGAATATTTTGTGATGTACTTTGATAAAATTTCCCTTTTATGTATATTTAAGTGATTTATGCATTTATATAAAAAGTTTTTTTAAATTTTACCAAAATTCCACATAAATAGAATGTTTTGTCTAGGTACAGAGTGGAGTGTGAATTTACCGTTAAACAAACTAAACAAATCGCTAACACAAATGTGAATGCCTATATTATACAAATTTTACGTAACGTAAATGAACAGAGATATCCAGTTTTGTTTCTGTATAAATACTAAACATACTAAGAATCGTACAAAAAAATTCTAATAGGCAGTACAGTTGTAACATTTTTAATAAATACAAATAAAAGACATAGCTTAGAAAATTTTGTGTTGTACTTTAATGAAATTTCCTTTTCATGTATATTTAAATGATTTGTGTATTTATATAAAAGCGTGTTTTAAATTTTATCAAAATTCCACAAAAATAGAATGTTTTGTCGAGGTACAGAGTGGAGTGGAAAATTACCGTGAAACAAACTAAACAAATTGCTAACACAAATGCAAATGTCTATTTTATACAAATTGTACGTAACGTAAATAAACAGAGATACTCAGTTTTGTTTCTGTATAAATACTAAACATACACTAAGAATCGTACAATAAAAATTCTAATAGGCAGTACAGTTGTAACATTTTTATTAAATATAAATAAAAGACATAGCTTAGAAGATTTTGGGATGTACTTTAATGAAATTTCCTTTTCATGTATATTTAAGTGATTTATGTATTTATATAAAAGCGTGTTTTAAATTTTACCAAAATTACAAAAGAAAATAAACCTATGAGACATAATTTGATGAAGAACTGTAAAGAGATCTGGTTTGGAGGGCTACGGTTTAATTTTAGCAACAAGAGGGCTAATGAGACCGGGACCTACAGCTTAAAGCCGATTCCGAATGGCTACGAACATCCATGCCATAGAGAGATTAGAACCCACGAACTCCGATACCGAAGACCAGCAAACTAACCAATCGGCCATCACTCTTTTGATTAAGAAATTTTATGACTGGGAAAAAAGATTTAAACGAATTAGAATGGGAGAGACGAGGTTTTTAAAGAGATATTAAAGTGAAATAATTTTGGAATATTACATATATATGATGTGTTATAAGGAAGATTAAGTCTAAAATGGTACTTTTTCTACTAATAGAATCATTTTCATAGTTCTGAAGAATATGAGTTAAAACAAAAGCAATTAAACCATATAATGAGTCCTATAATAAAATAAAATAATTAACAGATCTCATTTTTTAAAACTTTTAATGTATCTTTAGGGTTAGGGTTTCTAGATTTTATACAATAATAAATAGTCATAAATCGCAAATATAGAAGAATTTAGCGGTAGAAATGATTTCCTATTTATAAATTTTCGTATAAGTATTAATAACCTAACTAAATATAATTAGTATAATCTATCATTCGTTCCCAGTATAATTAATCTGATTTAAACGACGATAAATTGCTTTTTAACTTATATGACAGCTATTGAATGTTTTTCGATCACTCACGTAGACGCGACAAAATTTCGAGATTTAACAGTCTCAGTTTGTGTATTTAAAGGGGATATTCAGTACTCTAAGTGCCATGAATAAATTTATCGTTTCAGAAGGAAACAAACTGTGAATCACTCTATTTCCCATAAATCTCATACTTATGCAAGGGTTATTTTGCATTTCAGCATAAGATCCCGGTGACGTTTCTAAATCCCCTGTAAAGTTGCTTCAAGATTGGTATATGAATGAATATACTTTTTCCATTCCAGAATACATATTGCAAGAAAGACAAACATAATTTTATGAAAATTACTGAAAAAAAAGCTTTAGTTCAAAATATTCTAAAAATTTTCATCAAACCAAAAGCAAAAACGTTTTTTATCAATTAAAATGCTTCGAAAAAGTTCTTTTAAAAATATCCCTGTTTTACTTACGGTTTGATGTCTTTGAGTCAAAAATATTTTTAATAAGGCATATGAGAATGAGTACTATTGCCTTATTTTGATTTCGGAGGTTACAAGAATACAGTCCAAGGATAGTATGCAATCTCGTAAAATTAACTATCGTAGAAATAATAGAGTTTTTTCACCATTCAACGCAAAATAGATAAATTTTATATGAAGTAATACCCATCACTTCTGCAAATGAGGCTAAAATGCTTAAATATGTTAAAAAAATTACTGAGATTTCCCTTAACTCAAAACCGTTTTGTTTTGTTAGATATCATCAAGGGTGTATATCATAAAACTGCTTTTGGCAAAACTTTGCCTTAATTTACGAACTGTTTTTAAGAACCACAGATTAGAATTTAAATTACGCTCTGGTTCCCAGCCCACTTACCCAAAGTTTGATATGTTTTTCAATCTAAGTAAAATAAGTTCAAAAGCGAATAGAATAGCAATGAAATGTTTCATGTTATCCAGCAACTTGTAGTGTTACTCAACTTGTTGTATAAACCTCAAGGATAAACATATTCTAACATCAGATGTTTACAATGTGTCTTCTGGCCACCGCTTTTAGCACTCACGCCTCTTGGAGGAAAAGGATTATTTCTTCAAATGGCCTCGGGTAAAATCCAGTAAAAAACAATAGTTAGAGGTTTGTAATTTTTCAAAACACTTCTAGAAGTGTTTCTTTCTAATGCCATTTACCAGCTTCAGCAATGTAATTTGAAAGTCTATGTTTAATAAACACAGTTCTTGAAGAGTACACAAAATCTTTAGAAACAGGTGAAAATCAATCTGACCTGATTAGGTAAGTAATATAGGAAACAAACGTTTTATTAATTTGCTTAATTATATATTTTCATCCTAAGTAAGAGGTCTGCCTTGACCGACGGTGAAATGCACACTGAAAAATAATCAATAACCTGAATAAACAATCCACCTGCCTCTTAAAATTGTTTCCACTTTAACCCGAACATGAATTCGCAGTGAAGAAATCAGATGACAGTAATAATATAAAGTTAATACTTTCATGATAAAGAATTACAGAAAATGCAATTAGAAGCATATATATATATATATATATATATATATATATATATATATATATATATATATAATATATATATATATATATATATATATATATATATATATATATATATATATATATATATATATATATATATATATATATACATATATATATATACGTATGTATATATATATATATATATATATATATATATATATATATATATATATATATATATATATATATATATATATATATATATATATATATATATATATATATATTATATATTATATATATATATATTATATATATATATATATATATATATATAATGTTATTATATATTATGTTAATATATATATATATATATATATATGTATATGTATATATATATATATATACACACAATACGCATATACGTATTGTATATATATATATATATATACATATATATAAATATACATATAAATATATATATTTATAATATATATATTATATATAACTATATACATATAATACGTATATATATTATATATATAATATATATTTATATATATATATATGTGTGTGTTTGTTCTGTTTGGTATGTAATATATTTCTATCACTTTGTATCCTTTTTTTTTTTAATTCATTTTTAGCAACCCTAGCAAATGTCCTCAAATACTCCCTGGTAAAATCCTTCCGATTGCATATCTAAAATAGAGTTCTGATTCGAAAGTTACGACATCCACATCACTTGAATAATTTTTGCTTGACAAATAATTGTGTATCTTTTTGAAATCAAATATAAAGTTTTAGCAATGTTTTTATAGTTCTTTCGGTAGTCGAATTGGCAGTATGAAAAAACAACGACAGTATGATTTCCAGTGTCTTCATTTAATCGTCCTTCTCTTCTATACCACTCAGGGCGGAAATGACCTAGATTAATAAGATATTAATCACTAATCATAATTTAATAAAATATTAATTGTTTAAAAACGTGTGAAAATAAACTAATATTTCCTATTTAAATGATTGTTTACTTCTTTCAAAATCTTAAAATATTTTTGCTACTTTCTATGCTTTTAAAATACTATTTCTTTGAGGTCAGTTAAAACATTTGATAGCAAATTAAGGCAGTGTAAATATTTAAGGTTAAAACACAGAAGAATTGCAACGGACATGAGACGATCTGCCATAATTTCAAAAATATTTTATTATCTTACATTTAAACCACAAAACTTTGAAAGGTAATTTTTGCTTGACAAGGTATTTTGTGACTTTTCTAAATCAAATATAAATGTATAATATGTTTAATCTTGCAATCTTATCGGAATCAACGATTCAATAAAATTGCATTAAAAATCACAAGATACAATTCATTTATTTTTTACAGAAGTTAAATTTAATGAAATAACATAAATGTACATAAAAAAGAATTTATAAATTTGATTTTAAAAATTCTCAAATAAAATAGAAAGTGCTTGTGTTTAGTGACGACTAAAATTTCAATATTAAGCATATCAAATATGTATTAAAATCCCATATGCACTCAAACATACATACTTTCAAATTCTTCAAAGACTTCCCGCTTATTAGGAATTAACTTTCATTTAAGTAAACTCCTTGAGCGATTTCACTCGAGACCACTAGAATTTACTTTGTGAAACGGTTCAGCTATTTGTGATTACCTAATTTATTTGAAGAAACATTTCTAAGGGCAATCCCTGGAAATTAAGTTACAAAATACTTTCCTACACGAATTAAAAATAATTGATACTGGTGTAACCTCACAGCAGCATCTCTGAGGAGAAATAAGGAATCTGATAGGAGACCAAAGAGGTGCTTTGTAAACATTTAAGAGTAGAACGCAGTACATTTGTATAACATCAACTAATATCTAATGCATTTTTAGAAGAATTTCGTAGGTCCACACTATTTTATATTCTTTCTAATAAACTAAAAACATTGAAGCATAAATAAGGCTGTGACTATGACTTTTATGGATATTAAAGTAAATATATGAATGTTGTTAAATATTCTTAAAACTGTGAATTAATTAGCTTTCATTATAATTTCCAGAAAGTTTTATTCAAATTTGATTACACCTACTTACCTCAAGTAAGTAAAGAAAAAGTCCTATTAAAGCTGTAACATAGATATTTTATAAATTCCGTGTCTATGATTGATAATATTTGTTTGATTGATAATTTAAAAGATTTTTAAAGTAGGTAAATATCTTATCTAAGGTATATAATTGATTTCGATTTTGATTGAAATGCATATTCTCACTTTCTAAGAGAAATGACCTAGAAAAGTAAATACGGAAGAGACGAAATGCTTTAGGGCGAGATTTAAATTGACATTAGACATTGCAAAGTAAATCATTTTGCTTTTAATTTAATGAGTTTGTCAAGGTAATAAAAAACTAGAAGTATATTTCAGTAAACATGATCAAACGTTTAAAATAAAATATTGAAAATTGTAAGATTTATTAAGATCCAATCATAGAATTATTAAAATATCTATTTATATTAAGTATATTTTTACCGCTTCTATTGATATTACGTTTTCTTAGACTTTAGCATAGAACATAAAAAAACGAATTATTAGGCATTTAGGAGATTACATTTAGAGTTTGCGTTTTCTAATGTTACTGACAATTAGTTCTAGATCCCGAAGGTTTTTTGATTTTTTAACATATGATAATGTTTTATTGAGATAAAACAAACAACAATTTCAGTAGACTTAATATTTTTTTCATGAAAATAATATGCTCATTACTATAAATTCAATACAAATATTCTCTGTATTTAGAAATACAACTATTTTGACATTCAGAATTATTAATTTTCATCTTGATCGTGGCAATCTGGATGAATATCCTATGAGTGGCTATTTACGAGGCCAGGTGAAAATGTTAATTCATTTGGGAAGGAAATTGCAGCAACTATTTTAACTTTGTTGCAAAGTCCAAAAATGTACATAAAAGTAAAATTTTTTAGCAAAGAACCATTCACCGAATTATGGCAGTAGTCAACTGTCATCTTGATCATGGCAATCTGGATGAAAATCCTTCCATCAGGTAGTCTTTGGACGAATTATGTTTTGTCAGCCAATATGTGAAATTTTGATTTACTGGAGAAATATACCTATAAAAATTGTTATTTTTTGACTACATTATTTTTATTTAGTTCTAGAATTTCTTTGCAATTAGTAACTGGCAACATACCGACTTTTAGACTTTTAATAGTTTGGTGTTGTGATGTCATGCAAGATATCTTGGATTACTAAATATACTCTCTTGGATATACTAGATCTTGGATTTTACTTGACAATTGCCTGTTTAATAAGATCTCACACGTTGTCTCTGGGTCTCATGAGTGGCTATTTCCGAGGCCAGGTGAAAATGTTAATTCTTTTGGGAAGGAAATTGCAGCAACTATTTTAACTTTGTTGCAAAGTCCCAAAATGTACATAAAAGGGAAATTTTTCAGCAAAGAACCATTCAATGAGTTATGACAGTAGTCGATTGTTATCTTGATCATGGCAATCTGGATGAAAATCCTTCCATCAGGTAGTCTTTGGACAAATTTTTTTTTGTCGGCCAATATGTGAAATTTTGATTTACTGGAGAAACATACGTATAAAAAATTGTTATTTTTTTACTACATTATTTTTATTTAATTCTATTTACTTAACTCCCATCTGCAATAGCCAAGGAATGACCTTCATTATAAATTTAGCTCTATTTTAATTTGGTTTTGTTTCATTTTGGAGTGCTACGGTTTACTTTTTGCAACACAAGGGCTAATGAGACCCGGACCAACTGCTTAAAGCTGATTCCGAACGGCTACGCACATCCATGCCATAGTGGGATTCAAACCCACGAACTCCGGTTCCGAAGGCCTGCACCCTAACCATTCGGCCATAGTTCGGCTCTATTTTAGCTATTATTGAATACATATTTGGCACTCTACTAGTTCTTTATTGTTATCTATCTTTAGCTCTCTTTTATCTTATTGTCCTATTGCCTAATAATGCTCTGAAAGTCTTTTGTTAATCAGACAACTTCTGTCATCCATAAAGGACTTTAGAACTATTAAAAGACCAAAATTGGATATCACTGTATCAGTGATAGAAAGAGTGGTGGTGCGATATGATAAACGCGTGGGACCTGCTGGATTACTTAACTAGAGCAGGTGGGACGAGGTTCTTTTTATTTTGGATTTGTCATACATAAATACCCCCCTTTCCAAACTTAATGGGAAAACACAATTATTTATTTACAATACATTCATTTTTAAAATGAAAAAAATGTGTAATACCAGAGCCTGATTATAAGCAAAAATATACAAAATGTGTATCAACATCAAAAAGTTGAATTGCATTTTCTTTGCATCGTGAAGAAAAAATCCCCTTTCAAGTGAGAGATATTATTCCGGCCAAGGTTCACAGTGATCTCCTCCCCTCCTCTCTGCTCTGCCCTGTTCTCAGAGCTCCAATCTTCGTGATCTGATCCCATAAGAAAAAGGAGCCTTCCACTTCATAAATTATCCCCTTGTCTTGGAGTTTGCACGATAAGACCAGTATCTTTTTCACAACCGTCGTCAAAAAATGTCAAATCCGAAGACTTTATGAGCCCAATAGCCGAATGTCACATATTCCTGAAGAACGAAGAGTTGAGGGGTCAAAGAATTGACTCCTCATATCGGGGGAGAGCACAGCTGCAGAATCTGGTCGTGTATCCAAATCTCTTACAAGACGTATTGATGATATCTCGTTGCTTGAATTGAAGTAGGTAAAGTTTCGTATAGCCAATACACTCCCATAACTTTGTTACCATAACTTTACCATAACATATTTAACGTTACCATAACAAAATTTAAAATATACAATTTGAAACAAAATTATTACAATGTTGTATATATTTCTACATTTCTAATTAGATATATTTTTTGAGTAATTTACACATGTTTGTACGCACTCTATGGCCAAAGGGCAAAATTTGTACACACTTGTGTTGGGCCGCTGAAAACGAAGAAATTTTTAGTCTGCAGTACTTGAATATTGCATGGTTTAAGAGTTTTTATTGGCAGCAATCGACTTCTTCTTGCAAAAGACTCTTAGTAGTACAGACTAATGCAAAGCTGAACCTCTCTCATTCTTCTAATTTTTGTTACGAGATTACAACGAATCCGTCCCTTAATCAAGAGTTATCATCCGTTTACGAGTTTTTTGATACTCCCTTCGGGAACCACTAATTCTTGATGTCCAGTTGTAACAATAAATTACATTCGTTTCAGCTCTATTGACCTCTTTCCGTGAGTCATCATCTAAGACATATCAGAACAGGACCGGTTTGAATTAGAAAGAAATTTCGGACTTCTCCCAACCAATAGAAGTGTAAGTTGGTTTGGGGGATTTTGATCCCCCTCTGTTCTGGAGTGGACCCCTTTTTTCTTTGGCAGTCGGATTTTTTGAGCAAACAAGATTGTTACCAGAAGAGCAGATGGTGAACGGCTGTCACCTGCGGCTTGCTGGATAAACCTTTTGTAAAAAAGTCTTCACCATATTATTTTTAGGGCTGACGCTGACTCGAGAGCAGTCTTAGATATCTACAAATGATAAGTTGATTCCAGTTGTCTTCCTTAGGCATTTATTTAATAGTATAAAATAATTTAATCAAGACCTATTTTCCATGAGTTTCTTAATGAGTTTTAATTTCTTCTTTCTCAGACACTAGGCAAACGTAACATTATTTTTACACCAGTTTCGAATTTTATGTATATTCATTTGTTTTATTTTTACAAATAAAATTGTACATTAACTTTTGAATTTTTTTAACTCTACATATGCATAAAAATATTTGTAGAGTGTTTTACATCTGCCACCACTATCTAGTCTTCAATAACATAAAAGTATACCAGACTGTGAACTTAATTTTTAAGTTTTTAAGGAAGCAATTTAATAAATATAGTTTATAGAAATAAAACTATCATCCAAATAAAACTCCATAGTTCTGTAAATTGAAAGGTACCTAGTATGTTTAATATAATTATTTCTTAATCAAGAATTTTCATGGAATTAAATATCTTGAAATATTTCTGAAAGAATATGTCACACATTTAGGTTTAAATTAATTATGATACAAATATAAAAGAACCTTTTGATGATCAATATACAATGAATTGTATTGCATTTTGTGTTATAAAAATATATAATAAGATTCATTCATTAAATCGGAAATGATTGCTTTTTAGGTTTCTTTATACTAAATCTTTTTTACAACCATTGTCGAAAAATGTCAAATCCGAAGACTTTATGAGCCCAGTAGCCGAATGTCACATATTCCTCAAGAACGCAGAGTTGAGGGGTCAAAGAATTGACTCCTCATATCGGGGGAGAGGACAGCTGCAGAAACTGGTAGTGTATCCAAATCCCTTACAAGACGTATTGATGTTTTATAGTTGCTTGATTGGAAATGGGAAATTTTCGTATAACCAATACACTCCCTTCTTTACCATAACTTAGGTTGAACAAAATTTAAAACTATATACCTTGAAGCAAAATGGATACAATATTGTACATAGTTCTACATCTCTAAATAGATATATTTTTTGAGTAATTTACAAATGTTTATACGCACTCCATGGCCAAAGGGTAAAATTTGTACACACTTGTGTTGGGCCGCTGAAAACAAAGAAATTTTTAGTCTGCAGTACTTGAATATTGCAGGGTTTAGGAGTTTTTATTATCAGCAATCGACTTCTTCTTGCAAACGTCTCTTAGTAGTGCAGACGAATGCAAAGCTGAACCTCTCTCATTCTTAGTATTTTTGTTACGATGTTACAACAAATTCATCCCTTAATCAATAGTTATCATCTGTTTACCCTTTTTTTCATACTCCCTTCTAATAATTCTACTAATTCTTGATGTCCAGTTGTAACAATAAATTACATTCGGTTCAGCTTAATTGACCTCTTCCCGTGAGTCATCGTCAAAGACATAAAAGAACAAGACCGGTTTGAACTAGAAAGAAACTTCGGACTTCACCCAGCCAATAGAAGTGTCCGTTGGTTTGGAGAGATTTTGACCCCCCCCCCACCGTTCTGGAGTGGACTCCTTTTTTTCTCATCAATGCAGTCGGATTTTTTTGAGCGGACAAAGTTGTTACTAGAAGAGCAGAAGGTGAAGAGCAGAAGGCTGGAACCCGCTGCATGCGGGATAAACCTTATGCAAAAAAGTCTTCTCCATATTTTTTTAGGACCTACTCGAGAGCATTCTTCGATATCTACAAATCATAAGTTGATTACAGTTGTATTCTTTAGGCATTTATTTAATTGTATAATATCATTTAATCAAAATCTATTTTCCATGTGTTTCTTAATGAGTTTTAATTTCTTTCTTTATCAGACACTAGGCAAACGAAACATTATTTTTACACTAGTTTCGAATTTTATGTATATTCATTTGTTTTATTTTTATAAATAAAGGTTGCTCTATTTTTACAAATAAAATTGTACATTAACTTTTGAATTATTTTTTTTACTCTACATATGCATAAAAATATTTGTAGAGTGTTTTACATCTAACACCCCTATAAAGTCTTCAATAACATAAAAGTATACCATATTGTGAAATTAATTTTTAAGTTTTAAAGGAAGCAGTTCAATAAATATAGTTTATAAGAATAAGATTATCATCCAAATAAAACTCCATAGTTCTGCAAATTGGAAGATACGTAGTGTTTTTAATATTTTTTCTTTATCAAGAAGTTCCATGGAATTACATAACTCGAAATATTTCTGAAATAATATGTCATACCTTTAGGTTTAAATTAATTATGATACAAATATAAAAGAACCTTTTGATGATTAAAATACAATGAATTGTATTGCATTTTGTGTTACAAAAATATATAATGATTCATTCATTAAATCGGAAATGATTGCTTTTTAGGTTTCTTTATACTAAACGCATTTCGCATTCATGATTTTCTTCATTATTCTACCACAAACACAATTCTTTCAATTATGCTTCAAATATATTCATTCTAGAATTATATATGTGAATCATATATATAATAATAATGATTTTATAAAAATACAATTCATACCTCAGCATTTTGTTCATTATCTTTCTATTAGAATATTAAGAAAAAGAGGAGGCATTTAAGCTTAAAAATTTCAATCACATAAAGAAATCCTTTGAATGAATGTTTAATAAAAGGCTGGAGTTCCATTTTGTTTACATCTAAATAATTACATAGATTTTTATGTTAAGATGAATTTAAAAATAACAATCAAGTTTATTTCGTTGTGCGACATAATGTATAACTAACATCATACTTCCGTGCAATATATTTCCTGAGCTTCCTCTCTGATACACCAGCAACAAAGGGTAAAACGTAACTAAATGGAAAAAACTATTTTACTAATTCTATTTCCCTACAAAAATTGAATAAGATTTTATTATTCAGGCATTTGTAGGGAATTAAAATGGAAATGCTTTATTATTCGAAAGTTTATCTCCACGAATGGAATAATTCATCAGATGCCGAATGATAAATTGCAAAACGTTCTGTTATTATACAAAAGAATCCCGATCTCGTATTTATCTTTATTATCATTTTGCCCGCGGAAATGTAATTAATGGTGTTTGTCTCCTAGGAAAAACCGTCAGTGAATTGCTGGAATAACAATCTAAATGCGGCACTTTTATCCAATGTTTTATACTTTTTGCCCGAAACATATTTTCCCCTGCAGTATCTCTAATAATGACATAAGTACGCGACTTGTGTATCTATATGGATTTGGTCGGGCATGAATAATTGCATATAGAGCGTAACACCACAAACGATTATGCGAGGAAAGTAAGCTCCATTAATTCATTTCTGCTGTCGTCGATATTCACAATAAATATTTTTGACTTATTCGTTTTCACTTTAGGTTAGTATCGGTAAATCATTTTCTATGAACGTTTTAATACACAAGTACTTCGTCTAGCTCATAAGTTGAAGTTGGAAAATTTATTTGACACATTATTTTGTCTGTACTATATCTTTATGCCATGAGACTTTTGTATCTATATACATTTCATTAATTATGATTAATTGCATACTGAATGTAACTTTGCTACGATTATGCGAGAAAAGGTCTGTTTTATATATGCAGCCGTTCGTATGCAAAATACAAATACATTTTTAATTACTCATTTCCATTTGAGAGGATATGAGTAATTAAGAATGAGTAATTTCCATACTCATTCTCATTTCTATTCCACTACATCTTCTATGATGATACAGCATGTTAATGCTTTGATACAGCTGATAAATTGGTTTTTCAAGGCCCTACATTTTAACTGGAGATTTCTAATGTAACATACTATCATCTACAGTACTATAATGACGATAGTACAATACTTTTGCAATTATGTGCATTTTGTTACAGATTATTAACTGTGTAATGATCACCTGCAATACATATAGTAAAAAACATTGCATCAGTGTTGATTTTACGAAGATAACAAGTTCCATTATACATTTTATAATGCCGTTAATATGAAGAATAATTTATTTTTATTTAGATTAGTAACGAAATATTATCTATGCTAATCTCTTTAAAGTAAATCAGATAACAATTTTCGTCAAGTTTATATGTTTATATTTCGGACCAAATTGTCTCTGAACTAATAAGTTAATAACGCAATATCTGAAAAATTACTGCAATTTATTTATATATACGTTAGAATATTTCAGTGATTCTTAGAGAATGATGTATCACTGTTGATTTTACGATGATAGCAAGTTACGTTATATACTTTATACTGTCAGCAATATGAAGAATAATTTATTTTTTTTTTCGATTAGTAGTGAAATATTTTCTATATGAATCTCTTTAAAGTACATCAGATCACTATTTTCGTCAAGTTTATATGTTTATATTTCAGACCAAATAATGTCTGAGCTATTAAGTTAATAATACAATATCTCATAAAATACTACAACTTATATATACGGTACAATATTACAGTGATTCTTAGAGAATGATGTATCACTGTCGATTTTACGATGATAACAAGTTACATTATATAATTTATACGGCCGTTAATATGAAGAATATTTTTTTCTTATTCAGTTTCAGTTTCGATTAGTAACAAAATATTTTCTATATGAATGTCTTTAAAGTACATGAGATCACAATTTTCGTCAAGTTTATATGTTTATATTTCAAACCAAATTTTCTCCGAGCTACTGAGTTAATAACACAATATCTCAAACATTACTGCAATTTGTTTATATATACGTTATAATATTTCAGTGATTCTTAGAGAATGGTGTATCACTGTTGATTTTACAATGATAACAAGTTACATTATATAATTTATACTGCTGTTAATACGAAGAACAATTTATTTTTATTTTTATTAGAAACGAAACATTATCTATGCGAATATCTTTAAAGTACATCAGATCGCAATTGTCATGAAGTTTATATGTGTATATTTTAGTCCAAATTTCTTCTAAACTATTTATTTACTATTACAATATCTCAAAAACTGCTGCAATTTATTTACATATATGTTACAATATATCAGTAATTCTTACGATATGATGTATCACTGTTGATTTTACGATAATAGTAAGTGATTTTATATAATTTATACTGTCGTTAATATAAAGAATAATTTATTTTTACTTATTCATTTTCAGTTTAAATTTTTACGAGTTATTTCCTACGTTGTCCTCTTTAAATTACACCAGATCACAATTTTCGTCAAGTTTATATGTTTATATTTCAGACCAAATTTTCTCTGAACTATTTAGTTACTATTACAATATCTCAAAAATTGCTGATGTTTATTTATATATACATAATATATATATACAGAATAATTTATTTTTAATTATTCCTATTCACTTTCGATTAGTACCGAATTATTTTCTACCTTAACCTCTTTAAAGTACATCAGATCCCAATTTTCGTCAAGTTTATATGTTTATATTTCAGACTAAATTTTCTCTGAGCTATTAAGTTAATAATACAATAGCTCAAAAATCACTGAAAATTATTTATATATACGTTACAATATTTCAGTGATATTTAAGGAATGATGTATCACTGTTGATTTTAAGATGATAGTAAGTACTTTTATATAATTTAAACTGCTGTTAATTATGAAGAATAATTTATTTTTACTTATTCATTTTTAGTTTTAATTAGTAACGAAATATTTTTTATGTGAATCTCTTTAAAGTACATCACATCAAAAGTTTCATCAAATTTATATGTTTATATTTCAGACCAAATTTTGTTTAAGTTATTAATTTAATAATACAATATTTTAAAAATTACTTTATTTATATACACGTTACAATAATTCAGTGATTCTTATAGAATGATGTATCATTGTTTATTTTACGATGATAGTAAGTGCTTTTATATAACTTATACTGCCGTTAATTTGATGAATAATTTATTTTTGTTTATTCATTTTCAGTTTCAATTAGAACCAAAATATTTTCTATGTAAACCTCTCTAAAGTTCATCAGATCACAATTTTCTTCAAATTTATATGTTTATATTTCAGAACAAATTTTCTTCGGGACATTCAGTTAATAATATAATATCTCAAAAATTACTACATTATATATATATATATATATATATATATATATATGTTACAATATTTCAGTGATTCTTAGACAATGATGAATGATGTATATTTAACATTATATAAGGTATCGTAATTTAACATTAATATGAAATAGTTTTCCTGTTTTTGTCTAAAATTTTCTATACGTGTCATAGAGATAATTTGTATAATTAATGAAAAAATAAAATTTAATAGGGATCACTTTGTAGTAGAAGATTAAATACAAAGCAAAGTCCAATAGAAACTGTTATTTAACCTATATGACTGTGTAAGTATTTTTAATGACAAATATTCATTTAAAAAGTTTGCTTTAGTTACGTAGTTTTCCAAACCTATAAACAATACTATTGAAAACCAAAGTACAGAATAAAGAAGAATATTTTTTAAAGAAGTCAGCCGAGGTTCCAATTCACTGACAATTCAATCAGTATTTCATACAAGTTTCAAATGTCATAAAATAAATGATATTTACGAAACCCTTTATAAATGTCAGAAGATTCTTCATCCTAATCAAGTTTGCATCAGTTTCTAAATATCCTTATTTAGAGTACTGACTGTTTTTTCCAGTGAAGGAAATTGATACATAGACTTTTCTTTCCTGAACATTTTCTTATTTCTGGATTTAAAGATATCCAAGCATCTTAAGATTGCTAGATTCTCTGTAATATAATTTTATCTAATAAAAAAATGTATGGCACTGCCTATCTTTCTATGAAAGGTAAGTTATTTATAGCAGTACCATAGTTTTCTTAAAATAACTAATTTAATAAATCAGTGTCAAAAAAGCAAAATATCTATAAAGCATAATTTATATACAGAGTTAGATTAATATGTGGACTTCAGATTGCAATCAAAATAGAAGGTGCATTATTTATGTTATTTGTGACATGTTAGCCATAAATACAAAAATTTGACTTTTGTTTACGCCCTATTCCTGTACTAAAGATATAATAAAATATTTCATTATATAGTGTACAGCTAGCGATCCAAAGAGATAGATTTAACTATATATTATATTAATTTTAAACATAATATTTCGGTCTTCTACGATAAGTATTTTTATAGTTGTGTTAAATTTCCTCTGAATTAATAACATACAAGTTTTAAAAATTATATTCTTCGAGCATATTCATAATAATTAGTAAGCTTAAACAGTTTACTAGATTTTAAAGAGACTGTAACAGTATCATAATGAAATCAGAATTATTACTTAAACAAAAACAACTGTCTATATTCAGGAATCATATACAAAACACAAGATACATATCTATTAGAGTGATATATGTATACATATATGTAATATATCAAAATTATTATACTTAAACTATCTCTTTAAAATCCTCCTCTCTTCCATACTTATTCCTTAAAATCTATTTTCCCAGCCATAAAATATCTTATTTAAAGGAGAGTCCTCTGCTTTAAATTCTTCAAACACATTTCCCAAAGCATTGTTTGCAATAGATGAAAAATTTTTGTCAACTCTCCACATTTTTAGATGTCTCTGGCAAATGGCTCAGTTTATCCATCTTATCTAAGTTCCTGTTAATAACTAAACTACTTTCTCAGAGACATTGTTTCGCTTCGTCTTCGTTTCGCTTTGGGGTACACCCCCTGTTCTAGCACTTATCTCGATGACACATTGTTCGACGACATAGTCTGTTATTGACTCTTAAAACTTCCATTTTAGCAGCTCCTCAATAAAGTTTTGAGTTGTTCTTAGTTCTATTTGAATGCCAAGACTACTTTATGCTTAATAAGTCTAGTTGCATAGACCTCTCTTTGCCCAGTATCCCAGACAAGTAAGCAAAATTGGGGCTAAAATAATTCTATGTGACGGGCGTTCAAAAATTCACTGTGTTACAAATATATATATATATATATATATATATATATATATATATATATATATATATATATATATATATATATATATATATATATATATATGTGTGTGTGTGTGTGTGTGTGTGTGTATATATGTATATATATGTGTATATGTATATGTATATGCATATATATATACACATATATATGTTAAGTTTAAAAAGATTAAATTATTAATTTAATTTTTAAAAGCAGAAAATTTAGGTGATTAAAATTTCAAATAGACTTGGACTTATGTGCCGTTCTCTTCAGTGTGGCTAGACTGTATCATACTTTATTACCGCTAGGTGACTAAGCTTCTCCTTGTCCAACAGCCCACGCAAGTAAAAATAATAGGGGCTATATTTTAAAATGTGTCCAGCAGTTGTATGATTCCTTTATTACACACACACACACACACATATATATATATATATATATTATAGATATATCAATTATATGTAGGAAACTAAAACATTTGGAGTAAAAAAGGAACTGATGCAGAAGTAGTTTTTCAATATAGAATAAATTTTCTCGCTTTATTCTATTTCCATTCCCACTGTGAATATAACTTAAACCCAAGAAGAGTACTAAAAATAATTTGGTGCATTTTATAAATAATTGAAAAAAAAATTCTAGTTTTCTTCATTTCGTAATTTAAATCCTCGAAATTTATTTTTAGTCTGTCACTGTTATGTTCCATTTTTGTACCTTACACTCCGCATTCGTAACTCCGCGCATTATCATATCGTTTTCCAAGCTTCATACATTATTCAAAAACGTCGTTTCCATTATTTGTAAGTAAAAGCTGTTGCCGGAATGTTTTGCCGAACAAAATATTAAAATGTAATACAAAAAGTAAAGAAATAGAAAGAAAAATCAGAATTAAAAGCGGGAGAGATGAAATTTTAATCACAATGCAGAATTTTCACGGAAGTTTCATAAAAAGCCTAATCTAAGATACAAAATATAACTATTTTTAGGGAAAGTAACCCAATTTCATATATTATTATTTATGATTCACTTTAAATGCTTCGCAGAAAAATGTTTAATTTCTAAATGCTTAATGCAAACAAGGAATGGAAAGAAGGAAATTTTTTTGTAAGGAAATATGATTTTTTATGATATTGAATTGTTAATTACGTTATAATAAATGAAAACAGAAATAAAGAAGTTTCATCCCTATTTATTATAGCCAGGTGTTTTCGCTACAACGCACCTTTCTCTCACATTAATTCTGTGCGAAATTTAAAATTTAATGTATCTATACAATTGCTGGATATTTGCAATATTTAGTTCCCTACACCCTATAGATAAATAAATTTAAAAAAAACATTCTTGAACTGATTATTTATATTTACTTATATGTTTGTTGTTGTTTTTGTTTCCAATGCCACTTGGACAAACCAAGCAGGATTGAGCCTGCAGGTTCTCATATTAAGGCCAAGGGGTGCGCCTTTCATTACAATTAAGGTACTATTAAGGTGAAAGAACTACTTCACTCATCAAGTATGTCCTCATAAATTTGAAGTAGGAACCCAGCAGAAGACTCACAGACTTGGTCTGCCACCTTCAGAGGTATTGATTAAAAACTTGGAGGAGGACATTGTGACCATGAAGATATTTTACGTGCCCCAGTCTCCTTTAACGAACACTGCGTATCTTAGGCCATCTTAGCTACCGCGGATCACTATTATGTTTAGAATGTCATAGCCCTAATAATATCCCCTCGAAGGAAAAATTTTTGAAAATGAAATTTTCTGGAGAATTTGGAGGGGGTAAGATTATTTTAAGCTTTGTAGCATACATTAACTTTTAGGTTTCGGCTGGTACAGCAGTTGTACCATAAATATTTAGAAACCCAAAAGTCGGCTAGGGTACAACAGTTGTACCGTAGATATTTCTCCCCTTTTCCAGACACGGGGTCATTACTCACTTTTCATTTGGCCAGTCCCTCCCTATTGTTGCAGTTTTGCTGAGTGCATCAGTACTGGGGAGGAAGAATGCGATTTTGTTTGGCGACATGTGGAACAACTGGCGCTTTAATGTCCATGTCCAGCAGTTGTTTGTAAACTATTCATTCTATCTTGTGAACCAAATCCGTTTGGAAGCGAGTCAAAGTTTCTTTCCTACGTCGTTTATTTTTTTATTTATTCTGATCATGGCTCCAAATTTTAACGGTCTTTCTCAAAGTGAGATGTCAAATAAAAACGTTCAGACTGGTTTTAGAGAAACCCTGCATTGTAAAGTCCTCCACTCCCAGAAAGTGACAATAGGACAAAACATTTTTCCCTCTTGAGAAAGTGGAAGGAGGGGGAAGATTTTTCGAAAAGGCTGCCGATTTGTAGTCCAAACGCAAGCCAGCGGTCAGCCGAAGCTTAAAGGTTAAGCTACATCCGTCCCCTGGGTAGTGTTAAATGAGTAACGACTTTTTGCAAGCGTGCAGCCTGTATACCGCCGTGGAAGATTTGTGAGTTTTGCAATGGAATGCTGGAGGGATGTTATATTCAATGAAGGTCAAATTACAGAATATTTCCCAGATCTATCGCAGTTCCGGCATTTCGTTCTGAGAATAGTCACGATTGCCTCGCCAAACAACTTTACCTCATAAATATCTATTATAGCTCCTTGTGCACTCAGGGCAAACAAAATTTTGAAATGGACAAACACAACCTTCAAAGTATCCATCTTTGAAGGAGGAAAATCTCTACAAACCATATAGGGATGCAAGAGGAATCATGCAGTCGACACTCACAGATTAATTTTGTGTTAATATTTGTAATAATTTATTGCTCATTTTTTAATGTTCTTGTTTCTTATTGTTTTTATAATTTTGTTACTATTTTATCCTTTTGTAATTATTTACGTATCCAATATCATATATCTGCGATGTAGAGAAGCTAATAATGTAGAATCAAGAGCATCTGTAACAATAAAAAAATTAGGGTGGTAAAAATATAGATTATTAGAATACATTATGTTTTCCAACATGATTACTAGCAAAAACCTTATGGGTGGTATAATTTTACTTATAAAGATACTTGCACGTTTTGACTACTTTAAAGACCAGACATTTAATATTCTAAGTAATTAAGTCAAAACAGACCGATTAAGATGGTGGTAAAAACTGGAAAACACCCTTGTTGGTACGATAAACAACTCAAAAATCCTTTTTAATTATTTTATTTGTTTGTAACAATGTTTCTGTGGAATTCCATGAGTAAATTTGGGAAAAGTCGTCCTAATTTGTTATGATAATTTGAAATAAGCCTCATATTCATATTTGCACAAACACATACTAATGGAGAAAAAAGAATATTCGGGGAAATTTATTGTTTACTTCCACCCTCTAGAGTGGAAGACTGCCAGTTTTGGACAGGAATTTGAAGTCTATTCATGAAGTGGTAGCGTTTGGATGATATTATATTGGAGTATAAAAACGCCATTATGATTCAACTCCCAGATTTCAAAAGATACTTTATTCTTGGAAGGCATATTGCCTGTGACACTATAACGAAAGCGAACTTCCTTGTCTGTATAGGAAGAGGAGCTGCGTCAAAGGTATGATAGCATACAGTAAACATGGAAAGATATCATTTGTCTAATAAATAATTGACGGAAACTGAGGCTAACTAATAGAGACAACATTGTTTCAAATCAGATTGTATGTATAAAGATCAAGACAACACCCCAAATAACATATATAATGAACAAATATGTGCAATAAAGTTAATCGATCTGAAATATCCATCGCGATATACAAGCAGCAAATATACAGAGTACAGTGGTTATTCCAAAACCACTGGTGATAGCATTCAACGCCTTGAAACAACGTAATTTGTACCACTCCCACAAGAAGCGAACCCAACTGCAATGTGTAGTTGATATATGATTAGACGAATAGTCGTTCACATTACTTCAGGATAAAAGGCAATTTTATGATCGAAGAACTCCAGCAAAGGCTTGTAACGATGCCTGACTTCTTATTACTGTTAAGAATAGTTAGAGATGCTGCGGGTCGATGTCTTACAGCAATTTCAGCCCACTTGTTTTCCTTAATGGTTCGAGTTCGACATTGTTTTATCTCAGTATCCAATGATGCAAAATTGTTCTCATGATTTCTTACTTCTTAAGACAATTGCCTATTCACATTACGAATGTTATCGGAAATTGATTTGATGAACATGATGATGAAATTCAATACCATGGTTGTTCCTCTTAGTCACTTGATCTTAACATAATTGAACCTGGAGGCATTTTGAAATGCCAGACTGTGCAGTCGGTTTTCAGCTTTCATAATATTTTTTTTCAAATAATAACCTTTTGAATGGCTACATGTAGTAGAAACTGTTGTTAATGATTTGTAGATGTCCATTCCACGACGAATAGTAGTTGTAAGTGATGAAATTGAAAACCAAAACCCCACTAATAAATATTTTGTCTCCTTTTACAGATAGTAATAGTACGTTTCACAACATCTGTGTTCTATAAAATATAAGACAAACGACTATTAAAGATACACAAACAACCAGTGGTAAGTATACACTCTTTATTTTTCTACACGAAGAATCTGAAGAATCAAAATTGACAATTGAAAATGACTTCTAATCATTTTTAATAATGTCTGAGAAACTGTATGCGAGCTACTGCTCCCAAAGTCTGATGTTTGTGACTGTGCATCGACAGCTCTATTGACGGGCAGCAACAAGTGTACGGTTCTAACAGGTTGAACTCCTAATTTCCTTGTCACTTCAAGTCTCTTAATCATCTCCCGGATACCATTAGTAGACATTGGTCCATGCCATAAGTTCTTTCTACGACGAAATTCACAAACTGCAGCATAATCATTCCCTTTCTTTTCTTAAAACAGCTTCACCAATAACCCTCATTCAACTAAATAGACTGTTATTCGTACAGCCGGACACATCGACAGAAACATGACAACGTCTGTAAAACGTTTTATACTCTAACCTGTTTTACATAAATCTTCCTCTTCTTCCCAAGAATACAAATCTCAACATTTTTCTCCTGTAACTGACAGCTTTTCCCAGTTTTGCATTTTATTACTCAAAATTCTTCTTCTGGATTGCTGATATTGTTCCTGTTTTCTGTTTCGATCCTTTATTGTGTTTAATTTCATGTTTTTCCCAAAAATGCACTATCTGGTGAACATTTTGGAACTAAAATGTATTTTCCGAGATTCCGTCAGTGCATCTCTTGTATATCCCAAATACAAAATTTCGTTGCACCCTTTTCACCCGTTTGCGCTGTAGGATGCCGCTTATATGGTAAACTTTAATTGTAACTATATATATATATATATATATATATATATATATATATATATATATATATATGTATATATATATATATATGCATATAAATATATATATATATATATATATATATATATATATATACACTCACCCAAATTTATAAGTGATCAGTACAATACATATGAAAGGTGCATGTAAATTTCTAAATCGCCTTAATCGCTGTTTTCTATATTTTTTATTGCTGCTTAAATAAACAAAATAATATAATATTTTCATTAATAATTTATTTCAGTAATATTAAAGTCTTCAAAAGATATAGTAATTTAATAATAGAAACATTTTCTTAAATATGGCAGGTGCCTTTTAGTTTGGGATTTTATCTTCTTAAATAATCTTCATCACCACTAAATAAAAAATAAAGTATATAGTAGAACTAACTAAAACACTAACAACTAACTTATGACTAAAAAATACAATACAAAAATTATGGTCAGTTGGTAAAAAGAGAATAATGGTACACCAAACTTCAAAACAGTATCTTACATTATTACTGAAGAATATTTTCTTTGAAGCTTTAGGAGTTCATGGTTTGAATCCAATTTCTGGCATGTATGTTCATAGCCGTTCGGAATCGTCTTTAAGCAGTAGGTCACTCTCTCATTAGCACGTGAGCAAAATAGTAGAACGTAGAGCTCCAATACAAACCCTGTGTACAGTTTCAATACATTATTAAGAAATTATCACTGAAAAATATTTGAGAGTACAGTAAAATATCCCCTATATAATAATAGCCTAAGTAACATGTCTGTCTGTCCTCCAATTAATGAAGCGGTTGTACCTGGAATGGATAAAGGCAGCCATATTGAATATTTGATCATTTAGAGTTAGCAACGTTCGAAATCCACACATTTTCGAGTTTTCTAGCATTTAAAACCCTTATTTGAAGTCCTATTTTATTTGGTTAGGAGCAGGTGATTAAATGTATCAATTAATTATATAATAAATATGTAAAAAATAACATTTTTCCTTAGCTTTATGACCTCATTCCTTTAAACATCTCATTTAATCATTTCTTATTTTAAATTATTTAAATATCGTCTGCATTATTCTCATACGTTTTATCACTGAATTTAGATATGACGTTAATAATTTTCTTTTATATTGACGTATATTTTATTTCTTTTATATTGACGTTTCTTTTATATTGATTTATATTATATTTTTTTTATATTGTACCTATTTGGCTTAAATAGGTACATGTGTGATAATTTTTAAATTTAATCATGGATTATTTTTTGGTGCGATGAAAATTTTATTACCGGTATTAAAAACAAATTCTATCTACCTACGGGGTGTACTGGAAAAGATAGTTTCATTCCTTTACTTCCATTAATTACTGTCACAAAAAAATTGGGAATAACTTAAAGATAATTTCGACGTAGTTAAGAAAACTTAGAATTATCTTTCTAAATGAATTCAACGGGAGTCTCAACAACATTCACAGTATCGGGAGACATTAGAGGAGTATGAAGGCAAATAAATTATTGAGCGTGTACCAGATAATTCTGAGCCAAAAAACAAACCTTTTTCTTTTATCTGCCTCACAGGGTACTTTACAATTCTGGAAATTTAAAAATTTTACTGATCTGTCATATGACGCGCTATATGCTAGTCTTAAATATAATTCTATAATTTTAAATCATATTCTTAAATAATCTTTACATTCAGAACCAGTGTTTATCTTAATGTGTGAAGTGTGTTTAGTCCATAACTTCTAATGTCAGCAACAATTATAAGTGATTAATACATTTTATATAACTTAATATACCTGTGAGAGTGCAGCTATGTTTAGGTTTGCGAAACTGATTTGCTCGCCGCACTCACACGTTGTGTGTTGAATGCCCAAGTTTGTTTTCGCAACTCCAAAAAGCATGTGGTGTGGCCAGAGAAAATAAGTGCACTTAAACTTCACCAAGTTTTGGAGAATTGTGATTGGTCTCCAGGAGGCGATTCAGGACCATCCTTGGAGTCCCGGACCTTCTGGGCAGAGCCGGAAAAGGACGTAGTGTAAAAAGGACAATGTAATAACGAACAAGATAATGGAAAAAGTGTAGGGTTGCCTGAGTCGAAAGAAGGAAGGTAAAGAATGCAGCGTTCTCTTGGACATTGGCAATTGTTTTTGAGGCGTAGCATGTGGAGTGCTCCTTTTACTTTTTAATATATATATATATATTTTTTTTTGCATATTTTCTTGTCGTTTCTTCTAAATTTGAACATTGTAACATAGAACTGTGGTATTATACTATAATTAAAAGCAATGTAAAGGAACTTTGGATTATCAATGTCTTCCAAATGACAGTGCAATGTACTACACCACAACAATACCTAACTGTAATAACTATATCTTTAGCAAAGTACAAATGTATATATATATATATATATATATATATATATATATATATATATATATATATATATATATATATATATATATATATATATATATATATATATATATATATATATATATATATATATATATATATATATATATATATATATATATATATATATATATATATATATATATATATATATATATACATATATATATATATACATATATATATACATATATATATACATATATATATACATATATATATATATATATATATATATATACATATATATATATATATATATATACATATATATATATATATATATATATATATATATATATATATATATATATATATATATATATATATATATATATATATATATATATATATATATATATATATATATATATATATATATATATATATATATATATATATATATATATATATATATATATATATATATATATATATATATATATATATATATATATATATATATATATATATATATATATATATACATATATATATATATATATATATATATATTAATTTCTTTGAAAAATCGTACTTGCATATTAACGTTTGTGCAAACAAGATACATCCTTTTTTAAAAACAATTGAATGACTCTTGCTTTAAGAAATGCTAATGCTTTTGCTATTCTTACAAACTGCGCTAAAAGTTATTATTCATTATTAGGCTCGATATCAATATTCTTCATAAGAAAACTCCTTATTGTCATTAATCATAAATTTCGAGCTAAAAATGCGCCGATCAATTATCTAACTCTCTGGGTGCATTTATGCTCTGGATCCTCATTTCACTTAAACAAATGTTTTAAGTTGTCAAAAACTCTAAACTTTACGTAACAAATGACTACATAATTTAAAAATTTATTTACTACAAGAATCGATAAAATTAGGAAAAAAAAAACGCCATTTCCCAGTAGAATTTTAGGAAGCCATTAAGATTATAAAAATTTTTAAAAGATGAATATTGCTACCTAAATTGGATGCCAGTATATTTTTTTGTATGGATTTAAAAGTAGGAATGGGATGCGGAGAATATTTAATTTGATTTTGCAGTAAAAGTTAAGACAACGTCATTTGTGAAAATTATTCATTATGAATAATTTTACTGATGCTATTTTTTCACTTATTTATGATAGCAATGCATTGCAGTTATCAGAAAACTTTAATAAGACTTTTATTAGGAAAAGTAATTTTTTTAACTACATCATTAATGTAATAGTTAGAAAAATCTACTTCTTGCATCTCATATTTTAAAGAAAACTATTATTGATCTGAATATTTAAAAAGATTAAAATTTTTGTTAGTCTTTTCATTCTAGTTTAAAAGGTAAATGTGTAGTTTTATTATCAAAGAAATTGCTAAAGTTTTAGTAGGCGTATTAAAATAGGTAATCAGAGTGATGGAGCAATTAGAGTATATAACATTTAAATAAATTTAAATTTTTCTTCTTTGTAATATGTAAATATGTATAAAATATTGGATTTGCTTGGTTTTTGGAAACTTTTAGAAGATTAAAGTGATATTAGGGTTTTAATTAATGTCATTATGTCTATCATATTCTTTCGTGTCAGACATCAACATATGAGCAAACGTTGGTTGATGCAGAAAAAAAAATCTCAAGTTTAAGAATCTGGAGTGATTTTTGGACATTAATAAAATACTAAGCAGAATTGTCCCGTCTTTCATTGCATTTTGTATCAGATTTCTACAAGTAAGAAGTAGTTGGTTGGTTGAAAACTTTAAGCTTGCTATAACTGGTGGGATTTTTGGCCATAGATGGATTTTTGTAGAAAGTTGTTATGTATACTCTGCCTTTCGTGTCGGATGTCTACAACTAAGTAACAGTTGATTGGATAAAAACTTTAAGCTTGCTACAACTGGTGCGATTTGGGGACATACATGATTTATTGAAGAAAGTTGTTATGTATACTCTGCCTTTCGTGTCGGATTTCTACAACTAAGCAATGGTTGGTTAAAAAAACTTTAAGCTTGCTATAACTTGTGGGATTTGGGGACTTAGATGAATTGTTGAAGAACGTTATTTTGTATACTCTGACTTTTATGACGGATTTCTACAGCTAAGCAATAGTTCGTTGGTTAAAAAACAACTTTAAGCTTGCTATAACTGGTGGGATTTTTGGACATAGATGAATTGTTGAAGAAAGTTGTTATGTATACTCTGCCTTTCGTGTCGTATTTCTACAACTAAGCCATATTTCATTGGATAAAAACTTAAAGCTTGCTATAACTAGTGGAATTTTGGGGCATAGATGAATTGTTGAAGAATATTGTTATGTATACTCTGCCTTTCTTGTCGGATTTCTACAACTAAGCAATGGTTGGTTAAAAAAAACTTTAAGCTTGCTATAACTTGTGGGATTTGGGGACGTAGATGAATTTTTGAAGAACGTTATATTGTATACTCTGGATTTCATGACGGATTTCTAGAGCTAAGCAATAGTTGCTTGGTTAAAAAAAAACTTAAATCTGCTACAACTGGTGGGATTTTGGGACATCGATGAACTGTTGAAGAAAGTTGTTATGTAAACTCTGCCTTTCGTTTCGTATTTTTACAATTAAGCAATAGGTGGTTGGTTAAAAAAAACTAAGCTTTCTATTACTGGTGCGATTTTGAGACATAGATTAATTTTTGAAGAAAGTTGTTATTTATACTCTGTTTCCGTGTCTGTTTTCAACAACTAAGCAACAGTTGGTCGATTAAAGAAACTTTAAGTTTGCTATAGCTGGTAGGATGTTAGGACATAGATGAATTCTTGAAGAAACTTGTTATTTCATAATCTGATTTCTTGTTGGATTTCTACAACTAAGCAATAATTGGTTGGTTAAAAAACTTTAAGCTTGCTATAACTGGTGGGATTTGGGGACATAGATGAACTATTAAAGAAAGTTGTTATGTCTATCTCTGCGTTTCATGAGGGATTTCTACAATTAAGCAATAGTTTGTTGGTTAAAAAACTCTAAGTTTGCTATAACTGGTAATGTTTGGGACACAGATGAATTGTTGAAGAAAGTTGTTATTTATACTATGCCTTTAGTATCGGATTTCTACAACTAAGCAACAGTTAGTTGGATAAATAAAACAATTCGAACCATTCTATAATTGGTGGGATTTTTGGATATCTTTGAACCATTGAATAAAGTTGTTATAATTAATATTTCCTTTCGTTTCGAATTTCAACAACTAAGCAGTAGTTGTAGGTTGAATAAAACATCTCTAAGTCTATTCTTTTAGAAGTGATTTTTGAACATCGGTGGACAATGTTAGAGAGCCGTTCGACATAAGATTATTTTTCTGAAAACTAATTAGTTACAGTTTTGAGATATTGTACACATGAAAATTCATGTATAACTCAACAATTCACATAAAAATATTTTTAAATCAGAAAATATTTTTATTAATATTGAATTCTTAATAATTCATTTTATTCTATTATACAGTCTTTACTTCATAATTATTTTAAAATATAATTTTAACTTATTTAGGTATTATTATGTTAAATGATTAAACAGTAAATATTTTTTTATATAATTATACATAGATAAATTCCCAATTTCCAAAAATTATATTGAAGTTTAATTTCATAAATCAAAAATTGAAATTTAGCGAATTTTTTAATGAATACTAGGAGCGTTTCTGAAATATCTTGCAGGAATCCATAAAATATTAAGTAGTAGGGAGCATTTAAAAATAACAATTAAAAAATTTCTTTAAAAATTAATTATTATAATTAAAAAGTTACTTTAATATTATTTTATTTAAAGAAAGTTTTTACAGGATTAATTATATTATACTTCATCTGTAAGTTACAATTTAGAAGAATCAATTTGCAACCTTCAAGATCCCATTTAAGAGGACACAAAATAATTACAAACATCTATGTCCTCAGATAATCGACTATTGTTTTAACCCTCCGAGTGGAACACATCGAGGAAAAAAGTCTCCAAAAATACGCTAAAGGTTTACTGTGTCAGTGGCCAAAACGTTCTATGGATTTTTTCCTTCACCCTTTGGAATACGGGATTGATCATTCCTTCACCAGAATGGAATACGGGAAACCCATCCTCGCTATTGTACCCTTCCGGTTATAAATAGATATATAAATAGATGTTATAGATTGTTAATTATTCATACACATAACGCTCGTCAAGTCTCGAAGATCATCCCATAAGAAATAATGGATTCTAAAAGTACAAATAGAATATTCTTGGAGAGACTTATTTATATTTTGTTACGAAAGTTATTTAAGATATTTAAGTGGTGCAAATAGAGATACATCTGTTACCGCAAACGAAATACTTCGAAATAGAGATTTACAAAGCCATGAAAAGTTATCTGCGTCTTTGTGCCTAAGAGGGTTGGGGTGCATCTCTATATAAATATCAGTCAAAGAGGGGTGCAGTTCCTGAACAATCGACCTGATCCTCCCACAGCAAAACTCCATGGTTGAAAGCACTGGCAAAAATGTACATTACATCCATTTTCAGAGCGTTTTTGAAGGTCGAAAATTGTACGTTTTGAAGACGTCATCAATTTGGTGTAATTGTACGTGCGAACCGCTTAGAGGGTTAACCGCTTATCAAACGGAAATATTTTCTTGCTATATATATATATATATATATATATATATATATATATATATATATATATATATATATATATATATATATATATATATATATATATATATATATATATATATATATATATATATATATATATATATATATATATATATATTTCTAATGAATTTAAATTTTTAATTTGGTAACACGTTGAAACATTAGCTAAAAGTAAAATTATATAAATCAACACTAAACACACAAAAAATAATAAATCAAACATATTCTGGAAGCATTTGAAACATCTTTAAAGAAAAAAAACATTCGCATACAAAGTTATTGAGATATGAAATTAATACCAGATTAATGTGGCTTTACTTAAAAATTACAATATTACTGATGTTACGCAGAATATGAACAACATGTGTGCTTGTTGAATCAGTGAGAATAGAGAAACATATATTCTCTTAGTACAAGAATTTATATCAATGAAATTAAGAAACAAATATAACATAAATAAATATGAATAAATGATTGGAAGAATATACAGATTGTGAAGAAGTAAATTGTTTGTATATTTTAAATTTCTAGTCATTTTAAAGATTTTGCACTCATTCAATAATGCTTATTTAAATCAAAATGCTAAATCTTGCATAACACTCTAAGTGAAGTAGATTGTTGGAACAAATGCATCGAGCCTTGTAACCTGAGATCTGAATTCTTCAAGTATCACATTTTAAAACTTATGTGTAGATGCTTGTAAAGGCAAAAGTACATAATGGCAGATGTGCTAATGCCTAGGTAACTGGTGATTTGGATAGTAGTTAATAAATATGAGTCTTATTTGTTACATTTGTATCTGCTGAATTTGTCTGACATAAGTTCTAATATAAATATATATCAATTATCAACATGTTGTTTCTAGACTGACTTTTTTAATGCTTCAGATATGCATTTGTTTATCTCTCTGCAACAAGAAATATCACATAGATACCATTTAGTAACACAGAGAAACAAAAGACCAAATACAGCAGATGAGTTACGTGAAAACTACATGCATAGGCAGTTAGATTTGCAATTCGGTTTTGGCCAGTAGTACAATTGTTTACAATATCCTATAAACATTGTTTATAAAAGTGTGATAAAGTTAGCTTAATTTTTTATTACAGAATTTGAATGTTTTAAAACAACATATCGTTTTATTCATCCCTCTAACAAAGAAAAAATGATAAAATTTTACAAAAATTATGTCTAAGATATCTACGGCAATAAAAAAGAATTAAATTAGTTCGGAAACTGTTTTAAAAACACCAGCAATATTTTTTAATTCTGTATCTTACTGTTAATAATACACCACTTATATTGATTACAGTAAGTTTTAATTAGTAATTTTGTTGAAATGAAGGAACGAAAAACTTAATCTGGTGTTCAGCCTTGAGTCCCGTAATTAGCGGCCTGTAGATGGCTCTCTTTAGGACATGTTTATATTATTTCTGATGTGTTTTGAGTGTGCTCTCTTGGAATAAATTCTGTGTAATTATGTAAGTCTTTTAAAGTCATTTTTTCTTTGAATTTTACTTTTTTTAATTCATAAGTTTTAGTTCCAAATCATCTCAATGTTTACTTAAAACAAGGACAAAACGGTAAGTCGTTATTGTTTTTCTTAATTTCCCATGGTTTATCTACGGCTTGGTTTGGTTTCGAGTGCTATGGTCTACTTTTTAGCAACACGATGGCTAATGAGCTATGGATCTACAGCTTAGAGCCGATTCCAAACGGCTAAGAACATCTATCCCACTGTGGGATTCGAATACACAAATTCTGGTATCGAAGGCAAGCACCCTAACAAATCGGCCACCGTTAGACCACTGTTTGTCTACACTTCCGTTTTCAGTAGTAATTGTAACCAGAACTGGTTTTTAAATTTAAAATAATATTACACATCTGGTATATATTAAGAACTGTTTTGATAGAATTTGTTAAATTTGTCAACATTTGTTAATTAAGCTCGCAAATGTTTGGGTAGATGGTCAGGGAAAATTGTTCCAGAAGTATTAACTTAAAAATTCCAGTCTCATGCCTGCGTCAATCTTGTCTTTTTTCTATAATATCGTTGTCATTAATTAAACAGTGTCCATTTATCATTATATGAATACAAAACAATTTCTTTAAAATTACGTCATCCGATAGCATATGTGAAAAATGTTTCAATTGAATTGAGTATTTATTAATTGAATTCAGTCTTTTACTATTTGATTGTATTTATATAGAAACTAGCATATAACCCGTCATGTGACGGGATCAGTAAAAGTTTTAATTTTCCAGAATTGTAAAATACCTTATAAGACAGATAAAAAATGGTTTGTTTTTTGGCTGAGAATTATCGTTCTACAAAAATAATCGATTAAAATTATCACATATGTACCTAATCTATTATTTAAGCCAAATATAAAAGAAAATTATTTACGTCATATCTAAGTTCAGTGATAAAACGTATGAAAATTATGCAGACGATATTTAAATAATTTAAAATAAGAAATGATTAAATGAGATGGTTAAAGGAATGACGTCATAGTGCTCATAAAAAATGTTATTTTACCTATTTATTTTGTGATAAATGGATAAATTTAATATGACATTAAACGCCCGAAAAGGGGGACGAGGTGGATTTCGAACGTTTTAGAGAAGACAGAATTTTTCGGTGTGATACGACGCTTATTCATACCAATTTATTTTAGAATCGGATCTATAGTTTAGGAAAAAATAAACTTGACTCGCTTTGAATTTTGCAAACCCTAACTCATCAAAAATCTAATATGGATGCTCTATCCATACCACGTCCAACAGCTTCATAACTTCGAGGACAGACGGACAGATAATTTAGGCTATTATTAAATTACGAAAAGAAAGTTTAAGGATACGCAACATGAAATGTTTATGTGTCCAGGAACATCCGCAAAGCAATAAGTAAATTTAACCCATATTGTACCACACCAACTAAATATTTCTGTAAGTTATTAAAACTTAATCCCTATCATTAATATGGTGTAACTAAGTATATAAAACCAAAATGTTGAAAAAATATTTTTAATTTTTTATGTAATTGTCTGCTCTATAAATAGGACAACGGTCCCATACACTACTAAAACTTAACAAGTATCACTTACATTGCATTAGGTTGATTCATAGATGAAATTTGGGGAAACAGTCAAAACAAAATCCAACATTACATTTTAAGCATACTGCTGTAGGTTTTCTCTTGCAGTTATTGAACTGGCAGTAAGAGAGAAAGTTTACCTTGCAAAAAATCTCCAGTTTTCCGAATAGAATAGACATCTATTTACCCCTTGTTGTTTCTAGGTGTGTGAACAGGTTTTTGAACTGCATTTCATTGAAAGATAAGAAAAGAATGTGAGCTATCAATGCAATATAGAATTCATAGAAAAATAATCAGGATTGTACCGTCGTCTTAATTTTAGGGCACCTTTTTTATACTTACAAAATACATAAAATGTAAAATATATTTTTCAACAAAAACTTTCAGCTACATTATTAGCTCTGATTTTAAACTAAAAGTAACCTCCACAATGTTTAAAAAATAATAATAATAAATATAAAATTTAAAGATTAAAAAATGACAATTTTTAAGAGGTTGCTGAAAATAAATTTTACAATACAATATAATTTGATTTCTCAGTTTTTTTTTGTTACTATGCTAAAGTGTGTCTATTTTAAAGGTGTTAAAATAAAATCCACTCAGAAAATATTTATAACTTTATTATTAAATAGAATTTTATTTGCTGTCCTGTTTATAGGACAGCGGTCCAATATGGGTTAATAAAATAAAAATAATAAGAATTATAAAAACTTGAAAAAATAGTAAAAATTTATTTGGAAAATAATAAAACGACTTTTAAAATAATAAAACAACATTTGGAATAAGAATTTAAAAGAAAAGGCAGAAAATATTAAGTTTATTAGACATTAAAAAAATTGGCTGCGTCGGGAACAGAACCGTCAAACCGAGAAATACAACGATCAAATGCTCGGACATTCTGCAAAACGTACAGCGCTTGCACGTTGTGAACGAACTAATTAGAATATATGAAGGTTCAAGTGGAAACAGTCCAGAAATTTAAATATTTTATGCCTTTGCCATCCTATCAATAATGAATTTTGTATAGAATGAGAGTAAGGATAAGGATTGAAAATAGCATTAAACGCTCGAAAAGGGGAAATGGGGTGGATTTCGAACTCGCTTTCAGTTTTGCTAACCCTAACTCATGGAAAATCCAAAATGGATGCCTGTATCCATTCCAGGTACAACCGCTTCATAAATTCGCGGACAGACAACTTAGCCTATTATTATATATGGGTTAAAAGTGTTTATCGATTTCCAGCTATGTTAAATATTATTTAAAAAAACACATGTGTAAACTTGATTATTGTAATCAATTTTTTCTTTAAGGTATAATATTACCTTTTTTATTAAATTAACAAAATATTTTAAGTTTTAATATAGTTTGTCCAATGTTACAAAAACATTTTTTAACATTGTTAAAAATCAGAGAGCTTCCAAGAAAAGTAATGCTCATTAAACTCTTTAAATCACTAATGAGGTATAATACATCACAATATAAAAATGGTTTTTCTAAATTTTAAAAGACATATCTAAGGAAAAGATAAATTTTAACATCGTAAAATAATAATTTTGATGCAAAATTTCTCTTTACTATAGCTTACTTGAATTTTATGGGTATAAGATGCGTTTCCTTGTTCAGTTGTGTTCTAGAATTTTGAAGATCCCTCGTCCATATAGAGAATAATTAAAAATTTTAAAATAAAATTATTTTAATTATTAAAAACAAAAACACGTACATTATCCCAGATCTATTTTGAATCTTAAAATGCGTGTAATATAAGCAATTAAATAGTAATTGGTAGTTAGCAAAATGTTTATAAAAAAAGTTGAAGCTCAATATAGTAATGAAATGACTGATTAATTAGGCTGTTTTTGTTGCAAGGAAATTGATATTCTTTTTCCTAAGCATTTTGAAATTATGATATTTTGTGTACGATGTGGTATAAATCTTTAATGAATCAAGGCATTTCTTTATGTATATATTCAATTATATTCAATTTTCCCTCTTAATTTAATTAATAAATTTACATTTATAAGATAAAATTCATTAGCGAATAAAATACTAAAAAAAACAATTTCAAAAAGATTTTTTAATTTATTTAAAAACTAATACAAACCAGTTTCTTAATTTCATAGACGAAATTTACAAGGTTTGTCATCTTCTCTAAATTCAATTTATCATGAAATGGAAGACTAATTAATAAACGGCCAAATGGAGTTGAAAAATTGTAATGACGTGTATGTCAAGAAAATTAAGTGCAAAAAAATTACATATCATTATGCTTAGATACAGAATTTCAGCATTTTAATTTCAAGAATTTTTAATTATTTAATCAGAAAGTAAGATAAATTAAAAAATATACATTGCCTTGGGTAATATTTTTTTTTTGTTGAAATGCAATTAATTATTTTACTCGGGATAAAAACAATTTCTATTATTAAATTAAAATCCAATTATCTCAGATATAAGAAAGATAAAATGACATTTTACTCTGATCTAGTTTAAAATCAGGATTTGCTTTGCAATTCAATTTTAAATAAAAATATATTCACTACAAAAGCATACATCATATTTCAGTTATATGAATGCAGCGTGATTTAAAAATTTGTGGATATATTTTACCCATTTTATTGAAAAAACTTTTATACTTATTACTTCATAATATCTTTTTTTATATACGCACCAGTGCTCATCCATTAAATATACATAAAAGTCATGTATATAAAAGTCTCATCCGCTTGTTTTCTCCGTGTTTTCTTTTGGTTTTATAGTAAATGCTGTTGTTATATTTCTTTAGAAAATTTGATTTATAAGTTCGTATTATTATTTTTTCTACTATGTTTAATTCTGTAAAGAATTACCAACAGTAGTTATTTTCTGTTTCATTTTTGGAGTTCACTTAGTGCGCAATTTATGTTGTGCATTTAAAAAAATGGAATAAGGACTTATACAATGTTCCAAAAAGTGACTAAAGTAAACACCTATAAATTCCACTTTTACTATACAAATATAGAGACAATTTGATAATTTAATATTATTACTTTTACTAATTTATATGACCCCGAAATCTACTATGTTTAATTCTGTACAAAAATGCCAACAGTAGTTATTTTTTGTTTCATTTTTTATGTTCACTTACTACGCAATTCATGTAGTGTATTTTAAAAAATGGAATAATGACGTATACAATGTTCCAAAAAGTGACTAAAGTAAACACCTATAAATTATATTTTTACTATACAAATAAAGAAACAACTAGATTGTTTAATATTATTAATTTTACTAATTTATATGATCCCGAATTGTACTATGTTTAAATCTGTTCAAAAATTGCCAACAGTAATTATTTTTTGTTTTATTTTTGGTGTTCACTTACTGCGCACTTCATGTTGTGCATTTTAAAAAATGGAATAATGACGTATACAATGTTCCAAAAAGTGACTAAAGTAAACACCTATAAATTCTATTTTTACTATACAAATATAGAGACAATTTGATTATTTAATATTACTACTTTTACTAATTTATAAGACCCCGAATTCTTCTGTGTTTAATTATGTTCAAAAATGCCAAAAGTAGTTATTTTTTGTTTCATTTTTTTTACGTTCACTTACTACGCAATTCATGTTGTGTATTTAAAAATGGAATAATGTCATACACAAAGTTTCCAAAAAGTGACCAAAGTAAACACCTATAAATTCTATTTTTACTATACAAATATAGAGACAATTTGATCACTTAATATTATTGCTTTTACTAATTTATACAACCCCAAACTCTAATATGTTTAATTATGTTCAAAAATGCCAAAAGTAGTTAATTTTGTTTCATTTGTTTATGTTCACTTACTACGTATATCATGTAGTGTATTTTAAAAAATGGAATAATGACGTATACAATGTGCCAAAAATTGACTAAAGTAAACACCTATAAATTCTATTTTTACTATACAAATATAGAGACAATTTGATAATTTAATATTATTATTTTTACTAATTTATATGACCCCGAACTCTACTGTGTTTAATTCTGTTCAAAAATTCCAAAAGTAGTTATTTTTTGTTTCATTTCTTATGTTCACTTACTACGCAATTCACGTTGTGTATTTTAAAAAATGGAATAATCACGTATACAATGTTCCAAAAAGTGACTAAAGTAAACACGTATAAATTCTATTTTTACTATACAAATATAGAGACAATTTGATAATTTAATATTATTACAGTTACTAATTTATACGACACAGAACTCTATAGTATTAATTCTGTTAAAAATTGCCAACAGCATTTATTTTCTGTTTCAGTTTTGGTGTTTACTTACTACGCAATTCCTGTTGTGTATTTAAAAATGAAATAATGAAGTATACAATGTTCCAAAAAGTGACAAAAGTATAAAACCTATAAATTCCATTTTTACTATACAAATATAGAGACAATTTGATAATTTAACATTATTACTTTTACTAATTTATAGGACACCGAACTCTTTGGTGTTCACTTACTACGCAATTCACGTTATGTATTTAAAAAAAAATGGAATAATGACGTGTACAATGTTCCAAAAAGTGACTAAATTAAACACCTATAAATTCCACTTTTACTATACAAATATAGAGACAATTTGATAATTTAATATTATTACTTTTACTAATTTATACGACCCCGAACTCTACTATGTTTAATTCTGTACAAAAATGCCAACAGAAGTTATTTTTTATTTCATTTTTGGAGTTCGCTTACTACGTAATTCATGCTGTGTATTTTAAAAAATTTAATAATGACGTATAGAATGTTCCAAAAAGTGACTAAAGTAAACATCTATAAATTCTACTTTTAATATACAAATAAAGAGACGATTTGATAATTTAATATTATTACTTTTACTAATTTATATGACCCCGAACTCTCCTATGTTTAATTCTGTACAAAAATGCCAACAGTAGTTATTTTTTGTTTCATTTTTGGTGTTCACTTACTACGCAATTCACGTTGTGTATTTTAAAAAATGCAATAATGACGTATACAAAATGTGACTAAAGTAAGCACATATAGTGACAAATATAGTGACAATTTGATAATTTATTATTACTATTTTTCCTAATTTATACGACCCCGACCTCTACTATATTATTTCTGTACAAAAATGCCAACAGTATTTATTTTTTGTTTCATTTTTGGTGTTCACTTACTACGCAATTCATATTGTGTATTTAAAAAAAAATGGAATAATGTCATATAGAAATTTGCAAAAAGCAATTAAGTAAACACATATAAATTCTATTTTTACTATATAAATATAAAGACAATTTGATAATTTAATATTATTGCTTTCACTAATTTTTACGAAACCGAAATCTACTATGTTTAATTTTGTTCAAAAATGACAACAGAAGTTATTTTTTATTTCATTTTTGGAGTTCGCTTACTACGCAATTCATGCTGTGTATTTAAAAAAATGGAATAATGAGGTATAGAATGTTCCAAAAAGGGACTAAAGTAAACACCTATAAATTCTATTTTTACTAATCAAATATAGAGACAATTTGATAATTTAATATTATTACTTTTACTAATTTATATTATCCCGAATTCTACTATGTTTAAATCTGTTCAAAAATTGCAAAAAGTATTTTTTTTTTCATTTTTGCAGTTCACTTACTGCGCAATTTATGTTGTGCATTTAAAAAAAATAGAATAATAACGTATAGATTGTTCCAAAAAGTGACTAAAATAAACACCTATAGATTCTATTTTTACTATACGAATATAGAAACAATTTGATCCCTTAATATTATAATTTTTACTAATTTATACGACCCCGAAATCTACTATGTTTAATTCTGTTCAAAAATGCCAAAAGTAGTTACTTTTTGTTTCATTTTTTTATGTTCACTTACTACGCAATTCATGTTGTGTACTTAAAAATGAAATAATGACGTATACAATGTTCCAAAAAGTGACTAAAGGAAACACCTATAAATTATATTTTTACTATACAAATATAGAGACAATTTGATTATTTAATATTACTACTTTTACCAATTTATAAGACCCCGAATTCTTCTGTGTTTAATTCTGTAAAAAATTGCCAACAGTAGTTATTTTTGTTTCATTTTTGGAGTTCATTTACTACGCAATTCATGTTGTGTATTTTAAAAAATGGAATAATGGCATATACAATGTTCCAAAAACTGACTAAAGTAAACATAAATTCTATAAATTCTATTTTTACTATACAAATATATAGACAATTTGATAGTTTAATATTATTACATTTACTAATTTATGCGACCCGGAACTCTAATATGTTTAATTCTGTACAAAAATGCCAACAGTAGTTATTTTTTGTTTCATTTTTGGTGTTCACTTACTGAGCAATTCATGTTGTGTATTTTAAAAAAAATGGAATAATGACTTATACAATGTTCCAAAAAGTGACTAAAGTAAACACGTATAGATTCTATTTTTACTATACTAATATAGAGACAATTTGATCCTTTAATATTATTACTTTTACTAATTTATACGACCCCGAACTCTACTGTGTTTAATTCTGTTCAAAAATGCCAAAAGTAGTTATTTTTTGTTTCATTTTTTTTATGTTCACTTACTACGCAATTCATGTTGTGTACTTAAAAATGGAATAATGACGTATACAATGTTCCAAAATGTGACTAAAGGAAACACCTATAAATTCTATTTTTACTTATATAGAGACAATTTGATTATTTAATATTACTACTTTTACTAATTTATAAGACCCCGAATTCTACTATGTTTAAATCTGTTCAAAAATTGCCAACTATAGTTATTTTTGTTTCATTTTTGGAGTTCACTTACTACGCAATTCATGTTGTGTATTTTAAAAAATGGAATAATGTTATATACAATGTTCCAAAAACTGACTAAAGTAAACATAAATTCTATAAATTCTATTTTTACTATACAAATATATAGACAATTTGATAATTTAATATTAATACATTTACTAATTTCTACAACCCGGAACTCTAATATGTTTAATTCTGTACAAAAATGCCAACAGTACTTATATTTTGTTTAATTTTTGGTGTTCACTTACTACGCAATTTATGTTGTGTATTTAAAAATTGAATATGTCATATACAATTTTCCAAAAAGTGAGAATAGTAAACACTTTTAAATTATTTTTTACTAAACAAATATAGTTATATTTTAATAAAGCTATGTATAACAGAAAAATATTTAATCTTTTCAGATATAGTGAACTTTATTTTTATATTTCT
>CM063505.1:121285230-121305230 GCA_032207245.1 Pardosa pseudoannulata | reverse complement strand
GTGAAAACAAAACAGATGAGTTTAAAAATAGTTTCTCTTATCGCACAGTCCAACAGTATTGGGTAATGTCCTTGAGTTCTTAACACAATCAGTAGTAGTATAATAAGTAATACAGTAAAAAGTAGATAAAAATCAAAAAGGGAACCTAGGTTTGATAACAATGGACACTGTATTGAGATCTCTTGTCAGAAAACATCATAATCTGATTTAATTACAAAATTTCACTTCATTTGTTATTCTTCGTTGGTTCATCAAAATACAAAATATATCACATGTCGACAACTTCAATCTATTCCAAAAGTAATATTATAACAAACTTTCATCATAGTATTCCTCAAATATCACTCAGTAACTTATAATCTCACAAGTAAAAAAGGTGTCATAATGAAAATCACTCATTATGTGGCAAAAGTAAGATCAAAACAATATAGTGTTTACAATAGTGTATACATTCTGTTTAAAACAGGTGTGTGACTCTTGTTTGTGTCTGTTTGTGTAGGGTTTTTGTCTTCCCCAGCAGAAGACGTGCTGTTGGTGGGTGACATTCCATGTCAACACACACCAGTCGCAAATTGAATCATGACAAGGACAAAATCCTGTCATGTGTGATGAGTGGCACTTAGGGTACACACTCCTAGGCGGGACGTAGGGCTGTGTAAAGGGAAAAAACCTGGACGTTTTCTGGCTGGGAACCTTCATCCAGGCCAAGTCGGTTACAAAGTCATATACCTTAATGTCATTAGGTTTATTTTCCTAATGGAAAAAGTAGTATGGTTTTTTGGGGATGTTTTTCTTCCTGGGCAATTTAAATTTAGAACAGAAAACTCCCTGGGCAATTAAAATTAATCATCAAAAATATAATAGTAGCAAAAATCAACTTAATTAATTATAAAAACAGCAACATCAAAAACCTTCATTAATTAAAATAAAACAAAATTCAAAACATCATGTCATTATTAGTTCTTATGTCAAAATCAGCGATAAAATTGACTCCATAGATGAACAAAATTAGTTATACATCTTCATGGTGCATCAAAACATCTTCAGTTAAAAAAAAGAATTTATGTAATACTAATATCATAATTAAATCAAAACACAATTTCAAAAATTTCAACAACATTCTATACGTACCTAGTATATTCCCCCCCCTCACAATGAGAAAAAATTCAGTTTTTACATCATAAAATACAAACAATTTTCCAAATAACACTTTAAAATTTTTCTTTACATGTCACTCAATAAAAAGCAAAAATTAAAAAAAACGACTAAATACAAATCTAGTTAAATATAAGAAATGGATATAAAATAGCACATAAATATCAAAATAACTCTAGTTAAAATTCGTAATCAGTAGATCATTTCTTTAAAAAACAAAACCTTACTCAGCAAAAGTTATCAAAACATCATCTCAGTTCGATTGCAACTCACTTCAGACCGAAAATGCCACGTCATTAGAATTAAGAATTCACAGTTTCTTGCAATGGTCATAACAAGGAAATAAAAGATTTAACGTTATCGGAAGCAGTAATTTATGCGCTCTAGCAGCAAAAAGGATACAGTTTTAGATTACAGGGATTCGAAGTTACAACTCATACAGTTTCGTTAGCTTCCGACCAAGGTCACAGACGATTCACATTTTTATCGATAAAATAATGGAATTTTTAATCACGCGCGCTGAAAATAAAATAATTTTTCTCTTCGATCAAAAGTTTTGCCCATGTAGATGGCCTCTTCTAAGTGATAAAATCATAGAATAATCAAATATCTCTGAGATCAAAATTTTAAAATCCCTAAGCAAATTATTAAATTTTACTCTGTTAATATATAAAGGCCAAAAATTATTCCTAAATGAGTAAGTTTTATAGTACACAATATTTCAATCCTTTCATTTCATTAATCAAAATTCAACCAAACATCATGTTAATAAAACACCAAATAAGTAAAATTATAACAATTTCTTCAATATTAAAAATAAAAAGGAAAATAACCATAATCAATTTTTTTAAAGAATTATCATGTCTAGAAATGTTATTAATTTAAACAAATTTAGATATATTTACAAGAACAGAAATTTCAAACTATAAATTCTAGAAATACAAATACACAATTATTTGAAAAAAGTTTCGTTTATAAAAAGTCTTATTATATTTTTTTATACTGAAATCATAATTCACATTTTTTTTTAAATGATCTGTTAAAAAAAAACTTAATTTTACCTTTATGCGCCGAAAATACAAAAGTCAAGTTTTTGTAGAAATTTTTCTTTCACTAATTTGCTGAAATTTAATTTTGCTCTCGTCTTGAAGAGTTCTTGCGTGGCTTTAAAGAAAAAACGGTCATTTCGATGGGGAAGGCTCGTTGCATGGAGCTTCGATGAAATGAGCAGCTAGGAATCTTGACGCGGCCCTGCCAGGCCAGCAGGCCGGATCTCTCGAACACAAAGTTTTCGAAACTCTTTCTGCCGACGGCGGATGGAAGCCATGGTCCTGGATGATTATCCGTGTAAGTCTGAGCTCGCTTGATCGGATATAATTGTTCACGTTTGATGTTATGCATAGTTCGTGAGAATGCTCGGCTGTTATTGTACATCTTCAAAAAAAAAAAAAAACATTTTTCCCGCGTAGGTTCGAATCCTACCGACTCGTGACACGGTCCGAGTATCCACTAGTAAATATATAAATCAGTTCACACTCAAGTCATTATTTTCTTCTCTTTATTAATCCACTTAACACGCTAATCAACATGGCGTCTCATCTTTGGCGCCCAACTGCAAACAAAAGCAGTTTTTCACTATTCGAGGAGCCACAGGTCTGCCTTTAGTAATTGCTTATCGCTCTCTCCTAATATCACTGCGCGTGAGCCGTATTTATGTGACTAGTAACGCGAGGCGCGTTACTCCCATTAAAATAATCCCTAATTAAAATCTCTTAAATTACTCTATATTTTAAATCCTGACATATATATATATATATATGTATATACATATATACATATACATATATACATATATAATAAATATATATATATATAATATATATATTTATATGTATATACATATACATATACATATATATACATATATATATATATATATATATATATATATATATAAATATATATACATATAATATATATTTATATATATATATATATAATATATATATATATATAAATATATATATATATATATAATATAATATATATATATATATATATATATTATAATATATATAGATATATATATATATATATATATATATATCAAAATTATTTTACTTTAATATTTCCTTGCAAACCTCCTCTCTCCCATTCTGATTCCTTAAAACCTTTTTCCCAGCCTCTAAATATCTTACACGAAGGAGTGTCCTGGACTTAAAATTCTTTCTATAAATTTCCTAAAGCCTTCTGTCCTATAGATGTAAGTTTTCTGTCTATTCAACATGTTTTCCAGCTGTCACCGAAAAATGGCTCCTTGTTTTTCCTGATCTTAATGCTTAAATTCACGGAATAAGTTTCTTGTCCCTTAGAAAAATTCATTCTGCCTTTGTTGTTAGTTGCACCTCTGTTCGAGCAGAACGAATTTTGTGTATTTCTCTTGTCTGTCATTGACTAGTAAAGATGTCCGTTTTAGCAGCTCTAAAATAAAATTTGTGCTGGTCTCTTTCAGTTTGCAGACTGCATCGTTATTACTGTTAGCTGGTTTAAGCTTTCTCTTTTCCCAGTAGATCGGTAAAGTAAAAAGTATAGGGGGCTACATAATTATTGTAACCATAGGAAATAATAATTACACACACGCACATTAGCCTGTGGCTTATGTTGACCACAATTTGGTAGTACGCAATGTCTCTCAATGTGATATTTTTCTTTCGTACCATAAGAATTAAAACTTTGTTTCCGCATTCTAAAATTGCCTATTTACTCTCCGCATAACAAATATTTCATAATTTAACGAACTAAATATTTTAATAACGATATCTCTGGATGACATTACCAGTAAAATAGGTGTTTAAAATTCTATTCTTATACAGTTTTTTATTACAATCCTACAGTGAAACGGAAGGAAAAAAAACCTAAAAGGAAAAAGTCAAATCCTGTACTACCATAAAAAAATAAAGAGAATAAAATCTGAAAAGAGAAAGCGTAAACAGAAGAAGATCGATCACCTGCAACTTTTAAAACAGGAGTTTCAAATTTTCAAGGAACAATGGATCACGGTACATATCGAGAGCTTTAAAGTTGAAAAACAGTGTATTTCAATCCGCTATAAATAGCAATAGACGAGTAATTCCGTACAAAATGCTCGTCTCCTCCGCTTAATCTTTCCTTGTTCTATCTGGCAATATCCGGAAAATTTCCTATCCCCCTACAGATCCCGGAAATGCTAGCTCCCTTTATCAAGTTCAGATTCTTTCGGAAAAGAAGCAATCAAAAGAAATGGTATAAAGTAGAACTCTTTTGGGGGGTACTCTTGGGATTTTCGCTTAAACAGCCACTTTAGTAAGTTGCGATCTTCTTTTGTAGAAGCAAAATATTTGATAAAACCATTTTAATGAAGATTTGATAAAAAGATGAAGTTTTCCTGGAAGTTTATTTTATCTACTGTCTTCTTTTTTAGAATAGAAGCTGAAATTGAAATCCGAAAAAAAAAAAAGGATTCCTACAAAAATCATGTAACATTATGATGAGAATGTTGAGAGAAAACTATTGTAAAACTAAAAATATTACTAATGAATAGTGATTATTGTTGAAACGTTTTCTCTCAATAAGAAATATTATCTGCTTATCCTTCACGTTAAAATATTTCATCTAAATAAAGAAAAAGTATTTCGTGGACCTCTTTACTCAAAATGGTGTCATAACCTTTGGAAAATCTAATTGTGTGATACAGGCTGTTAGAGAAAAGTTTCAATCGTGATTTTTTCCTGGTTAACAGTGATGCTACACAATTAACCCTTAAGCTTCGCATTTACAATGAAAACAGAAAGACTTTCAAAAGGTTTTATACAATTTTTCATAAAAAATTTTCCGAAAAGAGTAGTGTACATTTCTTCAGTTTTTTCTATATTTTTAAACAATTATTTTTTAGGAACTGCACACCATCTCTGATAACACCTGATAGCTTTTTATGGCTTTGTAAATCTCTACGAAGTATTTCTTGCGTAACTGTATCTCTAATTAACAATAGTTATGACTTTCAAAAAAAGATATAAATATTCTCTTAAAGAATATTTTTTTGTACTTTAGAACCCATTATTCTTATGATATCTTCAAGATTGACGAGCTTTATTGTATTTAAAAATTAACAAATATAATGACAAATTATATATCTATTTATACAAATAAACAGTAACGATTTTCTATTCCAATCTAGTAGACAAAGTTGAAGTAAAAAAAGAATACTTTGGTACTGACACAATGAAACTTTAGCGTATTTTTGGAACTTTTTTTCCTCTGTGTTCCACTCAGTTAACCTCTATTTCCGTGGGATTTATATCGAATGGGTCAAACTTACCCCAATTAATAAGAATTCATGTTGTTACTCAAAAGATACACTGTATTCATGCGAAATGGCATTTATTGATTTTTGGACATTGAATTGTTATAATGAGGAAAAACAATAAGTTATTACAATATCGGAAAAGTATACTAAGTTAGAGAAATTACTGGATTTTAATACCTATGCACAGATTCTTCAAAATTCTATTTTCATAGATTTTATTCAGTATATTAATAGGAAAAATCAAAAAAAAATTATTTCAATTTCGTTCGTATCTTTTGAGAAAGTTGGACAGAAAATACTTTTTGGGCCAAAATCTACCCATCCCGCGATTTTGCTTTTAATACAGTAACGCTTGAATACATAATATATGCTTACTGCAATCCTTACGATGGTTATAACCTTGAATCCCCCTTTTCTATGTCACTGATCTGAAATATAAACAAAATCAACAACACGATATGCCCTTTTTTGTATTAATGCATTATAAGCAAAGCGTCCGTCTCTGTCAGGGGTTAAGAAGAGCATTGGTTAAGTGAACTTTTGTTCATTATAAGATGCCAAACTTTTCAAAATGCCGAACAATTGAAAACGTCAGTATTGTACCAGTAATTTTATTGGACATTAAGTTTAATCTTTTTACTACTCCTCTATAAAAAAAAAGGAAATTGTTTTATGTAATCGGCTGCTTGACACAGGGCTAAAAATCAAATACAATTTAAATAAACACACCAAAAAAAAAGTCTACAAAAATTTTTTAAGTTCTAGTGTCAGTAACATTTTGAATATTTTTATATACCCTTCGTCGAATAATAACGGGAAAATTTATTGTCCCTTTACTTCCGTATAATAGATATAAAAATAATTTATATCTTGTTAATTTTTAATACACATAAAGCTCGTCAATCTCGAAGAAATTCCATAAAAATAATGATTCTAAAATTACGAATAAAAATATTTTTTAAGAAATTATTTAAATTTTTACGAAACATCCAGAAAATAAGTTGCAATTAGAATACATTTTATAAAACGAAATATCGAAATAAGATAGACAAAATGAGAAGCTATCAGATTTTTGTGCCTCATTCTATGCAATCAATAAATGTCAGTCAAAGATATTCTTAACAATCTACCAACCTCCTATCAAAACTCCATATAAAACACTGGCATAATGTACAATAAATTGAACTTTTTTAAATAAAATTTTACGTCAATAGATAAATTTTCTGTTTAAAAAAGAACAAAAGACTTTAATCGAGATAGTTTAAATAATGATCTCTTCTCTGGACGATATGTTGCATATGTGTTTGAATTTACAGTTCCTTGAACGTTTCTTTCTGGTTTTAAATAAATCAAACCTTTTTTAAGTTTAATCTTCTACGGCTGGTTATTTTAGTCTTCAATCCTGCTCCTTATACGAGACCCATGCGAAATCATACCCAAAATCACTAGGGTGTGACGGACATCGGAAAGCGAAACATCGCAAACCGCTCGGAGAGGATTAACATACATGGTAACATTTTCTGGGTTAAAACTAAATAGAATCTCTATTATTATTGTAAACAGATACATTTTTGTACGTAATTATTGTATTATCTCTGGAACTACTGAGCCAATTCTAAAAATATTTCACTAATAAAAATCTATTATATAGAATGATATACTTTAAACTATAGTACTAAATAAAAAATAATAGACTACTAAAATAATATTTATCTACAGACAGGGTCATAGTGTCAAACTTTTCCATAGTTAGTTTTTCCACTTGAACAGAAATATTTGAAGATTAATATAATAGTCCTCATATCGATAACACCCTCGATAACGATAATATTATCGATTGCATCCTCTAAACTTATGGGTAGATTGCTATCCCCACATTACCCCCTTCCACTGACCACTACTTTGACCATATTAAATAAAATTCAAGAATTTTCAAACTAGTCATGCACGGAGGAGGAAAAAAACGTAAACTACACAAATTAGATAATTAAAAAAAATAAAAATGAATTTAGATAAAAAAAAACTCCATTTCTTTATTAAAATTTCTTAAAGTTGTCGACGCGGACCAATAACACAAACAAAAAACGAAGACTATAACATTTGTCTTTAAACTTATTTTAATCATAATGTCAGCAGCAACGTGCGGCCATCACTCACAAAAAGTTCTCCTTCATAAACTAAACCAAAATAGTGTTGCCACAAAAATGCAACTAAATTATACTACAAAAATAAAACATAGCACACGGAGCATAAAACATAACAGTACAAAATGTAACACATTGAGTTCGAGGATAAACAACAAAACAAAATACAAATCATTAATAAATGATTCAAACAAAAGTTTTAAATAGTATTTCCACTAGTCACTTCTAGTAAGAGAACAGTAGTTCTTCTAGTAACAAAAAATCAAACACAAGAATAACATTTTGTTTCTCTATTCTATGTTTTAACAAATGAGGCAGCTATTTAACCTTATGCTATACACTCTTATCGAGAAATAAATCACATCTAAATAACCATATGAGGTCTAGTTTCTAATAAATGTCACTAAAGTTAAAACGTTGTTAAAAAATGATTTGAAATTATTGTTATTGCGTGGTGACATAAAGTTAATATTTCATGACATGAAATTCATATGAGATTGAACTGAGCGAGATATATTTTCTAAATAAACATTCAAATAAATATTAAATTCAGTACGTTGAAAAGAGACGTATTTAATATAATAGATAAATACCTATATTACTATAACAAATTTAAAATTTTTAATAAAATTTTTATATAAAACTTTATGCAATACATAAAATCTTGTTTTTTATAACGACTGCTTTTTATGTATAAATACAGAAAATTTCTCTTTTGTATGCTATTTTTAAAGTAGCATATAGACCGTCATACAAAGGGATCATTAAAATTTTTTATTTTCTAGAATTGTAAAGTACCCTGTAAAGCAGGTAAAAAAATAATTTATTTTTCAGCTGAGAATTATCTGCACACGATTAATAATTTGTTTATCTTTACTGACAACATGTTATTTGCCACCTTTAATTTATCTTGTCATACTACTTGATGGGCAGCAGAAGGTATAACATTGACAGTGATTCTTTGGCTGTATATATGAATTATGCTGAAAATTAAGCAAAAGGATTGCAAACCGTGTGGTTATGTATGAAAAAAGAACTCACAAACTTCTTCATTTTCAAAGATATATAACTTAAACGCTTGATATTTATTATTCCGTGAAATAGACAACTATATATATATATAATATATATATATATATATATATATATATATATATATATATATATATATATATATATATATATATATATATATATATATAATATATATATATATATATATATATAAATATATATAATATATATATATATTATATATATATATATATATATATATATATATATATATATATATATATATATATTAATATATATATATAAATATAATTTATATATATATAATATATATATATATATATATATATATATATATATATATATATACAATATATTACTTATATACATGTATAATATTATATATATATATATATATATAATATATATATATATTATATATATATATATATATATATATATATATAATATATATATATACATATATATAGTTATATATATATCTGTAATAATATATATATTATATATATATATATATATATATATATATAAATATATATATATATAATATATATATATATATATTATATATATATATATATATATAAATATATATATATATATATACATGTATATATATATATATATAATATATATATATATATATATATATAAATTATATATATACATATATATATATTATATATATATATATAATTATATATATATAATATATATATATATATATATATATATATATATATATATATATATATAATATTAATATAAATATATATATACATGTATATGTATATATATATGTATATATATGTATATATATATATATATATATATATATATATATATATATATATATATATATATATATATATACATATATATATAAATACATATATATATATATATATATATATATATATATTATATATATATATATATATATATATATATATATAATATATATATATATATTATGTAAATAATATATATATTGTACAAGTATTTTAGAGGCAAGGAATAGATTATTATTATTCCAAGGTTATTATTTATCTTTTATCTACCTATTTTCCTTTTACTAAAACAACTAACGTTAGAAGGACTTAAAGCTTCTTATTTTAGAAAATAAATTTAATTTAAAATATAAGTTTTACCCAATGTTCCGAAACAAGACCAAAACTCAAAGTTGCACAACTCTATAATCAGGATAAAAAAATTTCCGACCTTAATCAAACTGTCGCTACTAACGATAGAGCAGAGAAATTTAAATTCGGTCAGCGAGGGAAGAGGATAACTAAATAAGAAAAACGGTGTTTTTTCTATAAGGATATAATTTTCTGATTTATTATTATTTTCTCCTCAGAAATAAACCATTTAAAAATTCAACTGAATTAGAGACAGAAAGTCAGTGAACATAATATTATAAGATTTAGACTATGACTGACAGCTCCATTTTGAAGTCTGGTAATGAGATTATATTGTATTCAAGGTATAACTGCATTTCGATAAGGCAAATCTTTAAATCCCCCTATATAATAATAAAAATTCAACTGAATTAGAGACAGAGAGTTAGTGAACATTTTATTATAAGATTTAGGCTATGACTGACAGCTCCATTTTGAAGTCTGGTAATGAGATTATATTGTATTCAAGGTATAACTGCATTTCGATAAGGCAAATCTTTAAACTATATAATAATAAAAATTCAACTGAATTAGAGACAGAGAGTTAGTGAACATTTTATTATAAGATTTAGGCTATGACTGACAGCTCCATTTTGAAGTCTGGTAATGAGATTATATTGTATTCAAGGTATAACTGCATTTCGATAAGGCAAATCTTTAAATCCCCCTATATAATAATAAAAATTCAACTGAATTAGAGACAGAGAGTTAGTGAACATTTTATTATAAGATTTAGGCTATGAGTGACAGCTCCATTTTGAAGTCTGGTAATGAGATTATATTGTATTCAAGGTATAACTGCATTTCGATAAGGCAAATCTTTAAATCCCCCTATATAATAATAAAAATTCAACTGAATTAGAGACAGAGAGTTAGTGAACATTTTATTATAAGATTTAGGCTATGACGCAGCTCCATTTTGAAGTCTGTTAATGAGATTATATTGTATTCAAGGTATTGCATTTCGATAATAAATCTTTAAATCCCCCTATATAATAATCAATTAATTTCCGTTACAGAATTATGAAAATTAGAATATTAGATCATATTGGATTCTATATTAGAGTTTAGCAAAATTTAAAGATTTCTTTATAAATCAAAAAATTTTTCAGCGTAATAGCATTTGCAATATTGTTAAATCAGCATTTAAATTTATCAGTTTATCAAGTATAAATAGGATAAAAATAACATTTCTATTCTAGCATTATGACATCATTCCTTTAACTACCTTCTTTAACCAATTCTTACCTTAAATTACATAAATATGGTCTGCATTATTTTTATACGTTTTACAACTGAACTTAGATATTATGTAATCAATTTTCTTTTATATGCGCCTTAAATAATAGATTAGGTACGTATGTGATAATTTAATCATCGATTATTTTTTGTTACAATGAAAATTTTATCACCGGTATTTAGAATAAATTCTTTTCAAAAAATTCCGGCAGTCTATTTCACAGACTAATAAATATCTATAATTAAGTTACATATCTTTGAAAATTAAGAATTTTTTTGTGCGTTTATTTTTTATATATAACCACACGGTTTCACTAAATTAATTCATTGTGATTCTAAATTGCATTCACGTTATCGGAAGACTTTAGAGGAGTATGAAGATTAACAAATTTTTGAGTGTGTACCAGATAATTCTCACCCAAAAAATAAACTATTTTTTAACCTGCTTTATACGGTACTTTACAATTCTGGAAAATTAAACATTTTACTAATCCCGTCATATGACGGGCTATATGGTAGTAATAAATAATTATTAGCTCTGAAAATAATTCATACTTGCCTAATAGTTTTAACAACACTTCAATAAATATACCTGATGATGTAGCAAATTTTCAAGCAAATCTGTTAAAAATTATAAATGTTAATATTGAGTGTACATGATTGCTTTAAATGAAGGTTTACTATACATTTAACAACCTTAAATAAAGGTGAGATGAAGCGAAAGTTACGTAGGTCCCTGAAGTCTTAATAACGCTTATTAAATTCCTAGAGAATCAAGCTTTCAAAATTAAAATTTGTGATAGCCTTATAAATGTAAAGAAAGTGAAATTTATTTTATGCTTCATTAAACTTCTTAAAAGAGTTTAGTTTAAAATTCTGAAGTTTGCGAGTTTAATATGCAAAAGTTAACAACAAATGGTAGACTTCAGTTCTCGTGTCTTTCAACAAAGTAAGAGAACATTTTCACTTTCGGAAAACGAACATTAACTTTTGTCAACTAGAAACTCTAGAGTTGTAATTGAACGCGCTTCAGAAAATGATATTGCATAAAAATAGTAAGCTTACGTGATGTGGTTTTCTCGGTGTAATGTAAATCATTTTTTCTACTTATCTGAATGCTAGGATAGTGATAAAAATGTTAATAAAAAGATATATGATTCAATAAATAACGAAATACTTGTATCTATGTTATGATAATAATACACAAGGGTTTTATAAAACTCATAACCACGTGTTTGTAACGTATCCGGTCCCTGTTTTAAGTGACCATAATAATCTGTTTCTTGAATAAGATTTATTTACATGTGCTAACATATTATATACACAAAAAAACGATTTCAGATCACAGGTATGTGATTCGATACGTGCAGGCCTGAGTAAAGACGTGCAATATCTAAGATCTGCCTCTGCCGAAATATTGGTGATCCGACGGAAGAAACAATTCGGTAGCTCACGTGAAAGTTCACTGAAGTAATTAAGTAGAAAGAACTCTCAATTAGACGAGATAAGTAGAATTAACAACTGGTTTTCCTCGAAGAATATCAAACCACAGTTAGAGTTCCTAAGAGGAATATGGAATCAATCCTGAAGAGGATTATATTAAAAGAAAACCCAAGGCACAGGGTATTGTTCCCAATCTCAGCAAGAGATATATCCCAAGGCGGGATTTTTGCTAAAAAAATCTCTCCTATGGAGAAGCTGGTCAAGACGACCTCCGAGGTAGCTGACTCTGGCTACTCTCAAAAGAAAAGATCAAAAGATGGGATTATAGCAAAAAAAAACTCTCCGATAGAGAGACTGGTCAAGGCGACCTCTGAATTAGTTTGTTGCTAGCTAACTAACTTCTTTTTAAAAAATCTCTTTCTAGGGAAGAGGCCTCTAAGAGAGGGGCCTCACCCACAATTTCATTATTGAAATCATCTGGAGATGACCTCACCTTCAATCAATTGGATTGGTCTGGGTTAAACAATTCCCGGCCGAAGAAGTCTCTAGACGGAGGAGTCTCTAGAATTCGTGTCGGATAAGATCCAAAGTCACAGCATTCCTTTGTAGTTCCGATTGTCATAATTCTGGCTGTCAGTCTGGCACTTGGTTGTCTGGTCCGCTTTTTCGCTACTATAGTACACAAAAGTCTAGACACCGTGGTGCCTGGGAAAACACTCGCTTTGTATCCACATAAGTGAAGTTCATTTCTCAAAGCAAAGTTCTTTGATGTAGACACACCGCTAAATCACGCCGTTTCAGGTTAGATACTATAAGAATTTTAGCCTGCATGTTCGTTCCGATTGATAACTAATAGATTCCGAAATGATTCAGTCAGATCTATAAAGCTTTTTGAACTTTTATATGAGATCTGAAAGTAAGTAAACTTTTAATCCATATAACTCAGGATGGAAATTTTTCAGTCTAAATGAGAGTGGATTCTATTCAAATCCCAATTTATGCACTATGGAACAGCCTTGTACACCAATAGCCTAGGTACACCAATAGATCTGTTACAGCTTATAATGAACATGTGCGTCAATTTTAGTTTTATTTATTTCTATATTTGCGATATGCAGACTATCAATAAGTTGGTTGTAAATGATTACAAGTATTGGATGGGTATATGTAGTCTCCTCTAAGATACATTTTATCTTGTACTACAAGCTAATGTATATTTCCCAACTCTCAAAAATTGTATGTCTTTTCAAAGTACAGTGGAAGTGAGAAGTATTTACATCTTTCGCATAGTGATTCACTCCCTCCATCTCGGATTCTTTCCAAAATATCCTGATATTTGGTCCCTAATATCATGTATTTCCCCAAACATTAGTCATTTTCAGGAGATGTTCATGAGACATTTCAGGGTTAACGACACAATTTTCTTTGCTATACCTATTTACAATATGAATTCTTACTGGAGAAATCCCAGAATCCTGTTGCAAGTGAGACTGCTGTTATTATTGTCTCACAAAAGATATTTGTAGGTTGTCTTTTGTAAAAGCTGTGCCACCTTGCATCTGCCACAGAAGTCTGTCTTTCTGGGAATAGGCAGGATGGATGTACTAGCTGATAAGTACTAAGTTAAGTGATCTATTCACATAAAATAGTAAAATTCCAGTAAAACAGAAATTAAGACCTAATATTCTAATGAATTAATTATAAAATCTATATAAGATACACTTAATAATGTTAAACCCAATAAATTAATGCAAGATAATAAAGCAAATTAATGCTTGAAAATGAATGCAAACATTCATACAATATTATTAATCTGTGTTCATGTATTCTCAATCTCTTACCCTGTATGTATTATCACGAGTACATTTTTATAGCTATACTATTCGATGTTTCATCATCATCAACATCAATGCCTCTCAATCTCTTACCACGTATGTATCATCATGAGTACATTTTATAACCATACTATTTGATGTTTCATCATCATTAACATCAATGGCTCTCCACCCCAGGGTAAACCAAGGCCTTCCACAGAATCGTATTTCAAGTTATTCTTTTTATGAATAGAATTCTCCAGTTTTTCACTTTAAGAACTTTTAAGGTGTTTGAATGAGTAAAAAAATTAACCACTTTGCATGTATGATAAATCTTTTAAAATATATCTAACTGATCATAAAGGTATGACTAATTATAAAGATAATCATTTTAATACTTGTGTTTATCGACAGTAAATGTAAATAGAAAGTATAAAATAATAATTCTAATCTAGTACAGAAAAGATATAAAGCTAATATATTAATAAACATAAAATTCTATTTTACTTTGTAGTGCAGATTAAAGTAATATTAAGAGAAATGAATGTTCATTCTCCTGTGTTTTAATTTCTTTGTTTTCAAATGAATAATATTCAGCAGATACCTTAATAGATCTTTACGTTAAATACACTTTTTAAGAAAAAGATTAAATGAAACTACATTCCGATGTCTGACTTGTGAAAATAACTAATGGACTTTCTATTTATACTAGTATATTTTTAGAACTCAATTTTACAGCACGTGCCTTCCCTCACTATTTGTCTAATTCCAGAAAGTATTCTCTTACAAACAAGCCGTAAACTTCCTTACAAGAAAGTCTTTAATTCTTCTGCTCAATAGCCGAAAATAAACTCAATATCATAGAAATTGATCCATTACGGCTTTGATGTTACTCAGTTACTGAGTTCGTGATTGCTCACAATACCGTGGAGGTAATCTCCTTTGATTGCAAACTCAAAAGAAAGATATGCTTTGTTTATAGCAATCATTCTCTATCTCGACACTGGGATTTTCATGGATAGGTTTCAAGATTTCTAGAGAAAAACCAAAGCATCTTTAAGTGACAAATCTTTTATTATAATAACTTTCGCGAAATCCCGTTTTGCATCAATCATATCTCATTGCGAAGAAATGTTTTTGTGCTTCGCTTTTCGATGTTTCATCATCATCAACATCAATGGTTCTCAATCTCTTACCCTGTATGTATCATCACGAGTACATTCTATAACCATACTATTTGATGTTTCATCATCCTTAACATCAAATGGCTCTCCACCCCAGGGTAAACCAAGGCCTTCCACAGAATGGTATTTCAAGTTATCCTTTTTATGAATAAAATTCTCCAGTTTTTCACTTTAAGAACTTTAAAGATGTTTGGATGAATAAAAAAAATTAACCATTTTACAAGTATGATAAATCTTTAAAAATATATCTAACTGATCATAAATGTATGACTAATTATAAAGATAATCATTTTAATACTTGTGTTTATCCACAGTAAATGTAAATAGAAAGTACAAAAATAATAATTCTAGTCTAGTACAGACAAGATAAAAAAGATAATATATTAATAAACATAAAATTCTATTTTACTTTGTAGTACAGATTAACGTAATATTAAGAGAAATGAATGTTCATTCTCCTGTGTTTTAATTTCTTTGTTTTCAAATGAATAATAGTCAGCAGATACCTTAATAGATCTTTACGTTAAATACACTTTTTAAGAAAAAGATTAAATGAAACTACATTCCGATGTCTGACTTGTGAAAATAACTAATGGACTTTCTATTTATACTAGTATATTTTTAGAACTCAATTTTACAGCACGTGCCTCACTATTTGTCTAATACCAGAAAGTATTCTCTTACAAACAAGCCGTAAACTTTCCTACAAGAAAGTCTTTAATTCTTCTGCTCAATAGCCGAAAATAAACTCAATATCATAGAAATTGATCCATTACGGCTTTGATGTTACTCAGTTACTGAGTTCGTGATTGCTCACAATACCGTGGAGGTAATCTCCTTTGATTGCAAACTCAAAAGAAAGATATGCTTTGTTTATAGCAATCATTCTCTATCTCGACACTAGGATTTTCATGGATAGGTTTCAAGATTTCTAGAGAAAAACCAAAGCATCTTTAAGTGACAAATCTTTTATTATAATAAATTTCGCGAAATCCCGTTTTGCATCAATCATATCTCATTGCGAAGAAATGTTTTTGTGCTTCGCTTTTCAATCGCATCGTCATATTTTCCTTCAGAATTCTTTCACAGATATTTTTTGCCTAAATTCGAACAAAGGTTTGTACATTTCTGAACTGAAATAAACCTTATGCTTTTTCTTCAGACAAATGCATGCGTAAATACTTTATTTTTGTAAAACTGACAGTATGGAAAGTTTAAAATAAACATTCTTTCGTGCTACGAAAATTTTCAAAGAAACATTTTGATGAAACAAATTTATATCACTAACACATTAATACCCTAGTCATTTTTGTCATATATATAAATTGATAAATGCCTAAAAGTTATTAAAAGACTGCACACACTAAAACACGAAATTTATACAACTTTGTTTACTACAGTATGCTTTGATTAGTTATCGTCTTAAATTTTTAACACCATAAGTTACCATTTATAAAAATAAATAAATAATAAAAAAATTCTCATAATTGCTCTTTTTTTGTATCATAAATAAATTTATTTTTATAAAGTGAAGACTTATAACAGATAAATCTTATTATATATTATAAAGTTTAAATTAAAGATTCTTCTGAGAGAAATTCAAAGACATTTCAAAATAATAATTAAAGGAATAATCTCATGTCATTATTTAATTAATTGAAGAGTCAATTTTGCCGAATATATATTCATGAAAACATAAAATGTAAGTTCTTGTGGACTGTATAGAATAAAACAAAAAAGAAATTTCAACGACTTTGTATACTTCTGGATGCCCTCACTAAGTATCGGATGTCATTTCATACATATTAGAATGTCATTTATATAAAAGAAAAAGTTCCTTATCGCAACTTTATTTGGTATCATATGTAAAGATATTTCTATAAAGTTATTTATATACAAATTTCGAACATATAGTGCCTAAGCCATTAGTTCATGGGTTCTCCAATACTTTTTAACAATGATCTCATGGTTGAGACAGTACAACGCAATTATTTAAATATTCAAATGTCAGTGAAAGACTATAGTCACACAGAACACAGTCCGGTGAATCCACCACTTCAGTTCTGTAGAGATGATCTTGAACAGAGTCATGTCCAGTTAGCCAACATAAAATGGCCTCTCCAGTCTTTGTCAGAAAACTGGGAAAATATCTCTATTCCCACAAAATTATCTATCCCTTATTCGCTGAACGTTGAACCATATCTTGTTTAAGACTTTTCTGAAGAGTCAAATAAAACAAACAATTTAGTTTTGTGAAATGAAAGAGGGTGAGTCATGCATTCAACTATCAAGGTTCGCTTCTTTGCAAGTGTATCAACATTTTAATTGCCCAAAATTGTACAATGGGCAGTAATCCACTGGAAAGAAATCATTTGTGCAGTGTCTTAAGAAAAGGCCTGCATTCTAAAATTCTCAGGGAACTGTTTTGATTATTCAAAAATTCTTGAAGTACAATCTTATAATCCGAAAATATGACTGCTTATGGAAAAGAGTGAACTACGAACCGTTAGCTGTTCAACTATTACTTCAATAGCTTCAATTTCACCATCAAAGTCAGGGGTAAGAGTATACACTGGTAAGTGAAACTTAACTATAGCCGCCAAAGCGCATTTCACTATGAGGCATGACGGCAACAGCCTACTAAAACGAAACGGTTGTTTTTAGACACAACGTCTTTAGGAAGTAAACATCATATTACTGCAAGAATCGCATGTCAAAACCTGCACTGTGTCCAGCTCTAAGCTTTGAAATATGGCATACTAAAAATAATATGCAATAATTATAAAATTAAAATAAATGTTTTTGTCATTTATTTATTTTTGTTTGATTATGAACTAACATTTCTTGTAAAACTCCCACATATATTTTATTGCACACAAAAAATTGCTTATGAGTCACTAAACCTGTCACTTACGTTTTTAAATTTTTGCTCTTAGAGCCGACATCGTCCCATTACTTAGTATCTAGAGTCCGCTGGAGCCATGGCGGTTATAGCCGGAACCTAATTAAAGGTGCTTAATTAATTAAAATTAAGTATATTTAAGGAGAAAGAATAAAATTATACTTCTAATATTCTAAAAATTAAAAAAAAAACATATTGTGTTAATTTTTGAACTTTACTTGTTCATACTGTCTCTCAACGTGTTAACAAAAATTTTACCAAGGATACCAGCTCCAGCGATGTGTGTTTTTTCCAACATAGAACCATCAGTAAAGATATACTTATTTTTAGAATATCGAACCTCAATAATCTCTATTGAGAAAAATCTTAATTGTGAATTACTCATTTAATTTTTAACAACTTCTTGTACAAGATCAACATTAATATTCAAATTCAGATAATCACATAATCATACAATCCCCAAACCAAATCTCAGTTTTTTTACCATTATCTATATTCTTATCAATATAAAAGAGTTTATACTAAATATCGATTTTTTATATCAAAATTATAATCGAAATATAAATTTAAATCTTATACATAAATTGCAAAATACTTTCTGTGTTTAATATCTTCAGTATATTCTACACTTTGCTTATATATTTTTATATTTCAGAGAAAGTGTTATTATTATTAAATTGATTCATCTTATATAATCTTTGTAAAAATTACTAGTATATAATTAGTCGGCAACGCTTTCGTAACTGGAGGGTTGCAGGTTCTGAACCCGAGCTAGCCTAAAATCCGCCGTATTCCTTAAAAGTGGCTGATGCAAGTAAAATATGTTCATGGTCACAATGTCTTCCCATGTTCTTAATTGGTATCACTGGGAATGGCAGGTCAAGCTCATGGGCATTCTCTTTTATCCCTGCTTTAAAATTATGAGAACCTACTTGAGGAAAAATTGTCCTTTCACCCTTGAGGTGCTCGTTTTAACGAAAGGAGCACTCCCTCGCCTTAATACGAGTATCGTTTTGCTCAATCATTATTGGTTTTATCAAGTGGCATTAGAACTAACAAGTGTATAAGGCAAGGCAGTAATCAATGAAAAAATGTATTTTAAAAATATTTTATAGTTTGTTATATAATTATGAGATAATGATGAAAAGAAAAAAAAATTATTAATATCTATTAAGTAATAATGTATAATGTCTTAAGCTAAATTAATTATTTATTTAATGATGATGAGATGATGCAACGTACTTAATTTGGGCAAATCTTTTAATTCTTACGTATTTCCAACAAAATTATGTAACCGATCATTTCTGTCTTTTAAAGTAGTATATAATTACAAATTTTGTCGTTTGAATTAATAGTTTTAATAATTTTTTTAAAAATGTTTATACAATAAATTTAGCATATTCAATTTAATATGTAAAAATAATTTTAATATAATAACCTTAATTTTTACAACGCTTTTTAACTTTTTCAAGTAGACATTTTCTATAAGGATGCTTATTTACACAACCTTAAAGCCGTTTATCTAATTTGGAACAATTTTCAAACTAAGCATTCTAAT
>CM063505.1:121277730-121280230 GCA_032207245.1 Pardosa pseudoannulata | reverse complement strand
CGAAATAAAAAGTCTACTTGGTTTCCAAGATATTAAAGACTATTCATATCCCCAAAAGAACTCAGCAACAAACTTTAAAAAAAAGGCTGATTTTAATGAGAGCCTTTACCTCCTTCTGGAATATTGTTCCAAATTAACTTAATTCATACTCTCTTTGCATTGTTTTCCCACCACCATTCTTTAATTTCTGTTCTCTGTTTGCTAGCCTTTCGACGTTTGAGGGCTTGGCCCAGGCAACGTCGTTAAGAATTGCCTCCTGTTATCCTGTGAAGACGATTTGAGATAGGTTTCTCACTTCAATGATACTTTCTGAATTAGCGTATTTCTTGTACTAGGAGTGAATATATATATATATATATATATATATATATATATATATATATATATATATATATATACATTATCTCTCGTCAATACAAATGATGAGTTTAAGTCAATGAAAGAGCCATGGAGTAAATTTTCATATATTTTAGTTCCAACAATAAATATATTTTGAAAAAATTGTTATCTACAATTACATTACATCTGAATCTACATTAATTTCAATACATTATATAAATGTAAATGTACATAATGCCTTGAGGAAGCATCATAATGTTTTTGAACAATGGTTATTGTACATCCATTGTTAGCTTCATACATATAATAACAATCCATACGTTGTATAATAAAATGGGGAATATTGCGTTATATCAATTAATTTAACTCGAATTAATGGCAAAACTTGCAGTATTGCATTATTGAATGTTTAACAGGCTTTCATTTATTAGGTTTCTAAGAAAACTCTAATAAAATGAGCATATATTATAAAGCTATCTTGTATAAATTAGATAAGTTTAACCAATATATTAACAATTAAAACCATTAAAATGTATTCAGTGTTAGCCTCTAATTACTAATTAACTGTAAGAGAGAGAAATATTAGTAAAAATCTGGGGTATATGCTTTATAATATCGCGATACTTGCATATCAATGGATGAAGTCAAAAAAGCGTCAATGATTATTATTAAACAGTTTAATCTAAATACAAGAAATGTTATTAGACTTAAAGTCCTAATATATACATATGCATATATATGCTACATTTCCATAAGATCAAAAGATCATCCTGTTAAAGTTTATATATATATATATATATATATATATATATATATATATATATATATATATATATATATATATATGTGTGTGTGTGTGTGTGTGTGTGTGTGTGTGTGTCTGCGATACTAGAAAATTCCGAAATCATTTTGTCCATTTTTAAATTTTAAGGAAATAGTATAGAACTCTATGTTAGCTTATATTACACTTTTCTAAATGCAATCACAAAAATATTCACTGCCTCTCGTTCTTTTATGACATACATTTTTGGCTTAATTCCATAAAATGGAATAACAAGATTCCACTTCATACAAAACAGTTTTAATCTGGAAATTATTGAAATCCATATAAAACCACTGAGAAACCATGAAAGACTCTCATTTGCTGTTAATAATTTTCAATGCTTATAAGCACTTTGAAGAGTTTTTACTACATATTTAGTATGAAATTTAGTATGGAATAGTAAAATATGAAATGCTAAATACTGCATATTTAGTATGAAAATAAGAAAAATATTTATTCACTATAACTAGATAATGTAGAATATTTATAACAAATTCTTTTCTAATTATGTTCTAGTTTGTTACTTTAAGTTTTTTCTTTCTAAACAATTACAGACGGCTATTTTCTTTAATATTTTTCGCATTCTATCTTTAAAAGTATCATTTTACTTTACAAATATTTAATCTATCAAATATGGAATTCATAACATATATCGGTATAAATGTTTCACTGTTTAATTCCTAGAAACAACTAAACGTTATAAAATTAGATTTAAAAGATAATGTGAAAGAACACTGAAAGGGAGTTGAAAATACAAGAAAGAGTTTATGAAGATCTTATAAACTTATTTTGAAGGTAAAAATAATAATTAGACAAATTTTATTTCTATATTCAAATTTTACTTCCAATACCACGAAATGAAAGATATAAAAACAATATAAAATAATATTATTTAGATATAAAAGTACAGAAAAATTATTAGCAGGAGTAAATTTAATGCAAAATCAGAATTGTTTTTAAATTTTAGCTCAAAAAGAAAAAAAACGATCTCCGTATAAACGGAAATCATTATATTAAAATTATGTCTAAGACAATATGAAACTAATATTTATATAATGTATTTGTATTGTGTTTAAAGTTTTCTTAAATTATTTATAACATTTAGCCATGTAACCATAAACGTTTTTGACTTACACGTAAGAAAATATGTTAAGAAAATCTAAAATTATCTCATTAGGTTAGACAGTACTGCCAATAGACATATTTATTGGACTTTGCTTTTATAATATATTTCTCTTTCTCTCTCTCTCTTTCTCTGTATATATATATATATATATATATATGTATATATATCAGTTTGCTCCGACGTCTGAAGGGCAACTCTATTTTTACACCATT
>CM063505.1:121260230-121270230 GCA_032207245.1 Pardosa pseudoannulata | reverse complement strand
ATATCAATCTAGAGATCTTGCTCAGAGCTGTAACCTTGTATTTTATGTTAATCTTGAATTTCAAATGCAGTAGTTGCAGCATTAGATTTAGATTTTCTTTTCTAATAACTTTAGAAACAGGTAAATCATACTGCAACGTTTATGAGTGTTTTTTTTTATCTTTTTTTCAGATAAACAGTTAATTAGCTCATTCCCTAGATGATTCAAAAACGAGAATCTTTGGTTAAGTTTACCTAATTCTCAACCTGAATACTTTTAAACTTGGGTACATATTTTATGTACCCAATCATCAGGTCGAAGCCTAGTATGTTGAATCAGAAAAAGCTAGCCTAACGTCAGAATACAGAATAGCATATACTTAATTGATATATAAAATCTATTTTAACAGCTAAAGTTGTCATTTCCAGATTTATTTTCATTGAAATGAGTAAAATATTCTGGATTTTTTGTCCTTTAAATCCCATTTGTTTCAACAACAATATTAGTCTGTCATTCAACAAGAGCTACGTCTTTTAATGATTTGAGGTGATATGATCACATCAGCAAAATCTTACAATTCCATACCAAAAGCTCTCAAAAGTAAAGCTGGAATAAATGCTAATTTTCTGTCTAATGGTACACAGCCATCAGCACGACAGCCATTATTTTCAACCATTTTAGTCAACCATCATTTGAAATAATAAAGTAGCATATTCTACAGTTTATGCAGTATAAGTAGAAATACGGAGGACGGTCTGTTAAATGTTAAATGGACGGTCTGTTCTCGTTCAGATAAAGTATAGTTCTTAGTTTATCAAGATTGACTAGATTTTTCAATTGTCCCAAAATACTTTAATTTAACCCTTTAAAGGTCACTATTATAAATAATTTGGGATTTAATGAAATTAGTTCATAAATGGTATCTATGAACTTTATCAATATAAATGCACAATTTTTTTACATTTTTTGATAGGGGTGGAATTTAAGGGGTATTTAAAATTCAAATTACAGCCCCTTGTAGGGAGTGAAAATGCTTTTTTAAAAGTTTAATTATGCTGCGGAAATATGATTATTATTTAAAAGGGTATGATAAAGAAAAACTAACCAATTTACAGCCGAACGATAGCCATATAGTAGGGGAGACCGGGGACCTTAGAACACTTTTCAGTTAAACATTTTTATGAATTTTTTTTAAAGCTAATTGAAAAAAATAAGTATGCATGCATATATTGTCATCATATCTGCTTCTTATAAACATTAAACCTACTTAATATCTCATTTAGTTAAAAAGTAATTAAAGAAATAAAATACCTTTCCAATGTCCCAACCTGCCTCAATGTATGGGGTAGGTTGGGACACTAAACAACAAATACAAAATACTGGTCAAATCATTTTTATTAACTGTTATAAAAGAGAAATAACTGAAAATTGTTCAAGTTAATACATTTTAATACAAATCTTATATTTGCAGCTGATTCAAAGCATATACTTTCTGTTTGTTTTTCTTGTTCTTATCATTTTTTTCTGAAAAAAAAAGATTAATAAATTAATATTTTGACATGTTAAATCAATTAAAAATTAGGCACCAAAATATTAATTATTTTGCTTGAATTGATATTTGTTTACACTTTTTAAATTGTCCCAAGGTGCCCCATCTATGTGTGTCCCAATCTGCCCCATTTTACATAGTATATTTTGGTAACTACTATACAGTTAGGCTTAACAATACAATTTATTTATTAGCATAGAAATAATAATAAATGAATTTTCTTTCATAACAATACAATTTTTTTTAAATATTTTAATTTTTTCTCAAAAAAATTACTTTTTAAAATGCACATTGATGTAATTTTGGGTTATTCAAAACAAAGGAAATGAAATTTTTCCTTACCTATAAGCACTATTTTCATCAAAATTTATTGAGAAGTGAAGAGGAAGGCCATCTATCAATACACATGAGAACTAATTCCTGGTTGCAAATTAAAGCCTGAAAATAAAGTTGTCCCAAGGTGATCTATGTATCCATTCTTTCCTACAGCACTGCTTTGAAGTACCGGAATTCATGGGTTAAAATCCCACTTTAAGTATGGATGTTAGTAGCAATTCGGAATCGGCTTTAAGAGGTTGGTCTCGGCCTTATTCACACTCGTGTTGACAGACAGTAGACCGTACCAACTATAAACACTTTAAAAGTATGGTTTGGATAGACATTTATTTGGGCTCATAAGTAAAAAATCATATTATTGACTTTTCCAGGTAAAGTAAGTTTAACCACATATATTTCAAATGAAGTACAGAGCTCTTGTATACTCTCTGTTATGAGTTGGAAATGTCATAAACATAGAAAACTTAAAAAGTTCATCCTATGTCTTTCAAAAGCAGAAAAAAATTTAACAGGTGGTTTCGATCCGAGACCACTGTCCGTTAAAGGGTTAAACTAGAGTATATGTTGGCTAAGTATGTTGTTTATCAAAAACCTCCACTGGTTTTAAAATTTGAATACTTTTTTATTCATTCAGACAAGTCTCATCCCTAAAATGTTCTACACAGCATTCCATAACTTTCTGAAAAATATTCCCCATTGCAGACAGCTTTTAAGTATAGAAATTTAATTATGAACACTGTGCATGTTCTTTTAAACCTCACACTGAAAATGCTTTTAACTTTTTAATTCGTTAATCAAAATTAAAAACTTCGAATGACTTTTCGATTTTTTTTAATTTTTAGAACTCCTATGAAATAACAGAAAGTCACTAATTCATGATTATTATCTAACTCGACTATTTCTACTCTTTTAAAATTTTTCCATATACTAGGTATTTTAAACTTACAGAATATTTTATTAATATTAAATTTCTATGAAGAGTGATATTTTCGAAGTAGACATACATATATCAATAATAAAAACGTCCCTAGGTAAACTTTTCACTTTACTTTTATGGCATTTTTGTATCTAAATTTAGTATTTAAGTTAAAATTTGCCAGATACTAAACGTCTTAAACTTGCAAAATATTTTCTTATCATTAATTTTGCTAGAAACATAAAATTTTAAAAGAAGATATATTTTTGTCCATAATAAAAGATGTTTCGCATAAACTTTTGAAAATTTTATTCATATTTGGTTTATATGAATTTAGCATTTGAGTTAAAAAATAACAATGACTTATATACGATTGATATAAAATCTAAAACTCTACAGAGAATAAAACTGTTTTCTGCACTGAAACTTGACTATATGTGTAAATCTCTATATACTGAGTAAGATTTAAATGTTTGTTTTTGATAGTAAACTTCAGCGAAGTAACCAACTGAACTAAACAACTGTGGATCTGTATAAACCAGGATTTTTTTAATGTTTTGTATTGAATTTTTTTTCCATTCCCAAATTTTTTTTTCTATTTTCCTGGTGAAATATTAATTAAATCTAGAGCCATCCTCAATTTAAATGCGATTTCTACGTTTTTTTTTATCATTTTTGTATTGCATATCTAGTCTTACGTAATATTTTAATACGCCATCATATATATTTTATTAAAAAGTGTTTTTTCTAAACATGCATGTTATGCAACAATATCTGTTCTACAAAGCTTATATATATCATATTAAATATAAATATATCAATTAAGAAATACCCTATACATAGATGATCTTCGATAATATATGTTAGTCAACTATGTGTCGATAATATATGATACTAAATATTTTTCAATGGTAATTAAGTAACATTATTAAATAACTGAGTAAATGTAATTTAAATAAATTTACTTTCGCCCAAAAACGTACTGGTGAAACATCTGTAGATAATCCAGATGTCTAAAAAGTATACCCTCACCTAGCTTCTCTATAACGACGAGTAGAAGATGAAATGACATCAATCGTTTAAACAAACATTTATTAAGAACAGTAAATTGGCGTCTCCAGGTAGTAGCATAGAAATAAACTTGGATTCTAGTAATAGGGTATAACATTTAAAGATAGTTAAAGCATGAAACCTCTTGACAAAGTAGTTCAGAATTTCCAATCTGGAAGTAGTGGGTTGAAATCCTGCGTTAGCTTTGAGTGTTAATTTTGTTTCCTTTCATAGAGTACGATGTCGACCACCGAAATAGTGTTCCCACAATAAAGAATCAACAAGATCACAATTTGTAATGACGAATATCCATCTAGGACGATGACCCCCACATTATTGCATATATATATATATATATATATATGTGTGTGTGTGTGTGTGTGTGTGTGTGTGTGTGTGTGATCATCGCGTAGAAGCGGCGCTCGACTAATAAGAGTGAACGTATAGGAGATGTTGGTTGCGAAGGGGTTAAGTAACAAAATCCTGTTCTAATGCTTGAAATTATGATTATAACAAAATTTCATAGAATGTAGGTAAAATATTTGGTTTCTTAGAGCCATCTAAAAAAGTACTTTCTAATTTTACATACTTTTAGTATTAGGATCAGAATAAATTTCTATTAAACGATAGAAAGATGTAGCATCTCATCATTACATATTATCTCTAGGGTTTGAAACGGCCTACATCTGAGAATAAATAAATCTGCAGCTAGAAAATGGGGGTTAAAAGGCAATATTTTAGAATTAACTGTTAGAGAATCTGGTTGGAGAATAGTACAGTGGTATTGTTTAATACGAAACACTATGATCTATTTTTGTTCTTGGCATTAAATTGCTAATGAGGCGGAGACTAGTAATGCTGTATAACTGTAGAGTCGTTATAGCTTTCATTTTATCTAACTACGAAGAGTTTTGGGAAAAAGAAATCAAAAAACAGAAATATAGGAGTCATAAAAAATAATAATATCTTTGAATGTTTTGATGGAGTGATAAAACAAAAGAATTTCAGAAGAAAAGAGTTGTGATAAGTAGTGTTGCCTTAAGACAGACACACACTCACATACATACACACACACACACACACACACACACACATATATATATATATATATATATATATATATGTGTGTGTGTGTGTGTGTGTGTGTGTGTGTGTGTGTGTAATATATCAAAATTTTTGCACTTAAAATATCCCATTTTCCCATTCTTATTGTTTCAAATATGTTTCCCAATAGTCTAATTTCTTATTAAACGAAGTGTACGCTGAATTAGAATTATTTTAGCAATCTCTCAAAGCTAGATCTTAATTAAAGGTAATTCGCTGTCCACTAGTTACATTTTTTAGCTGCCCAGGCGAACGACTATTTCATTGATCGAAGTTCCTTTCTGACTATTAAATTCGCTGACTAAGATTCTCTCTGCTGGGAATCTGAGATGATCTCCGCGTCTCTTGCTATCGGGCTTTTTATCAATTGTGCAGTCTTTTTAGAACGTTCGTCAATTATGTAGATTAAAAAAATATTTTTCTAGACTTTTTTTGAACTTTTGCCACTAGATTTCTTTTTCCTATTAGAACTAGTTTAAAAAAGAAAATAATAACAGTGCATTTAGAGACAGTTTTATATATGTTCACGACTTGAAACTTAATGCTTCATAACTCTCTTTTTCCTACTAAACCATCTTTTTCAAAACTTAATTCACTACACACCGTTCTATAAAATAATATTCTTGAGTCTATTTATTTTGTTTATTATTCGAATTACTTTACATGGAAATTCAAATTTTCTTTTTCTACGGCGAAGATAGAAACTTTAATTCTCGAAAAATCCAAATTATTTATTCTTTTATTACCCTTTCTGACAGCACAGTGAGTTCATGATTGAAAAAAATCAGAAAAAGCCAAGTTGATTTTTATTGTATAAATATTGCTCCAAAATAGAGATATTAACCTCAATCTAAACTTTATTTGAAGATTGAAATGTTAATATTGAAGACTATTATGATAATATTCAATGGAATTTTTCTTTATACAAACAGTGATGATTATTTTCATTTCTCTGCAAGCATATTTTATATTTTATCTCCATAGTGATACTGCATATTTTCTATTTAAAAAATAAAATAGTCGAGCATAAATTTCTATCACTTGAGTATAAATTTTAAGAAGCAGTTTTACTCTTTAATAGATTCTCTTATTATGGCACAGAAAAAAAAAACCCTTTTTCAAAAATAACTTTAATCTCTAGTTCCACGCTTATTGATTTGAAGAGAAAGTTAAATCTTCAAAAATTCGAATTGCTTTTTATTATTTTACCTGGTAGGATGAAGTAGTGGGAATGTTTTGTTTTAAAAATTAAGTCGATACTTTAACTAGAACAGAGTTTATGGTTAAAAATGTTTGAAAACGTAACAAATATGTAGAATATTTTAACTTTAAACATCTTTTTTCCCAAGAGGCTTATTTCGAATCTTGTGAGCAACATTACTTCAAAAATACGAAATGCCAAATTTTAAAATTTTGAATAATTCTGTGCATAATAATGTAAGGTATTCTCTACATATTTTTATGTAAATGAGCTTAATATTTTTTTAGTATACTTTTATATTTCCATGAATTATCAAAAATGTTTCCATTTTTCGATGCTAGAGTTAGTTATGCGTATTATAGTAAATAGTTTAGTTTTAAATTATAAATTATGTATTCCCATTAGAGGTGGAACCGCCTCCCTCCCCAGTGTGTACTTACGTCTTACTGGGACGATAGTAAAGGCTCAGAAGCTGGGAGACGTTAAGGTATTCAAAGGTTTGGTTTGGTTTGGAGTGCTACGGTCTACTTTTTACAACACGAGGGCTAACGAGACCGGGACCTACAGCTTAAAGCCGATTCCGAACGGCTACGAACATCCATGCCACTGTGGGATTCTAACCCACGAACTTCGGTACCAAAGGCCAACACCCTAACAAATCGGCCATCGTTCGGCAAAGTATTCAAAAGAAGCGATATAAATAAGGAAGATTATAAAGACATTATAGAGCTTCGATTTCAAAAAGGTGTGGTAAGGTTTTCAGAGGGCACTGTGGTCATCCGTGATCGCCGTATTAGGTTCCGAGGCAAATGGTAAGCCTTACGATAGTCAAAGCAGATGGGCAGTGTTAAATATGTTAGGTTACAGTTACAGACCATGGTTTGTCAACAGGGCCTAGAAAACCTCCCTGTGAACCTGAAGTTTTCCAAAGGGGTGGTAACGGGTTCAAATTCAAATGGGAGGCTTTACGATAGTCAAAAGAGATGATCAATACTGAATATGTTAGGTTTCAGTTATAGAGCATATTTTGTCAACAGGGGCTGGAAAAGAATTGTTTGAAACATTTTGAAATGTTTGAAATGATAGATTGAAATACATTATATATTACTTTATATAGAAACAATTCTATTACATTAACTTTTTTTTGTATTTATGTATAATAGTTAATAAAGTTTGGTATATCCTCTGAGCCCTGAGGTTTACCATAAGTGCGGGAAAGTTTTCAGAGACAAACGGGAGGGAGGGCTTACATGGGAGGCGTCAAAGAAGAAGATGGACTTTAGTGCCTTAGGATTCAGTTATAGAGCATAGTTTGTCAACTCGAGCTAAATAGCCTCCCTGTGAGCCCTAGGGTTTCCAGTAAGGGCGGTAATGGGTTCAGGGGCGATAAGGCATTTAAATGATGAGACCGGTACGAAATAAATTTGATTAAAGTGATAGAGCTTAAGATTCGAATGGGGGGAATAGCCCCCATTGTGCACTTTTCTTCCATGACAGTTACAGCAGAAACAAAAGGGAGACATTAAGGTAGTCAAAGTAGGTGGCCAGTACTAAATACATTAAGTTATAGAACATAGGTTGCCAACAGAAGTGAAATAGCCTTCCTATGAGTCCTAGGGTTTTCCAAAGGGGTGGTAACGGGTTCAAATTCAAATGGGAGGCTTTACGATAGTCAAAAGAGATGATCAATACTGAATATGTTAGGTTTCAGTTATAGAGCATATTTTGTTATTACATTCTCATTTTTTGTATTTATGTATAATGGTTAATAAAGTTTGGTAAATCCTTTACCTCCCTGTTATCCCCGAGTTTTACTATAGGAGAGGTAACGGGTTCTGAGGCCTTACATGAGAGGCGTCAAAGAAGAAGATGGACTTTAGTGCCTTAGGATTCAGTTATAGAGCATAGTTTGTCAACTCGAGCTAAAGAGCCTCCCTGTGAGCCCTGAGGATTTCCGTAGGGGAGGTAACGGGTTCAGAGGCAAAAGTGAGGAAGGCCTTACATGGAAGGCGTAAAAGAAGATGGACTTTAGTGCCTTAGGATTCAGTTATAGAGCATAGTTTGTCAACTCGAGCTAAATAGCCTCCCTGTGAGCCCTGAGGATTTCCGTAGGGGAAGTAACGGGTTCAGTGGCAAACGGGAGGAAGGCCTTACATGGAAGGCGTCAAACAAGATGGACTTTAGTGCCTTAGGTTTCAGTTATAGAGCATAGTTTGTCAACAGGAGCTAAAGAGCCTCCCTGTGAGCCCTAGGGTTTCCAGTAAGGGCGGTAATGGGTTCAGGGGCGATAAGGCATTTAAATGATGCTTACCAGTAATAAAATAAATGTGATTAAAATTACAGAACTTAGGATTCGAACGGAGGGGGAACAGCCCCAGTGTGAGCTATTCTTCCATGACAGTTACAGCAGAAACAAAAGGGAGACATTAAGGTAGTCAAAGTAGGTGGCCAGTACTAAATACATTAAGTTATAGAACATAGGTTGCCAACAGAAGTGAAATAGCCTTCCTATGAGTCGTTGTTGTTTGCTATAGAGGCAGTAACAAATTCAGAAGCAAATATAAATCATTAAGGTAGTCAAAAACGCAGCCAATAGGCCTAATATCTGAAACAATGTGCATGATAATTATAAAAGTAATCAATACATTAATCTAATAATATTGTATTTTCCGAAAAAAAATATATATTTTTCAATTATAAAATTCATTAATTTCATCAAGGGACGTAATTTACCTGGTTAACCGAAATGAAGGCTAAAAATTTTAATAGCATTTCCTTCATTAAATGTCACTAATCGTGGGCTTATTACAGTATCTAGTTGCCTGTTTGGTTGCTTAAGAAAAGAAGCATACTAAACTTGAAGATTAAGAAGTGATGTTAAATACTTTCTAATGTTCCATTAAAAAAAATGTTTACACCCCATGAGCCTCAACCATCCCATATTTTTTCGTTTCTTGTTAATTCTATGCTTTTTATAAAGTTTTATAAAGTTATTTACTACATTTCATGGCCTTTTTAATTACTTTCTGCTGTGTTACTATTGTAGATATGTAGGCAAATAAAACAAATCTAGATATTAAACAATCACATTTAATATCTAGTATAAGTATCAAATATATAAGAGAAGGCGTAAATTTATTTTTCTAAAAGAGTTGGTTCCTGACAGGTTAATAAAAAGGTTAGTAAGTAAAGGTTAGAACGGAAGTTAGTAAAATAGCATTTCCTTCATTAAATTTCGCTGATCGTGTGCTCAGTACTGTATGTAGGTCCTTGTTTTGCTATTTAGGAAAGAAGCATACTAAACTTGAAGATTAAGAAGTGATGTTAAATACTTTCTAATGTTCCAATAAAAAAAAATGTTTACACCCCATGAGCCTCAACCATCCCATATTTTTTCGTTTCTTGTTAATTTTATGCTTTTTATAAAGTTTTATAAACCTTTATTTTACTATATTTCATGAACATTTTAATTATTTTTCACTTTGTTACTCTTAGTAGATACGTTTGCAGATAAAACAGATCTAGATAATAAGCAATAACATTTAATAATTCGTATAATTAACTTATATAGAAGAGAAGGCGAAAATTTTTCTTCTAACGGAAGTGATGGTTCAGGACAGGTTAGTGAGATTTCGCAAGGTTAGTAATACAGTATCTAGGTCCCTGTTTGGTTGTTGAACTAAAGAAGCATACTATACGTGAAGATCAACAAGTAGTGTTAATACATTCCAACTTTACAATAAGAAATTGTTCAAACCCCACCATCCTCAACCATCCCATATTTTTTCGTTTCTTGTTAATTTTATGCTTTTTATAAAGTTTTAACCTTAATTTTACTACATTTCATGAAGGTTTTAATTTTTTT
>CM063505.1:121192730-121255230 GCA_032207245.1 Pardosa pseudoannulata | reverse complement strand
TTACATAAGTTATAGAGCAATGAATAATTTAAACAGTCATTACTTGATATTCTAATTAATATTTAGCAATTTATCGAGATATACATTTCAAATTTTAGGTGAAGTTTCATTTATCTTATATTTCGTTTACTTTAATAATAAGATGAAGGCTAACAATACTACCAAAACATTAAAATTTACTTATTTTGTAGATCTGAAAAGCCACCTGTGCGTAATGTAGAATGCTATTTAAGGGATTTAGTACTAGTGTGCAACTAGTATTAGTTTTAAGGGAAAATTCGTACTAGTACGTAACTAGTACTTAGTACTTGTTCTTACCTTATGTACTAGTGCGTATTTAAATTCCGCTGGGCTTCCCTTATAGATGTAATTTTGTATATTTTTTAATACAGCGTCTTATTACGTCTTTAATATTTAATAAAATTATCTGGAACTGCAGCCAATAAAATTTGAACTGATAATTTTACAGCTGTAAAATGAAAAAATAATAAAAGCAGAGTAATTATCTAAGTCTTGCTTGGAACTGTATTCCTTTAAGAATTTCCCTATTTTTATCTAGTTATAATGCGCTTTCACAAAGCTATAAAGAAAATGCAGATGAAGCGAAATGATCTAGTTCATATTATAAGCAAGTATTTAATAGAATTAAGTTCATTAAAACTTAAAAAAAAATTGTTTATATGGATCCATATAATGTATCTGCGTTGCATTTAGTTTTATGTAAATTTTTAATCATTAGAAAGGTATACTTACAATCTGAGAATAATTTGAGATAGAAATAATGTACGCTTCAACTCTAAAAATGTTGCTTTGTAGTAGAAAGACTTTTAAAAAAATATGATCATGAAGTATTATCTTTAGCATTTTAAAATTTAATACCTATGATACTTAGCACAAAATGGAAATAATTTTGTTTACAGACGCCTGCATCAATTTTTATAAATTGAGACAGTTAGAAATGTAAAATTCAAATCTCTTTTCAAACAACGTTAAAGGAAGAGCAATAATGAGAATTGATATTTAAAATAATGTTTGATAGTGAAAGCAACATTTTTTTCAGGATTTCAAAAGAAACAGCATAATTTTAAAGCTGTCTCAATTCTTAATACAATGAATTTATACTGGAATGTTTTATGTCATACCATATTCTGTTGTCACTTTAATGGTAAATATTTGTGTTGACATATTGTCAGATATTTCGTTTGATCTCTTATAAAGCGATTAGATTTTTTTTCCATTCTAAGAATTTCTGAGTAAATATAAGGGTTTAAACTAAACATATTTTAAGAAACTTGAAAAAAACTACATATAATTAGCCTTGATATAGCTTATAAAACCACATAAAACCTTTCTTCTCTAAACTTTTGCAAGATAACATTGTTTGAAAATTGTTTTCTTTTTATCACAAACGGTGAATCATGAACAGAAATTCTGAATAAATAGCCATTTTACTCTAAGAAACTTCTAAAAACTGCGTCTTGTACATTTTTTCTTCGTTATACTTATTTGTTCCTTAAACACAATCTCCAAAAATATTTTTCATGATGGCATTTTCATAATTTAAACACGTTTCCCCCAGCCAAACAATGCATCAAAATAAACTTGTGTACAAATTTCTCCCTTTTTTTATCAACGGTTCCCTTTTTTTAATTCAAATAAATATTCTTTAGCTTCCGAAAAAACATAATATTTAAGCTGTGAATATTTTTTTTATACGTGACATATGCGATTTTTTCTGTAAGAGGTTTTAATATAAATAATTCATGAAAATTTTGAGTTTTTTAACGTGTAACAAAGAATTCTAAAACTGCATATCAAGTCTAATACCAGAAAAAAGTGTTACGAAATTTCAAGAAAGATGTTAACCATCTTTCTTGAAATATTAAATAAGTTTATCGAAATATTAAATAAGTTTAATCCAAATATCGAAATATTAAATAAGTTTAATGGTAAACATTTAGCACCAGCATATAGACCGCCATATGACGAGATCAGTAAAATTTTTAATTTTCCAGAATTGTAAGGTACCCTAAAGGCAGGTAAAAAATTAGTTTGTTTTTTGGCTGAAAATTATATGGTGCAAGGTCACTAATTTCTTTATCTTCATACTCTTCTAAAGTCTCAAGATGCTGTCAATGTAGTTTAGAATCACGATATGTTAACTAAATCTTCTAAAATAATAGTAAAACACTTGCAAGACAGTTGTATAATTACTTACATTGACAAAGTTGCCTCTAATTATTCGTTTATTTGTAAAACTTATTATAAAGAAATAATGCGTGGGTTTAACAATAATTCTAAATTATATCGCATTAATGAATACAGAGAAACCTCTCTAAAGTAGCGCATATTAACATTATATAAAAATATTGGTACTTCTATAAATAAAATTAATTTTCCATACATTGTTGCTGTTCCTAAATTCCACAAAACCCCCATTAAGTTCCGACCCGTAACAATAGGTTATGACACTTATATTACTAAAGCTAATTTATTATTATTAAAGATCTTAAAATTGTTGTTCATTAAAGTTAATAATTTTGGTTCAGCAATAATTAAAAACAAAAGATTTAGACCTTCATATGACGGGATCAGTAAAATTTTTAATATTCCAGAATTGTAAAATACCATAAAATCAGGTAAAAAATTAGTTTGTTTTTTGGGTGAAAATTACATGATACAAGGTCAATAATTTCTTTATCTTTATACTCCTCTAAAGTCTCCGGATACTGTGAATGCAGTTTAGAATCAGGTTGAGTTCATTTAGTCAAACCGTGTGATTATATATAAAAACCAACACACAAACGAACAAATTTCTTAATTTTCAAAGATATATAACTTAAACTCTAGATACTTATTAGTCCGTGAAATAGACTGCTAGACTTTTATGAAAATATTTTGTTATTAATACCGGTGATACAATTTTCACTCCAACAAAAATAATCTTTCATTAAATTTAAAATTATCACATATGTACCTAATCTAATATTTAAGCCAAATATAAAATAAAATTATTTACTTCGTATATAAAGTCGTTCAGTGAAAAAAGACATGAAAATAATTCAGACGTTATTTAAATAATTCAAAATAAAAAATGATTAAGCGATATGGTTAAAGGAATAACGTCAGAGTGCAAGGAAAAAATAATATTTTTACCTATTTATTACGTGATATTTAATTGCTTGCTCTTAACCGTGGAAAATAAGGCTTAAAATAATGGAGTTAAACGCTCAAAAAGTGGAGAAGGGGTGGATTTCAAACATTTTACTCGCTTTAAATTTTGCTTATCTCGACTCATCAGGAATCCAGTATAGATGCCTCTATCCATTCCATGATTAGTTAGGGCGCTGATCATCGGTACCGGAGCTCGTGGGTTCGATACCCACTATGGCATGGATGTTCATAGACGTTCGGAATCGGCTTTAAGCAGTAGGTTCCGGTCTCATTAGCCCTGGTGTGCAAAACAGTAGACCGTAGCGCTCCAAACAAAACCAAACCATATCAAAACATTTGCTGACGAGTAAGCTTTAAAATGTATGAGTATACTTGGCTGCCATACAGTTTTATAAAATGTGTAAAGATCTCTTAAATATTTTTAATACTGTCAGAGATTAAACACTTAAAAATTTCTCATGTTTCAAGGAATACGAATTAGCCAAATGAATATCCAGTTATAAGGATAAAAAGTAAAAGAAAATGTCTCTTTAAACTGAAAATGGTTAAATATAAGTTAAATGAAGGTGCCACGAATGAATGTGGTGAATTTTAAAATATCCCATACATAAGTGTTATAATAGTTTTTACTGGTAATGGGTTGACTGTGGGATTAAGTGGTTTTCTATGGGGAACTAGGATTGTTTGCACCTGAAAGAGAAACCCATAGAAAAGACAATAAAAATATAATAATTAAGTGGGTGACGCATAGTGGCAATACACGTTATGGCCTTAACCCAATATTTAATATTAAATTGAACTTGGCTTTTTTTTTTGCCAACTTAAGTTTAAATTTTAAATTAAAAAAAGGAACACAATAGGCATTAAAATAAAAGGAAAGGAGAAGTTACTGATTTAATACTGTTTATTGATAATTAATATAAAATTAAAATAAAAATTAATAGAAGCCAATTGATAAAAATTAATAAAAAGGAAGCAACAAAAATAGACTAAAAAGTAAGATGATTATGGAGGACGGCTTTTGGAGAGCATCCTCAGCATGCGGGATGTAGAGAGCCTTCTTTTCTTCTCCATCCTGTCCACCGGATGAGAACCGCCAGTCTGGGAAAATCATCAACATTCCATTTGCCTGGTGACACGGTGGGAAACCGCCAAGCGCAGGACTAAAACATGCCAATGTGTGGAGAGGGGTATGTCATATAATCAAAAAAGGGCGAAAATTATAAAGCTATTGCAGCGCAGCGCTCGCCAAGGAGACACCACGTGACGCTCCTGGTATGTGTGATGTCAACTGATTGAATATCCAGGGCGTCTTATGCGATAAAAAAATAGATTTTTCGCCTCACCAACGTGATAATTGGGAGCACGGCAGGAAAGTTACACATAAGGAATTTTTTAAGTGAAGCTTATGGAATTAAATGGGAACTGAATGGAAAGTAAATGGAACGTTATGACAATAAGTTTCTCAAATAACATATACGCTAAAACTAAAAATGCTGTTCAATCGGCCTAGCACACATAATTATCAGTAATATTATATCATTATTTAGAGAAATCTACAAAACAGTAGAGTTTGTTTTTTAACTTCCATTTAACAAAATCTGCTCAGCACTCATCTTACCACTATTGTATTGTAACGGCGTGATTTAGCGGTGTATCGTCATCAAAGAACTTTGCTTTGAGAGGTGGACTTGTTTGGATACAAAAGAATTGTTTTCCCCGGCACCATGAAGTCTACAAGGCTGTGAACTATAGTAAAGGAACAATATACCTTCACTGACAGCCGAAAAAAATGATCGCGGGAAAGACAAAGGATTTGCCGCTTCTCAGATGTAGCCACTAAGAATTCCAGGGACCCCGGCTTTTAGGCCGATGATTGTTTAACCCGGACCAATCCAGTTGGTTGAAGGTGAGGTCATTGCTAGGTGACCAAATAATGAAATTGTGGCTGAGGCCCCTCCCCTAGAAAGAGACGAAGAAGATTTTTTTTTTTTGGAGAGAAGTTAGTTAGCTATCAACCAGCTAATTCAGAGGTCACCTTGACCAGTCTCTCTCCCGGAGAGTTTTTTATTTTTGCTATAATTCCACCTTGGGATCTTTTCTTTGAAATGGTAGCCCGCATCGGCTAACTCTGAGGTTTCCTCGACCAGTCTCTCCATCGGAGAGTTTCATTTAGCGAAATCCCGTCTTGGGATATCTCGCTGAGATTGAAGCGATACCCTGTGCTTTGGGTTTCCGTATTCTAATATAATCCTCTTCAGGATTGTTTGCTGTTCTTCAGAACTAACTGTGCTAGATCTCCTACCTGTACTTCAGTGAACTTTCGAGAGAGCTACGAATTGTTTCTTCCGTCTAATCACCCATATTTCGGCAGAGACTGAATTTAGTTTAGGTACCCGTCTCTACTCAGGCCTACGTGTACTAATCACTTACCTGTGATCGGATTTTTTTTTTATAGTTGTGAACTGATGTATATAGCAGAAATGTAAATAAATCCATTAATCAAGATACACCTGATTCTTCCTTGTGTTACCTGAAACAGGAACCGGATACTTTACAGTATCAATAATAGTTGAGATGTTCGCAATAAAAGGCTGTAAAAATAGAAGCTAATCCTGTTTGATAGGAGAGTTCATCAGAATTTCATATCCAGCGATTTATATAGACTCCTGTTGGTGTAAAATTCTTAAAAATGATAAAAGGATTTAAAAAATGCTTTTACTTCATTATCCCCTATTATCTTACGTAGAGTTTAATAAATGGCTACAAACATGATTAAAATTACCAACAACCAACAAAGTGTGCATGTCTTAGAAGATAATACAAAAGAATATTATTATCTATTCCTCATCGCAAAATTTTAACTGTTACTTTTGAGAGAAAGTCCTTTAGTTAGGATATGTCTATTTAAGACCATAACATATTTTTAATAAATAATAACACTAAGAGCTTTTGACTATGTTAGAATTTTGATTACTCGGCATTTATAATACATCTAATAAAATCAATTACCGTCCCCAAACACACTTTTCAAATTTATTCTTTAATTATCTTATTTCAAGTTTAAAGAACTTAGCATATTCCATCTCGAACTCATCAATTTCAACTAAGTTACTTTTAAGAGTTTCACTAAAAGGGAAATAAATTTGCATATTCAGTGGTTAGTCCATGCAAATTCAATTGAGGTGAAATTAATGTTTGAACTTATTTAGTCGCAAGACTTTTAATGCAAAATTTTACGAAAGTATTGTATTGTTCATTATCCTGCCAATGATCTAGTTTCATTAAAAGTACTAATATACAATAAACACAAATTAAGCAGTGATGTGGGAATTTCTAGTTTTATCAACTGTTGCTAAAAATTCCGCAGAAGAATTTACAGGTTTTAAGAGATTATTTTCTTTTACCTTACAAGCATTATGAAAATATATTTTCAATCAACAATTATTTGATACAAATCGATTCATGTTACAATAAAAAATTATTTCAAAAATCTAACTATAAATATGAAATATGATATAAAATAATACTTCATCGTAACTAAACAATAATATTAAATTTTAGTGCATATTTTCATACATATACAATGTTGACAATGCATGTAATTTTACTAAAGAGATTATTGTCAACTAATAAGATTTTCAATTCAGATTCATTTATATTTTGTAAATATTCCATATTACTTTATTTGACGTTTTCGTATTTATTTAAATCTGTAAAATAACATGAATGAATATCTCTAAAATATAAATTTAATACTTCATTCCTTTCAAAATAAATGGAAACGTGCATAGGAGATGGTTCTGTTTGAAGTTAATCATTTGAAACCCAAGGCTTAATACCTACGCATTTTTCCATGAATGTTTTATTGCATCTATTCAATATTTAACTGAAAATCTTTATTAAATTACATACCTGTTTAAAAGGGAGTTAGAAATTTATTTCTTGTGCTTCTTTCAAAAACCACTAAAGCTAGGTTTTCCCCGGCACCATGAAGTCTACATGGCTGTGAACTATAGTAAAGGAACAATATGCCAGACGACTCGACACCTTCACTGACAGCCGAAAAAAATGATCGCGGGAAAGACAAAGGATTTGCCGCTTCTCAGATGTAGCCGCTAAGAATTCCAGGGACCCCGGCTTTTAGGCCGATGATTGTTTAACCCGGACCAATCCAGTTGGTTGAAGGTGAGGTCATTGCTAGGTGACCCAATAATGAAATTGTGGCTGAGGCCCCTCCCCTAGAAAGAGACGAAGAAGATTTTTTTTTTTTGGAGAGAAGTTAGTTAGCTATCAACCAGCTAATTCAGAGGTCGCCTTGACCAGTCTCTCTCCCGGAGAGTTTTTTTTATTTTTGCTATAATTCCACCTTGGGATCTTTTCTTTGAAATGGTAGCCCGCATCGGCTAACTCGGAGGTTTCCTCGACCAGTCTCTCCATCGGAGAGTTTCATTTAGCGAAATCCCGTCTTGGGATATATCTGTTGCTGAGATTGAAGCGATACCATGTGCTTTGGGTTTCCGTATTCTAATATAATCCTCTTCAGGATTGTTTGCTGTTCTGCAGAACTAACTGTGTTAGATCTCCTACCTGTACTTCAGTGAACTTTCGAGAGAGCTACGAATTGTTTCTTCCGTCTAATCACCCATATTTCGGCAGAGACTGAATTTAGTTTAGGTACCCGTCTCTACTCAGGCCTACGTGTACTAATCACTTACCTGTGATCGGATTGTTTTTTTTATAGTTGTGAACTGATGTATATAGCAGAAATGTAAATAAATCCATTAATCAAGATACACCTGATTCTTCCTTGTGTTACCTGAAACAGGAACCGGATACTTTACAGTATCAATAATAGTTGAGATGTTCGCAATAAAAGGCTGTAAAAATAGAAGCTAATCCTGTTTGATAGGAGAGTTCATCAGAGTTTCATATCCAGCGATTTATATAGACTCCTGTTGGTGTAAAATTCTTAAAAATGATAAAAGGATTTAAAAAATGCTTTTACTTCATTATCCCCTATTATCTTACGTAGAGTTTAATAAATGGCTACAAACATGATTAAAATTACCAACAACCAACAAAGTGTGCATGTCTTAGAAGATAATACAAAAGAATATTATTATCTATCCCTCATCGCAAAATTTTAACTGTTACTTTTGAGAGAAAGTCCTTTAGTTAGGATATGTCTATTTAAGACCATAACATATTTTTAATAAATAATGACACTAAGAGCTTTTGACTATGTTAGAATTTTGATTACTCGGCATTTATAATACATCTAATAAAATCAACTACCGTCCCCAAACACACTTTTCAAATTTATTCTTTAATTACCTTATTTCAAGTTTAAAGAACTTAGCATATTCCATCTCGAACTCATCAATTTCAACTAAGTTACTTTTAAGAGTTTCACTAAAAGGGAAATAAATTTGCATATTCAGTGGTTAGTCCATGCAAATTCAATTGAGGTGAAATTAATGTTTGAACTTATTTAGTCGCAAGACTTTTAATGCAAAATTTTACGAAAGTATTGTATTGTTCATTATCCTGGCAATGATCTAGTTTCATTAAAAGTACTAATATACAATAAACACAAATTAAGCAGTGATGTGGGAATTTCTAGTTTTATCAACTGTTGCTAAAAATTCCGCAGAAGAATTTACAGGTTTTAAGAGATTATTTTCTTTTACCTGACAAGCATTATGAAAATATATTTTCAATCAACAATTATTTGATTCAAATCGATTCATGTTACAATAAAAAATTATTTCAAAAATCTAACTATAAATATGAAATATGATATAAAATAATACTTCATCGTAACTAAACAATAATATTAAATTTTAGTGCATATTTTCATACATATACAATGTTGACAATGCATGTAATTTTACTAAAGAGATTATTGTCAACTAATAAGATTTTCAATTCAGATTCATTTATATTTTGTAAATATTCCATATTACTTTATTTGACGTTTTCGTATTTATTTAAATCTGTAAAATAACATGAATGAATATCTCTAAAATATAAATTTAATACTTCATTCCTTTCAAAATAAATGGAAACGTGCATAGGAGATGGTTCTGTTTGAAGTTAATCATTTGAAACCCAAGGCTTAATACCTACGCATTTTTCCATGAATGTTTTATTGCATTTCTATTCAATATTTAACTGAAATCTTTATTAAATTACATACCTGTTTAAAAGGGAGTTAGAAATTTATTTCTTGTGCTTCTTTTCAAAAATCACTAAAGCTAGGCTTTCTATTTCTTGTTACATATTTTGTACAAAGGTAGCACATGCTATTATCATTTATATATATATATATTATATAAATATATATATATAAATATATACATATATATATACATATATATAATATATATATATATATATATATATATATATATATATATATATATATATATATATATATATATATATATATATATATATATATATATATATATATACATATATATACATATATATACATATATATATACATATATATATACATATATATATATACATATATATAATATACATATATATATAAATACATATATATATATATATATATATATATATATATATATATATATATATATATATATAAATATATATATATATATATATACATATATATATATATATATACATATATATATATATATATATACATATATATATATACATATATATATATATATATATATATATATATATATACATATATATATACATATATATATATATATATATATATATACATATATACATATACATATATATATATATATATATATATACATATATATATATATATATACATATATATATATACATATATATATATATACATATATATATATATATATATATATATATATATACATATACATATATATATACATATATATATATATATATATATATATATATATATATATATATATATATATATATATATGCTGATGAATGTTAGGTCAATCCTTGTGAGATGCAGCAAAAAGTGTGAAGACTGAAAAGAGAAGAGACCAAAAATATGGTGGAAAACAGTATAGACATCTCATTAGTAAAAGAAATTGAAATCGGTCTGATTCGAAATTTCAAAAGATTGTATTTTAAACTCATCGGATGTTTGCATAAGAAAACGAGAAAGACAGGTGGAATTTTTATTCAAATTCGCATTAAAATGTTCTATAAATTATTAAGCACTCAGTTAATTAGTTAACCAACTTCTACTTTTATATAATTAATTTTACTTTCAAGACCTGGTCTCATCAGATTTGTCTAACAGCTAATAGAGATTTACCCATGGTTATTTTCAATGATGGGACGCAATTCTCCGTTTAAACAGAGATTAATCGCTGTTATCCGTTAAAAGACTGTGGTGAGACTGGCCCTTAAACAAATATGTAATTTCGATAGAGACAAAAATACCTCTGAAAACCACAAAAACGAGTGTGAAAAACTTTTACAAGGTTTGCTAAAAGATACTGCTCAAAAATTCTAAAACAATACTCATTCATCAATATCCATAATATATGCAATTTCGAGATGAATTATCACTTGATGGTTTATCGCACGGAATGCTTTAGGTTTAATAAAACTCATTTATTTTATAACATGTAAGAAATGAAATAAACCCTTATACCTAAATATGTTTCAACTTAAACAATTTACTTAGTAAATGAATTATACTGCTATAAATTTAAACAAAAAGAGAATATTTAATGTTTAGATTGCTTATATACTCTTGAAGAGGTGTTTCTCAATTTGAGGCTTACGCACCACATGGCTACAATCTGATTGTTAATAGAAAGATAATTAAAAAGGGGCTCATTCGGTTTTTAAAATCAACCGTATGCTGTTGTTCAACTAGAATATATTTGGTTATTGGTTTGGATTGCTGCGGTTCACAATTTTGCAACACGAAGTGTACTGAGAATGGGACCTAATGCTTAAAGTCGATTCCGAAAGGCTAAAATCCCCCATGCCTTAGTAGGATTGAAACTCACTGATTCCAGTACCGAAGATCAAGGCCCTAACCATTCGGATATCTTTCTGCCGATTTGAATACAGAAAAAATAACAAATAAATGTATCATAAAATCTCTTCGCATTTAACATTAAACGCAAAGATCTCACTAAATTAAATCGCTAATAGACCGAACGATGGACGATTGGTTAGGGTGCTGGCCTTTGGTACCGGAGTTCATGGGTTCCAATCCCACAGTGGCATGGATGTTCGTTGCCGTTCGGAATCAGCTTTAAGTTGTAGGTCCTGGTCTCATTAGCCCTCGTATGCAAAACAGTAGACCGTAGTGCTCCAAACCAAACCAAACCAAACAAATCACTAATAGTTTATAAAAAAAAAATATTTCAGTAGAAATACTTCATTCTGCCAGTAGTCCAATGAATTCGAATTATGTAAGAATTGTAACACATGCTTAGTAAGGGTAAAACCCGTTTATGACGGGGATAAAGCATAATAAAAATGTTGGTATCGAATGATAGTTGGAATCGGTTAGCCCTTTTTAAAAAATATGTAACTGTGGTTGGAACTCAATCAACATACACTGTGATCCGTATCACTCACAGAAACTCCAAATTCTAAACCATTGTTCTCAACGGGAGAGATACCACCTCCAGGGGGTCAGTGGGATGAGGCTGATGTGTATTGAACTTGTTTGGGTGTCGAAAGGGACGGGAGGGTGCTATCAGAGTGTTTTAGTTTTCAAACTTAATTCCAAAAATATCAAAAATTTATTACATTAACTACCTAGCATGATTTTTACAAGTATTCAAACGAACTTGCTCAAAGGTACCAAGATCGGTAATTTTCGTCCCATGTGTTCTCGCTTGCAAAATTTGACATACATTCAAAGAGATATATTTAATAAACAGCATTCATTTGAGTGTAGTCTGAGCCTTTATCTGTAATAGTGTGGTATTGTTGCGTAGGTGGTTTATATAAAACTGACACCAATTAAATTAAAACATCATTTTACTTTAAGTAAGGCCGGCTTCAGTTCGATAGCACGTGAACACTCTAGTTCACCTCACCCCCAATTCAAGTTTTTGAGTACATGTGCAATCGCTCAGTTGAAGTAGAAGTGAATGTGATATTTGATTTGCATAAAGTTCACCATGGAGTATGGATACATTACCATAATAGTAATTTGGTGTATAACTCTATAAATGAAAATTCCTTAGAATTTTGCCTTTTATAATTGAGTATGTCACCTGATTCATTCTTCAAATTACAAGATTTTTACAAAAAGGACGTTGAACAAATTTCAGATTTAGAAGGGAGCGGTAAGTTGAGAAATGTTAATAATTATTGTTTAAAACAAGCTCTGAACTGTTAATTAGACTACGTAGTGGGATGCCTATAAAAATATATATACTCATTTTTACCAAATGTCAGCTATAATTTGTCGTTATCTAGAAAAACGAATCTGGACTTTAAAAAGATTATAATAACTATGGATTCAATGACACTATGTTTCGGTGTTTATATTCTTATATAATAGCATGTTAGAATTTTTTAAAATAATATTTATAAAAAATAATCCAATCAGTGACATTATCGTATAAGTCTTGTATGGATTGAGAAGTGTTATGGTGGAGGGATACCACTTTGAAAAGGGATAACTTTATAAGCAAAGTCTAAATGTTTTGAGTGGCGTCAATGTTTTCACGGTTTAGTAATTTTGTTTTAAAACAGTGGAAAGAGTAATTCTTATATTTAAATATGGTGTCGACCCAAGTTCTTGGTTTGGTTTGGAGTGCTACGGTCTACTTTCTGCAACACGAGGGTTAATGAGACCGGGACCTACAGCTTAAAGCAGAATCCGAACGGCTACGAACATCCATGCCACTGTGGGATTCGAACCCACGAACTCCGGTACCGAAGACCAGCACCCTAACCAATCGGCCATCGTTCGGCCGACCCAAGCTCCATGCAAAAAGATGTAGCAAAAATAAGTTAAGAACAAAAATTTAAGCGTACTTAATTTACAAAAATAGGTTTCAAAAGAACAATTATATCATTGCTAAAAATACATAAATTTGCTCATTTTAATTTAGAAATTATTTTATAATTAAAATATTTTTAACTATGGAAGGGAGAGTCCTAAATAACGATTGCCACTCAAAATTCCAAAAAAAAATGGTTATTGGAAAAAATTCTACGAATTTCAAGTGCTTGCAGTATAAGCAATTTCAAAATCAATACTAGACTTGGCTATCAGTCGTTTTTCCAGTATCAAAGGAAATTTATTTTTATCACCGAAAACTTTAAAGCATACTATATTACTACTTTTATGTTTTATTTGCAGATTCAGGAGAAAACTAGTACAGTGCGAAATCTAAGGAGACTTATTAAGTACGATTAAGTTGCACAAAAATTATCAATAAAATATCTTACCTTTAAAGAGATATCCGGGGTGTACTAAGGATTATATGGTATACTTCCACATCAGGATGTCTGTCGTAAGTTCTGTCATAAGTGATGATGCCCATATCACGTTCCAACTCACGTCTTGGTTGATTTTCGTGTATTTTACTCCTGAGTATCCCAAAAATTCAAGTGATGTATTTTTTGAAGACTCCATGGCAAAAGAGAAACCGTTTTCTGCACGGATATTCTTCAGACATCTATTTACTTTCCAAAGTTTGCATGCAATTTTTATCCGTTTCTAAAGTTGTGTTTTTTTAAGTTCTCAGAGATGAGGACATAAAATTTAAAATACGAAGTTATCCAATTGACTTAAAATGACAGATCTCGTCCAATTATTAAGGAAAAATTAAAAAAATATATTATGTATATGTAGTATTTAGTCCTTTTTAACAAGGTTCGATTTTTAATTACATGAATCCTAGGTACTGCAGCCAGTTACCGGTCAAGGCCGTCTTAGTTGGATTACACCATCTTGATCTGTACGACGATATATTTTTCCATCTATTAATTCCATCAACCACTTTTCCCCTCCAGCTATCCACCTCGTTGTCGTGTAGTCCTCGTTATATGAGTATCAACCTGTGATCAAATGTATAGTAGTGATTTATTTTTAATTGCGTTGTTTTAAGTATTTTTGTACCAAATTTAACCACAGGTTCTGAGAAACTACAGAAATAAAATTGAAAATAAACTAACAGCTAAATTGACAGCAACCGAGACTAGCTTAATATTAAAAAAAGTAAATTTATTATAATATACATACATCTATTTACATACAAAACTGATGCTAACTTTCATAAAATAAGCTTTGTCAACATCTTCTGAATTAGTTTTGACAATTTTTTATATACTTAAGTAATTTTGTAAATAAATAGAGGACCTAATCTTAATTTCAAAAATGTATGTAAAATGGGTACCTTTGTGGGTCTACAATGTTGGGCACGGAACACTTCTGGTTGAAGGGTATCTATGGTTGATCAGGAGAGGGAACTATATATCATCCATCGGTCTCGTCAGGGGCTTCCTGAGTCTTTGGGGGTGCGGTCGTACTATTTGGTGCAGGAACACCTCCTGTCGGACTTGGCTGGAGTCTCCTAGTCTGGACTATCGGGCACCTTCTGCTATGGACTCACGAACAACTTCCGTCGGACCCGACTGGACTCCCGACTTTCGAACACCTTCTTTTGGGGACCTCCGAACCATATCTCATCTTTTAGATTTTTCATATTTAATTATTTCAACCTTGTCCCCTCCTCCTTCTCGTCATCCAATCGGGATAGTTGTAAGAATTTCATTGGCCTGCTTCAACCCCGCCTTGAGACCGCCAACGTGCCAAACCTTATCCTTCTAATTGGGTACTGTCCCTTAGGGACTCCTAAATACCCCACAAAGGTACATTCTTATTTAATGTCAAGTACGGAGACGGGATTCTAATCTGGGCCTGGGATCAGAACCCCGCCCGAGACCACCGTACAAGACAACAATATCCGTTGAATAGAAATTTATGGTCTTCCATCTCTTTACAAAGATGTGATGAGGTCAGATTTAGATCCCGAACATTTTACTTCATGTGTGAATGAATCAATTATATAACAGATCTAAATCGCCTCATCACACTCGTTTCCCGACTGGCTTCGACTGCCACCACCAGAGTTATTGATTGAGAACTTGGAGGACATTGTGACCACGAACATATATTACTTTATTACTATTTTACTATATTTACTATATTATTTTTTCTAATTGTAGAATACCATTTTAACAATAGAACAATATTTTTAAGGTATCCAGAAATTTCATAATTGTTTTCTGATCAAATTTTAAATTCATTAGAAACGTGTTAGGATTAAAATGGATGGTACATGATCAATATCAAGATTATTTTTGACAAAAATAAATATACAGGAAAAAAATCATATACGAATAAAAATTTTGAGATTAAGAATAGATTATTTGACAAAGCACTTTATTAAAAAAAAAGTATAGTCTTAAATAAATGAAAGGGAAAATTACAATGCCTTTAGATGAAACTGAACAATTAATCATAAAATTCAAATAAAATATTTATTATTACTTTATTTCTGCAATTCTGTATTAAACTCTTGGGAAGTACTTTTTTCCCTCCTTTAGATGGCTTAACAAAATGCAAATGAATAATTTTCAGGCATGTGACTTTTTTTTCACATAATATCTTAAAAGATGAACTTAATTTCCACTTTCAAAAGCATACGATTTATTTCTTAATTAAGTTTTTAATGAATAGTTATAATAGTCTAGATCCTTTTCAGGGAAGAATTAAAAATGCCTGAAAAAAATCGTCTGATGTATACGAGTCTTCGAATTTTTTTTCAATATTAATCTACATATAAGAAGAATTCACAATTAAAATGTTTCATAAGACTTTTGTTGGCTTCATATATATTTTTAACAGTTACAGAAGAAAGTCTAATAAATTTAATTCTAATTAAAAACATAATTTTTCTTTCTAGTAACAATTTATTCTAGAGACAAAAAAAAAGTATTTGTCCAATTTCTTTGTCCTACTAATGAAGAAAGTTTTAGCTTCGTTTTCAGGAACAACTGTTTTTTTTCATTCTTTTAATTATCGACTGGAGAAGTTTTTAAATTACTTCGTCTTTATTTTTTGTTTGTTTACAATGAAGATTGTTTGCCTTGCACTTTCTATAGAGAATTTACTTTTTTTTCTTCCAAATCACTTCTATAAAACAAATATTTGCTAGTGATTACGTTAAATTAATACTCTTATTTGTTTCCAATTACGTTGCCACGTGAGAGATAAAAAGGTTTTTTGTCTCATATAATACGATTAATTCTGTTGAATTTAGTTGCTGTCCTGTGTCCTGTAAAACAGGAATTAATAATAATGAGCGTTAAGGATTAGTTACAGCAATTGAAAACATTTAATTTATTAATAAGCAAAAGTGATGTCTCTCTCAGCTGTGTAATGAAAGAATTAATTGTTGCCTAAATGAATCAATTTTTTTTAAATCCTCTTTTTAATAAAATAAAACTATACATATTTTATTTCCACCTGCACACCGGTTCCAGATATTGATATTTATAACACATTGTTCTTTTCAGTTGCTATTAAAGCATGTATACTACCAAGCCGCAGGTATAATTTGGTTATATTATTATGATTATTGTGGGAACATATAGGCATCATACAGGCAAGCAACATTACTCAATAGACACAACACAAACAAATATTTTTTTTTTCAGGAGCAGGGAAAGTAAAAGATCCCCAGTCATAACCTATCAGCTCCAGAGATGTCGTTTGGGATCTTAGAGGACATTGTAAACTCGAACCCCGGCCACTATTAACCCCTTGTCTGTGGAATATATTTCGGAAAAAAATTCCAAAAATGAGATTTTGTTCTTTATTATCATCAAAATGTTAGAAATAGATTATTTCTGAAGAAAAAACATTAACGAAAATAAATACTATTTTCGATATTTTCACATGTGTCGAAAATGTTAATGGCTGACAGTAAATTTTGCTGAAATGACAGAAAAAAATGACATCATTTTCTGTATTAAATATAATAAACTAATACAACAATATTATTATCTATATCAACTGTCATGAATTTCATACCTCTTAGATTCCTTTGAATTTCATACATTTCTTCAGTATCCGATAAATAGCAACAAATGGCGAGAAACTGATGAACTTTTCGAGGACAAATACCTCTATTTATTGGGAAAATGGCAAAATAAATATTATGCTTTGGATGAAGAGATTTCAGGCTTTATTCGGTTGCCATTTTATTTCATGTCCGAACTCAGGTCAGCATTCTAAAAGTGGTGTTTTGCATTGCCCGAACTCAGTTTGGGCGTCCCAAGAAATGACAAATCTTCAAGCCTCTAACTCGCAATCCTCTATTTATCATATCTATACCTTTGCCGACTGATCTTCCACCGTTCTATTTTTATAAAATTTTAAGATGATATCCTGGTTTCATAAATCTTCCTCTAACTACCATTTTCTAAAAAATTCTTTAGCGAATCCCCTACAGTAGCAATTTTGACGAGGTATTTCCTTTTCTTAAATGCTTTACAGTTTTATTTGTACAGAGCGTCTCGTAAGAATAACGTAATCGGTTGGAATATAGGTCTATTGCTGGCCCTTCAGCTCAACATGCCATTTAACTAAATGCATAACTCTCAGTCTATTAATAACTCTGTCTACCAATTATTCATAACATTTCAGAATGTTTTTAAAGATTTTCTTTTTTTAAGCATTCATTGGTGATCCTCCTCTGGTTATTTTAGTGACGCCTTGGAGGTTGCACGTGAACCGCAAAGTAGATAGCCTTTTGATCCACATTCAAATGCTTCCGGTCCCACACTCTGTGTCACATTATTGTGATGAAGCAACAATATTTCGACGAACATTTCTAAAGTTATTTTAGAGAGTTTGGGAATCGATTCAGAACCAGTTCAACCCCTCAAGCAGCTCGATCCCATTCCTTTTGGAAGGGAGGGGGGAGATATAGAAGAGTGATAAAAGTTAAAAACTAGTAGGTGTTGAATCAGGATTTTGGGATAGAATTCTTCCACTTCAAATTTTTTTCTTTGTGAACACTCGCATTCGACCTATTAATGGTATTGCAACAATGGTTTTAAGAAAAATATATGCCATTTAAATTTTTTTTTTATTAAAAATCATTGAAAATAATTCAAATTTGGGAAATCTAGAATTATTTTAGCTAGAACTTCGCTTCGCACTTGGTCCTGAAAAAATACCTTGTGAGGTTGAGAGACCTAGTGCATCAGTGTACAAATACCCATGTTAAATGTGACAGTCTTCGTAAATATTTGTGGACTGAATTGCAAACTTGAGTGACCAGCTACATCAATGGACCTTTGCCTATGTTAAAATTCCTAGTGTTTGTGAAATTTGTAAATTAACTAGTGAAACTGAGTGACCAGATATGTCAGTGTTAATTTGCTTGTGTCAAAAGTTGGAAATGTCAAAACATTTCGTCTTTATTTTATACAGGATTTTTTCTTTCTGAATAAATTTCAAAGAAATAGGTATGATTTTACTATTTAATTCTATAATTTTTTTCAACATGATGGTACAAAGTTCAACGATGTACTAAAAAGTGCCCTACGTTTTTAACAACCGCACTTTTATACGTAGTATGCTTTAGAATATTATTCTGATCAATAGGTACAATTGTGGATATATATCTCTAAAAATAATTCGGTGGATAATTTTACAGATGAGGTGACTCATTTGACATACATAAAAACTCCATAAGTTTCATTACGGGCTCATAAAAAATATTGTACATAAAAAAGTTAAACTTTGTTAAAAATGCAAAAAATAATAAAATACTAATTATGTTTGTATATCTTAACAAAATAATCAGGAAAGCAAATACTCCTTTTCAACCAAATTATGCAAATTTTCTGGTTACCATTGCGTTTAACTTCACTTTAATCAAATACGTTTATGCACAGGTTCAAAATAATGGAAACTATTGGCTATTTTGGAAAGAGCCCAACATTTCTCCCTCACTTTTAACCATCCGAGTGGAACACACCGAGGAAAAAAAAATTTATTGTGTCAGTGACCAAAGTGTTCTATGATTTTTTACTTCACCCTTTGTCGATTAGATTGGAATACGGGAAAACCACCCTCGCTATTGTCCCTTTACTTCCGGTTATAAATAAATATATGAATAGACATTTTTGTTTGTTAATTTTTAATACACATAAAGCTTGTCAAGTCTCGAAGATCATCCCGTAAGAAATAATGGATTCTAAAAGTACGAATAAAAATACTATTTAAGAGAAATATTTAATTTTTTTACGAAAGTCATCCACGATATTTAAGTGGTGCAATTAGAGATAGATCTATTACCACAAACGAAATGCTTCGAAATAGAGATTAACAAAGCCATGAGAAGCTATCAGGGTCTTTGTGCCTCAGGGAGTAGGGGTTCGACCTGACCCGCCTACCTCAAAACTCCATGGGGGAAAACACTGGCAGAAATGTACAATACATCCATTTTCGGAACGTTTATGGAGGTCGAAAATTGTACGTGAGAACCGGTGGAATTGTACGTGCAAATCGCTTAGAGGGTTAATCAGCTTTCTTTGAAATTTATACTCCTGAGACTGTCAATACTGATCCCAAAACTTGCTAGAACTGTCTCATTGACATTGCGCAATTATTGTCAAATATCGACATTGTTAAATTATACTTACACTTTATAGACCTTGTTCTGGCCTTTGGGTAACATAATCCGGTTTGAACTCTCTAATATTACACACTGATGTACATTCTGTATTTTAGACACTTCGATTTGATAGCACGAAGATTCCAGTCGTCCAATAATTGTCTCTTAGACAAACATGTTCAATAGCCATCTTCGTAATATTATGCATACTATATAACCCAATTAGAGTGTTCTATTGTATGGAAACTAAAATTAGTCCATATATACCTTCTCAGTTACTCCACGCCTAATTCTAGGTCAGTCTGTTTTATCACCTTTTCACGTCTAGATATCTGGCCCGTCGGAAGAAACTGAAATTTTTGCATACGTACCATGTTTTGCTTTCACACACTGGTTTTGCATAAGTAGAATTGAACAATTGTACCAACATTTATTAATATTTATTCTCATTTTAGAAATTATATTTTAAGATATCAGTATATAAATGTTCTATCCTTATCTGCAAAATAAATTTCCTTTGTACTTTGTAAGCATGGTATGGAAGCATAATATCATTGAAGAAATGAACAATATGATTTTATCATAACATTTTATTTTTGATATAAGGTTGATAAAATAGTAATTCAGCTCTGTTTAGAATAAATTTTTTCTTTAGTTAATAATAAAGTAGGATTTTAAAAGTGATTTATGTTATGTTATATAAAATAACTTTTAGAAATATGAAATGCATAAAAAGAGAAAACAATAAAAATACAATAAAATATTACAATAAAAGTACAGTAGTTATTACTAAAAAAAATTAAATTTTTAAATTGAAAACTAATGCTTTATTTTAAAGAAAAGATCATAATTTTTATTTTGTGAACTTTGAAATAAAATACGAACGATATATTTTATTTCAAAGTGTGAAAAAGTTAATAATTTTCAATGTTTTAACACTTTTATGGTTTAGAATGCCACAACATTTTAATTTTTTTTTTTTTTTGCTTTCAAATGAAAACAGACATTTTGTTTCAGTTTGATTAAAATTTAGATTCTAATATTGATAATTTAAACGTTATCTTTCATGTAAAAAAAAAATATTTTTTTTATTTGGTTTTCAATTTTCTGTTATTTTATGCATATAATTACAAAGTTAAATAATGAATTTAATTAGAAAGTTAATGAAGCACTTGTAAAAGGTCACATTAAAAAGGAGACGAAAGGCTGATATCAGTTAAATATACATTTTTTCAACATAAAAATCTGTAGCAAATCAATTGTGACTAATAATCGAATCCCTAAAATTCGATGCACTTTTCCGAATTACTAAACACTTGGAGCATCGTCATTTAAATCGAGTGCGATGTGCATAAACGAGTATAAAACCAATCTTTCTTCTGCTTCAACATAACTATTCCGTTGTCTGCGGGGGAAGGAGGAAAGAAAAAAGTCCTCCCCCCTTTCATACATTATTGCATTTTTTTATCGGCATTTTTCAGAGTACGAAATGTTTGATGGTATGGAAGAGCGGAGCAGTTCCACGCACACACAGAAGAACGGTTCATATCGCATTTGATGCAATTTCCGATATTGTGAGAGACACTCGTGATCTTGGCGGCGGAGAAGCTGTAATTTTCATTTAGTTTTTATGTCTTGTGTCTTTCGGGTTCGAAGAAAAGTTGAGTTGTAGGAAAAAAAATATAAAAATCTGTTCTTTGTTCCGATCGTTTTCCTAGAGAGAAGATAATAAACAAAAGGCTCATAAAAAAGAAGAAAAAATAGTTTGATGGTTTGAGATTATGTAGACGTATAGGCACTAAAATTCTTTTGTATTAAATATCATGAACCACATTAATATTTTTCATCAAAGACTGCATTAATTAAAATCTACAAATTATTTGCATAATAGATTAGATTTATTGGATTATTTGAAGTATATTATGGTTGCTGTTTGATTTGATCATTCCCGTGTGACGATAATGAATCGGGAGACAAAGTTATTTTATTTTAGACTTTATATTTATTGACACTTCTTTCACATCTTGGAAGGATGGATGTAAAGTTCTTGAAAAAATGACAAGTTCTTAGGAATCTCATCAATTTTCACCTATTTTTTTTTCTACTTCTCGATTTTCGCCCCATTTTTTGTGCCTTCCCTCATTATCTTGTGGGTTCGTGGGTTGGTAGTGGATTCGGAAACGTGTTCGAATCCCTGTAGGGCATATTAGCCCGTTGCAAGACCGAGCACTCCAAACTGTATCCCAGTCTCATTGATCTCGCAAAAGACCGTAGCACTGCAAACCGTCAAAACAATCTCAATTTGAGCAATGATCTCTGGTGCCGCAAGTTAAATCTCCAAGGATTTGGCCGGTTGGACAGAAAAATGAATCGGTAAGATATTGTTATCACGAAAAAAATTTATGCAATAAGACTACCACCTACAGGATAAATCATGGAAAACTTAATAAATTATCGTCGTCTTGAATCGTATGAAAAAAATTTTTTTTGCAAAGCACTAATAATCTATAAATATTCATAGAATTTTGAAGATTTAGCTTCATTAAAGAACTTTAGATTTAAGTACATAAAAGATTTTAAACATATTTTTTTTAACAGTAAAAGATATTTTTTCTTTTCTATTATTATTAAAGACATATATTCAGACGTTCATTTAAAGAGGCACTCAAAGATCTAGTATGAAAAAGAGACCGTACATAAACCAAATAAACTAAAATATAAATTAGTAAATTTAAAAAATAAGATTAAGAATTAATTTAAATCTCTAACGATTGTTAACAAATTTATATGCTACATAACGTTAGCAATTTAAAGGTAATAATAAATCTCATTTGTGAGAGGATAAATATAAATTAAATAAGTTTTATAAATAATTGTCAAGAGATATTTACTGCGAAAATTGTTGCTTTATAAAAGATAACAAATCTACAGAAAATTCATGGAAAACTTTCATGAAAATTGTTTCTACAGAATTGGTTAAAACTTTATAAAATTTGAATCAGTAAATTTTTATACTATACATATATTTTTTATGAATATTCTCATCCATATACAACTTGTCTGACTATTGAAGACTCAATAACGGCACGCAAAAGAATTGTCGGTTCCCCTATAGACTTATCAACCAATTCTCAGTCTTTTAAAACTAAACTGGATTTCTTATTTTTTTTTCTGGTGACTTTATATGCTCCTCTCAATTTGGAAGGCTGCTCTGATGGAGAAAGAGCTCCTTCATATCCCATATGATTTATAAGTAAATTTTGCGATGTTATATAATAACCATAAAATAGAGTTTAAAATTTTAGGAATAGTTATTGTAACTTTTGTGTTTTCTTTGCAATTGCTGTCTGATGAGGTGAGCTTCATCATTTTTTATATCATTTATATATAATGTCATTGATGCTCAGTTCCATGTCTAGAAGATTGGGATTTCAAGTCTTATGATGACTTAAAAAACATAGTGTTCAGTAGTGGCGACTGGGGCACGTAAAATAGGTTCATGATCGTGATGTCCTCAATTTTCAACATGATTTGTCTGGAGGTGGCAGGACCATAGTGAGAGGTTTTCTGCTCGAATCCGGTTTCGCATTTACAAGGGTACAGTGGAACTATGTTTCTTTCGTCCATATTATATTTTGAGGTACAAATGACCCCCAGATTTTACAAAATGAGTAAGAGCTTTGCAGCCATGTTTAACATGAAAATATCTGTCTGCATTACGAGCTGAATTGTAAAAAATCTATAATTTTGAAATTGTAGAAATTTCGGGTATCTCAGATTCTAGCACAATTATTTACTTTTTATTCAAGTAAATTGATTACAACAAAAACTAACAGCTATGCTTATTAAAAACCCTCACTATATAGTACTATTTTAATGTATGCTTATGTATGTTTTAAATATATTTTCTCGATTTTTTCCTTTTTAAAAGTACACTGTTATGTGGTTTAAAATGGCAGTTTATCACGTAGTTAGATAACCTATAATATTTAATGTTATACAAATTTCATTTTTTTTAAACTTAAGAATTCCATAATGACTTAATTTTAAAATATTCAAAATTGTGTTTCAGCAGAAATGACTCGAGCATTAATGTGCTTAAATATCCATTTTAGCATGTTAAATGGGCAGACACTATAGAGAAATCCATCAGAACTGAAAATCCCATTCATTAGCTTTCCAGATTTAATCATTTTCCTATTTGGGATAAAGGAATTAGTATGGAAAACGTTTAGATGATAAGATTAATATTTAGGGCTCATTTTTTTCCGAGGAAGGGACTATTTTGTAATCCATTAAACATCGAGAGGTTCATAATAAACAATATCAAAACATCAATATCATAAAGTACCTATTAAGTACAAGAAAAGCTTTATCGTGTCTCTCATGAAACAAATATTATGCAGTTATAAAAGATCACTTCTTTGAATGTGAAAAAAAATAATAAAGGTATGGATACAGCTAATGGAAATGGAATAAGTTCCTACAAAAAAAATGCAGTAATACACGTAATACCTTATTTTTATGTGATTAGAGTGGATCTTTGATAGCGAGCAAAGCTTTCTACCTAACAAGATAGGAAGAGTAGTAATATAAATTGTAATGGTCGATGTTCAAGGAAATCTCTTTAATGCTAATTGATGCTTATTGACTTCGTTTGACAGTAAATGCCTTGACGTTCATGGTTGATTTAGAGGATTACTGAAATTAATTCTGCTTAGACTCTGGGAACAAATATATGAATATAAATTGCTTGGAGGTAGAATAATAATAAAGTTTTATTGGAGCATATGGAACATAATTCCACAAAATTGATCATAAAGATTTTAAGCAATTTCATATCAAACTAAATATTAAAAATTTTATATAATAGTTTAAAATAATAAAGAATGAATTTTAAATAATAAAGACATAATTGTTACGATTTCTTTAATACAATACATGTTGTTTACACAACATAAATTCCTTGTAGGAGTATTATATTATACCTCTTTTTACTATTCCTTATCATGCATCATTAGAATTCTCATTTTCCCAATTCCTTGAATATCCAAAGTCTGGTATTGTGTTATTTCTCTGGTAATGGTTTTGACTGTGGAATTAGGGGTTTTTCTATGGGGAAACTAGGATTCGATTAATACACGTTATACAGTATATACTCCGCTTAATGTTATCACGGTTAATGTTATCAATCTCTTATTGTTATGTAAATCATTTAGTCTCGATTTCCTCTATTCATGTTTATGTTAAAATTATCGCTTTATGTGATCATTACATCTGTTAATGGGATCAGTTTTCGTACCTTATTTTAACTGGTATTCACAACATATTCAGAAGGATTGGATTGGGTTGCTAGAGCTACGGTCTACTGTTTTGCACACGAGGGCTAATGAGACCGGGACCTACAGTTTAAAGCCGATTCCGAACGGCTACAAATTTCCATGCCAGCAGCGGGATTTGAACTCACGAACTCCGGTTCCGAAGAGTAGCGCTCTACCATTCGGCCATCGTTCGGCATATTCAGAAGGAATCCATTATTTTACTTCCCTTCGCTGTTTGAATTTTCGAGAATTCTCCTCTTCAACCTAGAGAAATTGGGAATGAACAAAGGAGAAGTAAATTACACGTTCGTGAATTTTTTCAGAAATACACACACCCTGCTAGTGGTCAGTGGTTGTGAGATAAGCAGAAGACGACACATTATTATCGGAATTGAGAAGGAGCGTATTTACATTCGCTCGTTTACATGCAGCTTGTCGATATGGAAGCCAGAAAGCGAAATGATTTAACATTAAAACAAAAAAACGAAATTTTAAATCGTTATGACACTTTGATTATGATTAAGAACAGTTTAGCAATGTGCTTATCTGGAAAAATTGTAGACAGTCAACAAGTGATCAATTTTTTTAATTATGTATACAATTTTTATGTTTTAACACTAAAATTACGGAAGGGGTCATTTTGACACCTAGAGAACTTTTATCTCTGACAGCTCTTCTATTTTTTGCAAATATCTTAATCCTTTCTTGAGTTTTCCTAAATCATTGTGATTTACGAAATAGTAAAGATTTCAAGAAAATCGTTTTTTTTTAATTTAGCCCTAACAAATGATTATACTTAGAAATAGGCAGGCTATATATTGATGTTGAAGACAAGCATAAACTTCATAATGACTCTTTCACTATTTTATTAGCAGAACTAGAAGCATTCATAGCGTTGTTGTACGTAAGGGGGCATTAGCCGCCAAGGGCTTACCAATTCTTAGTTTGTGGTCCAAGACTTGGGGACCAAAGTTTTTTCATGAAACTGTGAGTAGAGATAGGTTTCCGGAAGTTATGAAATTTCTTCGTTTTGAAAATAAACAAGGTCTTCACGTATGCAGTGTGATAAATTTACACTAATATCCGAGGTATGGAATACTTTTATAGACAACTGTAAGCTTTGCTACAAACCAAATGAAAATATTACTTTTGATGAACAGTTATTTCCTTCAAAAACAAGATGCCGTTTTTTGAAGAATATGCTTAACAAGTTAGATAAATTAGGAATAAAATTTTGGCTAGAAGTAGAAGTGAGGACAAAATACTTTCTATATATTTCAATATATTTCCATATTTAGGAAAAGATGAAATGAGACCAAGTGATCAAAGTTTAAGAGAGGACGTAGTAAATCATTTAATTGATCCTACATACCTGCAAAGTCTGTATATTTTTAAAAACAAACTGTCGTTGTCATAATTTGCGTTATTTTAATTTATTTTTCACAAATATATTATATCATATAGAGAAATATGTGGATATCTTATCAAGGGGTCAAAATGACACCCGCCGTAATTCTAGGTATATAGAGACCACTGTAATTCTAGTGTTAAAAGATAATATACAGTACATAAATCTAAGGTGTGTACTTTTCATTTTGTTATGAAATTTAGTACGTAGGAATTAAAGGGGGGGGGTAAATTAATCTAATTTTGCGTACAGTTCACTGTTATCAATCGGTTATTGTTATCAAAATTACGGTGTCTCGAACTGATCCCACGGAGTCCACTGTATTTCGAATATATAGCTATTTTTTTCTGTTATATAGATGTTTCATTCCAAATCGAAAATTTTGCGAATACACTACACCTCATGTTCCATATCACAGGCATGCCAACTGCTTCGAATTCTCCAAAGTTGCTCCGGAAAATGATATATAGTTTATAGATTTTTATTGATTGTTTTTAAGTTACACAGTAAAATTCAATTTTAAAGTTAAAGCATAATAACTATACATCTTTACTATTTTACATGAATTATTGATCTGAAATTAGAATTTCTGCGCGTATTTAAAAAATTAGCATTTATTTATTGCCTAAAATTTTAAATATAACATTAAAAAATATACATAAATCTTACTTAAAATATTTCAAGTCTGATTCCACTCGAATTATTATGCAAAATTATTATATAATTATTATTTAAAATAAAAATCCTACAGATATCAAAGAAGGAAAAATAAATACACTAAATGGTATAGTAACATAAGAAATGGGTTTTTTATATTCATCATCAGAGATGACATGAAATCTCTTGATTCCGTGAGCACAGCAAAAAATAATGGATACCTTAAAAAGAGAGAGCGAGAGAGGTATATAAATATATATTACTGCATTTTTAAATAAATAAAGAATATTGTACTATTATTTTATGTTTTATTTCAATAAAACTAATACATCAATCCATAAAATCACCGATAAATATGAAAATATTTAATCCCAGATTTTACTGTTTCAAATTTAACAATAATTTATCATACATTTTCTTCTTGTAAATTGCTACTTTTACTACTATTATTACTTTTTCGTAAATATTCTTAATATTGTTTTTGATGTTGAATATTGAAGGTAAATTTCTATACTCTTCTGTTGCAAGAAAATGAAAGTTTTCCTGATGAGTTTTAAATTGGCATGGTCAACAAAATCTTTAAATTTATTTCCGCTTTTTGAAAAGTTGATTTTATATCTAATAATTTTGTATATGCCTTATAAATTATTTCTTGTCGTCTTTTTCTAAAATTTTAAAAAGATATATTCACTTCTATATAAAGATATAGATTTAGTTATTCCTATCACCAAATTCTCTTCTAATTATTAAGAAATACTTCTACGTCATTTCACGGTTTAACAGGGGCATTACTTATACTAGTTGTCTGAGAAAAATGGATAACTCCGGAAACTCCTCGTATTGCTCCGGAAAATAACAAAACTTTTGAACAGCTAAAAGATCACAATTCAGCAATTAAACACAAAGGTTAGCAAAAAATACTCCGGAATATTACTCTTCCCACACAGTAATGCTGCATGTTGAAGAATTTTTAGTACTGTGCAGAAAAACCAAACTGAATTTATATATATATATATATATATATATATATATATATATATATATATATATATATATATATATATATATATATATATATATATATATATATATGGGGGGTCTGATACCTAGAAAATAAAGAGGAGTTACACATTTCTAAGGTTTAAAACAATAGGAAATTGATAGCTAAAACTATTACTTGAAATAGGAAAGTAAGGTAAGTACCTCATATAAATGATCATGTAGAGCAGAAAACAAGGTATCCGGAGGTCTTAGTCATATAAAAATGGAATAAGTGTTTTTTTTAAGTAATGATATGTATTTGCATCAAAACCCAATTAAAATTTTTCATTAGTTTGGCACCTGTGTTTGGGATTGCAGCCTAGGTTTAATTACCTATTATGGTAATAATTCGTAAATTTTAATTTCTCCATTAGTGTTTTACTTGGACGTGAGAGTCACACGAGTCACAGTATATTGCTAAAAGTTGAATTCAATTTAAGTTGATTGATTTGAAATAAAACTAATCTGTATTGAATATCCACTATCCCATTAATTCTACCTTCAATTGAAACGATGATTTTAGTTATTGTTTGTGAATATCCTGCGACTGGATAACAGGTTATTACTGAAGGCATCCGAGAATTCAGACAGAGATCTATCATAAAATATGATTGACTTTTAGCCATCTGATCATAGACGTTCTCCAAATCACTCACCATTGAATTCTCCCTTTAATTTTTTCACATATGTAACAAACCTAATGTTAATTCAACAGATAGGAGAAACACAAAATTAATATGAATGCCTATAGAAAAAATGTTTATGTTGTATCAAAGTAATCGAACAAATCATATTAAGGTCTTAAACATTTTAAATTGGGCCTTTAAAAATAATTAATTCACAGAATTCTGTAGAAGATCTTACCTAGGCAATATATAAATTTTGGTATAGTTGTTACATATGTTAGAATTGTCAATAATACTAATCTCTTTGTCATAATAGATTATTCAATGTATTTTGCGTACATACATCAGAATACATGTATTTGCTTACTAACTAATAAATGTTGATATTAAAAATTGCTATTCTTATTGCATTTTGGTATAGTACTAAAGAACGACTATTTTAATTCATGATTTGCTATCAATTTTTTATACTTTGTCTAATTATCAGCATGCTTATTAAGTACTAAAATGGACATTTGCGTTAAATGTAATTTCTGATATAATTGTGCCAAACGATGGCCGAATGTTAAGGGCATTGATGTTCGGTACCAGAGTTCGTGGGTTCGAATGCCACCGTGGCATGGATGTTCGTAGCCATTCGGAATGTGCTCTAAGCAGTAGGTCCCTATCTCATTAGCCCTCGTGTTGCAAAATGTTGATCGTAGCAAATCCAAGCTTAACCAAATCAGATGTAATTCTGAGTAAAGAGTAAACTATTGTTTATTTGTGTCATATGTTTATATATGGAATGAAAATTTTATACTATTAAAAATGAAAGGAAGTAATCTAAATAATAGAAACATTTTGTGCTGTTTATCGCATTAGCAAACAATTTGAGAAAAAAAAATTCTTAGTAAAAAGTGCATAAATATAAAAATAGGAATATGAGTCTACAAATGAATGAAATGGTAGTATGAAACACTTTAAGTATGCGAATGGTATTTTCTTATCTAACTTTCGAATTATTCAACACTGTCGAAATTTGAGACTGAATTTTCACATAAAATATGATTTATTTATTAAATCTACGAGTATAATTTCTGTCAAATCACTCTGTTTTGAACATGTACATTGACTTTTATAATCTACTTTGCGAAACAAATAGGCAATTCAACAGAATGGAAGAACATAAAATGTATGTTAATGTCTATAAAACAGTTATGATAAGTGATAAAATTAATCAAAGCATATTTTAGTCGTAAACTTTCACAAACAGGATTATTTGAAAAATGAAATTAATCTAATTTGTAATTCACTTCAGACAGCTATAAAATTCAGAGTAACAGTCATTTTCCAAGATAAAATCAGTTCTACAAATTACGACTAAGGAAATTAAAATTGGTTTCTTAAATTAGTTATGCTTACTAAAATCAGAATATTTATATTCTCGTAAAATATTTATGAAAAAAAATTCTAAATGTTGCTATGATCTACAATACTTGTAAAAATTCATTACTAATATTTTAAATATATTTTAAGAAATTTTAATTTGATTAATTGTTGTCTTGCTTGATAAATACCCTAGTGAGTATGTATACCAAATTTTATTTTAAATAAAATTTTAACTTCAGAATGTAATCGTGTTTTATTCATGATTTCTCTGAATTTGAAAAAAAAAAACTGGGAGTCATTTTGAAATTAAAATATCAGGAAAATTTTAAATAAAACATGAATTATATTTAATGTAAATGTTGTACTTAAATTGATTGTTTTTATAGATTTTTATTGATTGTTTTTAAGTTACACAGTAAAATTCAATTTTAAAGTTAAAGCATAATAACTATACATCTTTACTATTTTACATGAATTATTGATCTGAAATTAGAATTTCTGCGCGTATTTAAAAAATTAGCATTTATTTATTGCCTAAAATTTTAAATATAACATTATAAAATATACATAAATCTTACTTAAAATATTTCAAGTCTGATTCCACTCGAATTATTATGCAAAATTATTATATAATTATTATTTAAAATAAAAATCCTACAGATATCAAAGAAGGAAAAATAAATAAATACACTAAATGGTATAGTAACATAAGAAATGGGTTTTTTATATTCATCATCAGAGATGACATGAAATCTCTTGATTCCGTGAGCACAGCAAAAAATAATGGATACCTTAAAAAGAGAGAGCGAGAGAGGTATATAAATATATATTACTGCATTTTTAAATAAATAAAGAATATTGTACTATTATTTTATGTTTTATTTCAATAAAACTAATACATCAATCCATAAAATCACCGATAAATATGAAAATATTTAATCCCAGATTTTACTGTTTCAAATTTAACAATAATTTATCATACATTTTCTTCTTGTAAATTGCTACTTTTACTACTATTATTACTTTTTCGTAAATATTCTTAATATTGTTTTTGATGTTGAATATTGAAGGTAAATTTCTATACTCTTCTGTTGCAAGAAAATGAAAGTTTTCCTGATGAGTTTTAAATTGGCATGGTCAACAAAATCTTTAAATTTATTTCCGCTTTTTGAAAAGTTGATTTTATATCTAATAATTTTGTATATGCCTTATAAATTATTTCTTGTCGTCTTTTTCTAAAATTTTAAAAAGATATATTCACTTCTATATAAAGATATAGATTTAGCTATTCCTATCACCAAATTCTCTTCTAATTATTAAGAAATACTTCTACGTCATTTCACGGTTTAACAGGGGCATTGCTTATACTAGTTGTCTTCTGTGTAAAAAAGTGTGGAAATTCAATGCCTTTATATTAATCAAGAACGGTTTGAAGTGCAATAGATATTTATCGATGAAATACTATATGAGAATCAGAAGTGCAAGCATGTAAGAAATATCGAAATCTTATTTAAAATTTAGATAATAGATAATACGGTAAAATATATGTAATTCAATCTATTTCATTTTAAATTTCAAAGAGTAAAGTACAAATATTATAACACCTAACTCATACCGTATTTTAAAACAGTCAACTCTGACTAATCATAGATGATAAAATATTAGAGGTTATCAGAACACAGGAAACTAAGTTAAGAATAATACTAACTTTTCCTACCGACACTTCAATATTATATTCTTTTGACATGTATTGTACTAAATAAGTATATATCTAGACATATACTTGTTTAAGTATATACCATTCTAGATAAGCATGTGTCTAGACTTATGCAAATTTCTGTATGTAACATTAGAAAACAAATATAATTACTTCAGACAGCAATAAAATTCAAAGTAACAGACATTTTCCAAGATGAAATCAGTTCTACAAATTTCGACTAAGAAAATTAAAATTGATTTCTTAAATGTGTTGTGCGTACTAAATTAAGAATATTTATATTCTCATAAAATATTTATGAAAGAAATTTCTAAGTATTGCTATGATCTACATTACTTGCATTACTTGTAAAATCTATTAATAATATTTTAAATATATTTTAAGAAATTTTAATTTGATTAATTGTTGTCTTGCTTGATAAATAGAATTGTGAGTATGTATATAAATTTTTATTTTAAATACGAATTTAAATTCAGAATGTTAAGGTGTTTTATTCATGATTTCTCTGAATTTGAAAAAACTCTGAGTCAAGTATTTTTTTAATCTAAAAATCAGCAAATCCTTAAATAAAACACGAATTGTTTTTAATGTAAATGTTGAACTTAAATTAGCATTTATTTATTGCCTAGAATTTTAAATATAACTTTATAAAATATACATAACTCTTACTTAAAATATTTCAAGTTTGGTTTCACTCGAAATATTATGCAAAATTATTATGTTATTATTATGTAAAATAAAAATGCTATAAATATCAAAGGGGGAAAAATAAATAAGAATACTAAATGGTATAGTAACATAAAAAGCTTGTTGTTTATATTCATCATCAGAAATGGAATGAAATCTCTTGATTCCGTGAGCACAGCAAAAAATAATGGATACCTTAAAAAGAGAGAGCGAGAGAGGTATACAACTATATATTACTGCATTTTTAAATAAATAAAGCATATTCTACTATTATTTTATGTTTTATTTCAATAAAACTAATACATCAATCCATAAAATCACCGATAAATATGAAAATATTTAATCTCAGATTTTAGTGTCTCAAATTTAACAATAATCTATCATACATTTTCTTCTTGTAAATTGCTACTTTTACTACTATTATTACATTTTCGTAAATATTCTTAATATTGTCTTTGATGTTGAATATTGAAGGTAAATTTTTATACTCTTCCGTTACAAGAAAATGAAAGTTTTCCCGATGAGTTTTAAATTGACATGGTCAACAAAATCTTTAAATTTATTTCCGCTTTTTGAAAAGTTGATTTTATATCTAATACTTTTGCATACTCCTTATTAATTACTTTCTTGTCATCCTTTACTAAAATTGAAAAAAGATATATTCACTTCTATGTAAAGATTTAACTTTAGTTATTTCTACCACCTAATTCGTGTCTAATTATTGTGGGAATGCTACTGCGTCGTTTCACGGTTTAACAGGGGCATTGCTTATACTTTTAGTTCTCTTTTGTGTAAAACAGTGGGGAAATTCAATGTTTTTATACTATACAAAGACGGTTTTAAGTGCAATAGATATTTAACGATGAAGTTTTATATGAGAATCAGGATTGCAAGCACTTAAAAAAAGATCACCTTCATCTTGTTTAAAACTTACATATTAGATATACTGGTACCAAAATATTTAATTCAATCTATTCCATTTTTAATTTCAACGAGTAAAGTACAAATATCATAACACTTGTTGAATATAATGATTGTTGAATAAAATGTTTGACAAAACTCTTTGAAGGATGTTAATGTGTATCCAAGTTTGACATCAGCATGCTTGCAATTCAAAAGAACACTAAGAATCGCTTGAGTAGCGTACGCATTATTGATCACTTGCTTAGCAAAGAATATTTAGTCATTGTTGAATTTTGATTGTTGAATAATTATTGAAGAATAACGGTTGTTGAATTTAGATTGCTGAATATTCCTTTTTTTTATAGTCCGCAATAACCTTTGATCGGTTCTTTGGTGGAACAAAATGGCGGCAGACACACTTCACTGTCTTCATATTGAATGCTTCAAAACTTTATGACAAAGGAAAATGCAAACTGACGAAAACAAAAATAGTCCAATTACTAAATAGCTATAAGGAGTCTTTATTTATGACTATTCCTTGCTGACTTTGTCAGAAAAATACACGTCCCTCGACATGCATAAAAATCAAAGAAAAAGGAGCAAAATGGCTCAAAAGAAATATTTTTTCCTCATAAAATGATGCGGGTGAACTCTCCCCCAATTTCGGCCAGAATGATGTCCATTCAGCCCCGCCAATGGCGAGGTCAGTGGAAAAACCCAAGACGATCGCCAAACGTAGCTTGAATAGGAACAACAGCCTAGGAAACTTAGGGCGCCAAGCAGCGCTCAAGCTGGACAAAAGATGAAAGATGGGGAGAGCAAAACGGCAACCCACGGATGGTCAGCGAGGGAAAAATTCAAGGTGACTCGGACATGGACAAGCCCCATTCCATAAAATAAGGGGTCAGGAGGCCGGCAATTCCTGGCATTCCCTTTTACATAGAATGTGGCTATACCACAACACTTAACTCATACCATATTTTAAAACAATCAACTCTGTCTAAACATAGAGGATAAAATGTTAGAGGTTATCAGAATGCATGAAACTTAGATAAGAATAATTAATAAATTTTCCTATCCACACTTTAATATTATCATCTTTTGACGTAAATTTTACTAAATAAGTATATATATAGACATATAAATGTTTAAGTGTGTAGCTGTCTAGATAGGCATGCGTCTAGATGTATACGTATTTCAGTATGCAACATTAGAAAATAAATATAAATCAATGATTTGTTAGAAACAGTTAGAAACTAGAATTTTAGATAATGAATAGGGAAACTGCTATTTGAGTACAAGGAAAATAGGAAAATTTTTGTTTTTGATTATATCACTAGAGGACCAGCAAGTAAATGCTATACGAGTCGACCATTGTGAAAACCGTTGCCATTTAACACCATTTAGTAATTAAATCTAGCTTTTAAAAATTCAAATAAAATGTTCCGATCTCTGATTATGCATACGCGACATTGGTCTCTCAATATCAATCGTAGATCATCGCGTGGAGGTGACGCTGGACTGATAAGAGTGGAATCGTGTCGAGTCTACGAGACGTTGGTCACGAACGGAATAATATTTCTAAATTACCTTATAATATTGTTTCTATTCAAAGCCTAATAAATGGAACATTTAACAACAAACAATGAAAAGGAAAAAAATATATAAAAGTAATTAGTACAAAATCATATAATAAAAATTTATCAAAATAAAAAAAACTTTAACTTCTGATAAGTTGAAATATTCTATATGAGAGAACAAATATTACTCTAACACTCAGTGAAGAGATATTTTAAAAATATTTCTCTGCTTTGAAAATACTACAGAATTTGAGCTATCAAAGGATGCAAACATATTTTGACCAAAGTTTAAATGAGCGTAATGAGAACAAGAAAGGTATGAGTTGTATTGTTATTTATAGAAACTATATGCTTAAATTACGAAGGGAGACAATTTATTCATGTCATTAATCAACTATACTCCACAAAAATGAACTCTTCTTAATGGCGTTTGGCAGAGGGTTCGTTAAAACCTTTCTTTAAGATAATATTTACTGAGAAACTAATGCTAAACTTATTTTTACACTTTTTAAATTGTATATATATATATATATCTGAAAATAAATAGCAATATTTAAAAATTCTCGGATTGTTACACAATATAGACGTGTGTAATCTTTGTATTTTACTTCTAAATCATCTTCACCAACATTGTCCCATTCTAAGCATTACTTAAGCAATTAAACTTTATTTAGATGGAAGTCATGAGCCATTACCTTATATATATTTTGAATATTTAAAACATGACTTTTCTAAAGATTCTACAATTTTAATTTCAGGAAGAGCATTATACAGCTGACACTATCATGGGAAGTTTTAGGTTTGCTTTCCTTTTTATGTAGTTATCCACTGAACAAAAAATACCATCCTCTGCAATAAAAACATTATAACATTTACATTTGGGTATAACATTTGGGTCTAACATTTACATATCATTTAAAGGGAAAATTTTCAATCTTATTTGATTTTTTTATATGATTCATATATTGAATAAGATATAAAGAATTTTTAAAGTATTCGACAGTTTTTCTTTTGTCAAGTCTCTTTTGACAAGTCTTTTGTTTTTCATAAATTTTGATTTGATATTTAACAAGAGTGCATTTTGTCCAATTTTAGAAAACTTCACAATATAGATCAAAAACTGTAATTTTGAAGGGTTTATCCCATATACTACCTACAGCAATAATAAATACAGTCTGGGATTCAAGTCTAAATCGTCAATTGAAATATTTGTGGTCGACAAAACAATGGATTAAAAATATTGTCACATGAACCACCTTAGAGTGGAGAAAATACAGATCACAGTTTTTACGCAAAAGAAATCGCAAAAATTAGTCAGGTTTGGTTTAAAATATTATAAGCAATTATTATTTGCCTAAAGATGATCTGAGATCGATAATTTTGAATTTCACGATGTCCATAGGCTAAAATCATGTCGTACAGCTATATCTACAAGAAAACTTCAATTTACAGTACTGTGTTTACATACTATAACATATATATATCTTAATATGAAGTTTACGCTTTGCATAACAACCTATCATGTTTAAAATGAGAGCTCATCACTAATGAAGCTTTATTTTACTCTAATATTCAAATTTATTTCAATTTTGTTTCACTTCCAAGTGTCCGTAATAGCTTTTATCTGGAATGTTATCCAATATATAGTGAGCAAAAATTATCCGAGCTGTAATTTGGTTGAAAGCTATCTCAAGGGTGGCTCAGCCCAGACATTTCACCTGAGAGTGTACTAGTAGTGAATGAAGAAATAACCTATGTATCCAGTTCAATGGGAAATACTGTTACTCCATTTAAGATATCCAGCGATTTGCGGTAGCTCAGTCGGCAAAGGCTTATAACTGGAAGGTTACAGGTTCGGAGCCCTAGCCGGCTTAAGATCCTTCATGTTCGTTAAGAGTGACTGGGGCATGTAAAATATGTATGTGGTCACAATGTCCTCTTAGTTCTCAATCATTCTATCTGGGGTGACAGGCCAGACCTATAGATCTTCTGCTTAGTCCCTGCTTCAAAATTATGAGGAGCCACTTGAGCAACAAGTCGTACTTTTCCCTTGAGGGGCTCGTTAAATTGAAACGCCCAACCCTTTGCCTTAGTATTAGTAGCGTATTGTTCAATCGGGCTTGGTTTGACCAACTGGCACAAGACAACAGCAACAAGATATACAGCACAGCTACTTTGTAGAAAGTAAGAGCTCTTTTACTTTAACTTTCAGAAAGAAAATTTTGTGTTCCTGATCAATATATTTAGTACTTTTATTCAAGCTGAAATTTTACACTTATATAGGATGTAATTTTGTTAAAAGTAGTCCGAGTTAATATGATAAAGCAGACTGGTGAATTGACAAGCTTGAAAATTTATTGAAATATATTTCGTCTTTATGATACTATCATTAAGATAGTATCATAAAGACGAAAACATGCAAACACAATTGATTATTTTTTATCCCCACGTTAGCGATCTTGTCGCATTTGTTTTGGTTGTAATGTACGAGATACTGTTGTAAACCTTTCTATCTACTTTATGAAATAAAGATTCATACAAATCAGAAAGCAACGTTTTTTGGGTATTATTTATTGGGATTCTCAGTTTTAAGGGATCCTGAGTCATGTTGTAATGAAAATCCAATTGCATAAAACTACCAAACAACTCTGAATGAAAACCACTGTAACACGGATTCGAAATTTATTTAAAAAACTATTAATAGACTTTTTATAGGTAAGGGATTTTCTTAAGAAGAAAACGAAGAAATATCCATGCAACTCTAATGCTTGGTTCAGTTGAAATGTACATTGTTAAATATTTAGCTAATGAGAAGCGTTAAAAAGAGTCTTTAGTCATTCATCCACAGTTCTACAGAATTAGGATCTATTACATTTTATAAAAGGTTTAATCAAAACTAATGTTTTTAATATATCAATCTATCTATATATGTATATAGTAATACGCTTAAAGAAAAACACACATAATCTAGAAAATTTTAAGTTGATAAATTAAACTCTTACAAACAGAGAAAATAAAAGAAAGGATTTTACCAGCTTTAATTTTCTAAGGCAGAATAGTTTGGAAAAAAAAATTAAAAAGGACTGAAAGCATAAAATTAAGAAGAGAAAAATTAGGAGGCAGTTAATTACACATCTGTTTGGGATGACAAATAGTCCCATATGTATTTTTTTCACTCAGAAATAAATACGTTCTTATCGTATAAGTCTAAAGAATATAACTTGTTTGAGAGAGAATGTTATTGGGATTTTTTTTATTCAGATGTTTACTCTAACTTACGTTTCGCGAAAGAAAGTAAATGTAAAAGGAGAGAAAGCAAAAGACAAAGGCCTGTCATGTTTACATTATTCAGGATTAGCGAGATTCTGAAGTTTAGTTGAAATACGTTCGTAGACGGATGATGGAAACGGATATTTTAAAAAAATGAAAAGATAGATAATTTATTCTTGGCCTGAATTTCAAAAGAAACAAATGGTGTACTTAAAAAGAGTTCTGTATAGAGAGTTTTCGTTTACTATTTGCAAAGTTTGACGATTTATACAAACAAAGTGTTCCTATTTTACAATCTGCATAAAAATATGTAATGTAAAAATAAAACTGTTTTCACATAGTAAACAAGCTCCCATTTAATTTTTTCTACCATTATTTTCGAATATTTTTCAGCCAATCAAAGGTTTTTGACTTTTAAAGCATCTTAAAGTCCTCAGTGTTTTATAACAAATCAAGAAATCATAAAAGTCATTAGGAATGAAATATTAAAAAAATTTAGAATGGGAACTTGATAATATTTTACAATTCAAAATTTAGACTTGTGTTTCATATCATATTATTTCATAATCCTCTTCCATATAATTATTGATTAATCAAGGTATGGCTAAACCTAAGCACATTGGGCAAAAGTGACACATTTACCAAACAGGGTGCATTGGATAATTAAATATGACACATTGTTCACTTGCATCTAATTATTAGTTAGAGGAAAGTAACATAACTAAATCCATTTTCATATTTTTAACACTTGAATATTCTAGATTCTTCTGATTCATTCTTTCCTAAGTGTAGGACAAGAACAGTATGTTTGTGTGTTTTGAAAATGTGACAGAGAGAAGAAAATTGAAACAACTCTACTTTCCGAGCTTATTTCGGTTCCCCCCTCTTGTAGATATTTCCCTCTCTTGCATCTATTAATCTATATTTTTCATTTGTTTTACATTCAAAACTATATTGAGCCACTGCATTTGTAAAAGGTTATTGGGTTGCCTAAACATGATAACATTTTGACAACTTGAGAACTTTTCGTAAATCTTTGAAACTACAGAAATCTTATGCATCAACTGTTTAAGGAAATTATAGACTCTTATAGTAATTGGTAAGAGTTATAGTTCAGCAACGTCAGCGCAAAACTGACCTAGACGCGAAAGAGAAGTGAGTGATCCTCCTTCGACCCCATTGGTCAAGAGGGGCTGCAAACCGCGGTTTAGCCCTCTTCGGCAAAGGCTACGCTGCCCAACGAACTTTATCAGCGATCTGCAGGCCCGGAGAGAGAGCAAGGAAGGAGTGTGGAGCTTAATTTCTTCTACACCAGTTCGAACACCCTTTTTTCCTTATAAGACCAAGATGCCATGTTTAGCATATCTTCGACCGACTGTAATCCCATTGGCTTAATAGCCTAAATAGCATTTTTATTTCATATTTACACCTTTATTATAGAATTGCGAAAATTTAGGTTTTGATATTTTGAACAATATTAAAACCAGATATGTTTCAATATATTTATTCAATATTTTAGTAAAAGCAACATTAATAACACTTAAAAGATACTTTATTGAATAAAATATAGTTAACGTTACATCTAAAAAACTGCAAAAGATAAACTTCAACAGATTTACGATATTTTATGTTTGGATGTTTTGAACCGAATTATAACAAGGTATATTATAATATGGTTATTATAACAATTCTAATAAAAACAAAATTATTAAAAATTAATAGAATTACGAGGAGTAGTAAAATTTAATAGACTAAAAATGATTTAGGTTTAACCATATTAAACAATGGTGATAGTCGATTGATTGATTTTAAGTGGTACATTCTGGTGTTTTTTAACGCGAGGGCTGGCGAAAGAAGAATCTACTGCTTAAAGCCTATTCAGACCAGCATCTTTGTCATTGGCTAAAGAGCATCTTCCTACCCATTTAGCCATCATTTGATTAAATGATTTTGAAAAACGGTACATTTCAGTATTATCGAATGCTAATAATAAAATTTACAGATTCTTATCTTCATATTTATATTTTATAGTATAAAGTGATCTTTTTCAGAGATCTGTTGGCCTCCTCAGAGAGAGAGGAAGGAAAAAAGAGGGCGGAGCTTAATGTCTTCTGCACCAGTTCTAACACCATTTCTCTTTTACACCAAGACGCCATCTTTGGCATATCTTCGACCGAGTGTGGTACCATCGGCATAATGGCCTAATTAGCATCTTTATTTCCTATGTGTACCTTTATTTATATTCAAAATACACATAATTCAGCAGGAGGAATTATTTTTTTTACATTTGTATTTTACTACGAGTACTCCACTTATACGTGCGGCTGGCCTAGAGAGGCTCTGTTAGCCTCATCTTAATAGTATTCTTATTAAACATAAGTGAATTTGTAGTAACTTTAGAAGTTAATCCACCAAAATTAAATCTTCAGCTATATTAACCAAACGGTATCCTCTGTTGCACAATCAACAAGGTCTACAACTGGGACCACCTTCTTGTCTTAAATATTTCTGACTTCTCGAAACTGATACATTCTAAAAACATGCGTTTGGACTCGTCAGGCACAAATCAAACTAAATAACTAGATAAATCAATTGATTATCTTTTATTCTAAGGAACGTTGACCCTTCTTCTATCTTAATTTTTCAACCCCAACCTATACGTAAGAATGTAGAAAAGGGGCTTGATCTACATGGTGCATCTACCTCTGGCATCTACTTCTGTCATAATAACTGTTCTAGCATAATTATATTTTAAAGAGTTAAAGTAACATAGGAGGGTTGAAACTTTAATAGTGGCAACTATTTATTTACATGGAATACAAAAGTGATCCGTGTCACAATTTTTTATAGTTATTCAGTATAGTCACCAGCATTGTGCATAATCCGTTACCAACATTATGGAAGTAGCAGAACGCCTGTACCAGAGTCTGATCTATTGATAGTTCGAATGGACTGGTCTACTGAAGCAAAAATCTCTGGAACAGTTCTGAAGCTAATGCCACACAGTGGTTCTTTCATCTTAAGTCACAAGGGTTTAGATATGGCACAAGTCTCATCCAGCCTAAGGATACAGCGTAAAAAAGCCTCGCCTTCGCTCTTATATCGTTCCAGGTGGGTTCTAGCAGCATCGTATCGTAGCCATTTCTGCATTTCCATCAAATAATGTGTAACCCATAGTAAAGCAATTTTTCTCATCCCCAGGCATGCTTTCCGAATGTGCAGCGCAGTCCTAAGCTCAAATCCTGTCTGTCGGGCCAGCTCACAAACCGTTTGGTGTCAATCACTGTCCATTAGTGTGCAACAGCACTCACTTCTGCTTCTTTGACACTCGGACGATCTAGACGATGCATGTCTGCCGCATTTTGGACTTTTTTATTGAAGGATTTTACCCATCTTGTTACAGTTTTGTTAGCCTCTTGAAGTCCTAGATGACATTGTCGTGCTGTACGACCTCTGGCACATTCAGTTTTTATCCGACTTCGTTTTTCTTGTTTTGAAAACATCCTAACAACACTTACTTTAGACTGAAAGGTAATACAAGGATCAGTTCTTCCCGTTACCCCGCATGCGCATGACGTAGAAAGGGCGAGTCTTTTTGTTGAGAGTTAAGGTAGGCATGTAGCTCTCGTGTGGTATACGCGTCATTCTTTGGTTTTGTTGCGTATCGTTTTTACAACAATGTGGCCACTATTAAAGTTCCAACCCTTGTATTTGGCATTGGTGAGCCTCTAGTCGTTTGTTCTATATTTGAATAACTGTAAAAATAGTTAGTGGTATTTTACTATATTAAGAGTGTAACGTAAAATTGGGTTATTAATGGCTTTGAAAGAACAACAGGAATATACTACACTACAGCAAATTTAATAAAATTCTAGTATTTAATAAAATGTAACTTATTTTGTAGCGGTGTGTAATACAATATTCACCAAAATGAGACCCTCATCAACTACATGCATGCCCATTTTTAATATAGATTTAGGGTTTCTATTTAAAGCTATTCTTCATTCAAAATGTCTTATCTCACTCTGTTTGATTATAAATAAAAGGGGATGCATAAAATCATATCACCAAAAGTTATTGAATTTTTACAATAACATAAATCCCACGTATGTCCATTTTCATTCCTGCATTTTTATTCCGATTTAAGAATCGGAGGAGAATTTCAAAATGATGATATAATAAAAACAACCAGGAATATATTTATGAAAACAACAAGAAAAGGCATGCAAAATATTCAATTCCATTAACCTTTTGCATGCAAAGTGGAAAATTACCTAAAAAGAGCAAATGTTTCTGATTAAAATGAATGTTTCCATTAAACCGTTTTTTCCATAATAATCGTTTTATGCACAAATAACAAAATGAATGGACTGTTGTAATTTATTTTAATTAAAGAATTATTAAAATATAAGCAATACTTTTTTGCATAGCCATTTAGAACAACCATCAGCTAAATGCCAATATTCGAAAATATTTAAGGCTCTTAATGTCAGCAGGTTTGGATAAGACGTTAATGGGTTAATTACCAAAGGCATTTTAAATTTCGGTACATTTCTGCCGCTTCTCCGTTAATTTTTACAATGAATCCTTTATGGAAATAAGCTTTTTGAAAGACAAAATAACACCCGTGCTTAAAACGGTTGGATTCTACTAAGTGATATTGTACGGATATTGGTATTTCTCATACGTATTACAAAAATAAGAAGGTAAATTAATAATGTAAACATATTTAAAACGATTTATTCTTTAATTCGTTTTTATCAGCATTTCAATAATAATGTAGAATCTCATTTACTAACAGATTTTTAAACTTTGCGAATACTTCAGAATTTTCAACTTGTTATTATTTTTTTCTATTTAAAAAGGCTTCTTTCAATTTTTACGATATGAAAAGCATACCAGACACAAAAAACAACAGTATTTCAATATCACAATGTTTAACTTTATTCTTTAAAGAAATAAATACTTGTAAAAATAAAGTTACGTTTGCCTAGTGTTTGAGAAAGAAGAAACTAATACTTATTAATAAACACATTGACAAATGTGTCTTGATTAAAGGGATTTATACAATTAAATAAATGCCTAAAGGATACAACTGTAATCAACTTATCATTTGTAAATATCAAAGACTGCTTTCGAGTCGGCGCCGGCACTAAAAACCAAGATGGCGATGATTTTTCTCAACGAGTCTATCCCGCAAGCCGCAGATGCCAGCAGCGTTCACCTTCTATTCACCTCTGGTCACACCTTGTCATCTAAAAAAATAAGACTGCCTCGTGGAGAAAGAAAAACAGGAGTCCACTCCAGAAAGGCGGGAGGTCAGAATTTCCCAAACCAACGGACCCTTCTATTGGATAGAAGCTTCTTTCTAGTTCAAAACGGTCAAATTCTGGTATGTCTTTGACGATGACTCAAGGGAAGAGGTAAAAAAAAGCTGGAAAGAATGTAATTTATTGTTACAATAATGTATCTAAATTTATGCTTAAAGATCAAATACAAATTTATCATTACGTATGAAATTAGTTTATATAAGTAAAACCAATTCATATAATACGATTATAGCGTATTATTTGTAGTCAATTGAACAACATTTACATCGTTTAAAATAACATTTAGTATTATACATTTTTACTTTCATAGGTATTAATATATATTCAAACAGGTACATAGGAATGAAGTTATAAATATATATGATAGGAATATATCTGGACAAGACTGTATCATAAAGCAACTGAATCTTTTGTGCATTACGTTAATGGGACTGTTAAATCGACAAAAAATTTGGAAAGGGATTCAGTTCTGGACATTTTAAAACAATCCTCCTAAACAATTTCCTCCGAACGATGGCCGATTGGTTAGGGTGCTGGTCTTCGGTGCCAGAGTTCGTGGGTTCGAATCCCACAGTGGCATGGATGTTCGTAGCCGTTCGGAATCGGCTTTAAGCTGTAGGTCCCGGTCTCATTAGCCCTCGTGTTGCAAAAAGTAGATCGTAACACTCCAAACCAAACCTAAACAATTTACAGTATTGACAGGAGTTAGGAATAAAAATATTTCAGCTGTTTCTGTAAAGAAATTAACTTCATTCTTCAAAACTTTAAATTCATTTTTTCTCAAATTATGTCATTTTTTATGCAACGAGCATGTTATCTCAATACGTTTTTAATATTGTTTTCATGAGATAGTTAAAGTCTGTATACAATATAATTTACATCCGACTGAATGTAAATTTTCTTGCATACTCCCTAAAATATGTTTTTTTTGCAATGATAAGCTTTTATTTTTTCAGGAAAAAAATCATTCTTTCCAAATAATTTTTTTAAACATATGTATTTTAAATACATACAAATTGAGGTTCAAATTGTTTTCATGCATTCTAGTAAGTTTTTAAACAATCAGGTTGCTTTAACTTAATTATATTTTAGTTATAATGCGCGTTAGTATTTATATCATTTTTGTTAACAACGCAATGTCTCTTATTTAAAAATTTCTAATAAAAGTTTTTGAAAACGTATAAAAAACCAAGTTTTAAGAATTCTATGAACTACTTCATTCCTTATATGACGAAAAAAAATTATGTAAAAATATAATTTAGACATAGACGTACACATATAAACTATTTTAAATGAAAGAAAATTAACTTGATAAATTATTTAGCTCTTATGCTCATTTTTCATCATAATTTATTCATATTTCAGAGCAAAAACGCTGAAATCTCTATAATCTGTTACTCACGTTCATCAGAATACATGCATAAATACCAGGTCTTCATTTATACAAAATCTATTTCATAGCCGGATTATTTGGTAGAATATATATATATATATATATATATATATATATATATATATATATATATATATATATATATATATATATATATATATATATATACATGTACATATATATATATAAACATGTATATATATATATATATATTTATATATATATATATATATATATATATATATATCCATACACATATAAATATATATATACATGTATAAGTGTATATAAGTGTATATGTATATATATATATATATATATATGTATATATGTATGTATGTATATATATATATATATATATATATATATATACACATGTATATATATATATACATATACACACATGTATGTATATATATATATATATATATATATACATATATGTATGTATATATATATGTATATATATATATATATATATATATATATATATATATATATATATATATATATATATATACATATATATATATATATATATATATATATATATATATATATATATATATATATATATATATATATATATATATATATATATATATATATATATATATATATATATATATATTCTGCTATTGCATAGGTAAAATGAATGAAGAAAATATCTTGTTTCAGTACTTCAATACTTAATACTACAGTCAACAAACAGAGGAACCTAGTTCTTAATATAATCTTTTACCACGATAAGCTGATCGAAATTCTCTTCTGTTACTCTACTGAAATAATACGCTTCTTATGTACTATTTAGTGTATTGTTATCTAGAAATGTTTACGAAAAACCTGTTTTCCGTGTCAGCCAAATGCATACATATTTCTCTTATGTCTTAATTTATACATTTTTGCCCATCATCTGATACAAGGAAAACGGATTAGGCTTAGTAACAATGAAGGAGTATATGTTATCATAAAATCAATTTCAATGGTTCCTACTGCCGAGTATTTTGAAAGAAGATAAGGATTCTGCATTTTTTGTCTACGGTGAGTTTCTTGATTAAAATAAATAATGGGAAATAAGGTGGCAAATTTGTATTTCGTATAGTGAAAAAGATGGGTTTAAGTAAAAATTTTTGTTACCGACTAATGTAATATATATTATTTTAAAAAGTATATTTAGAATGGGAAAAATTGTAATATTTGGATAAAGATGAAATTGCGTTATTTTAGTTGGTAACTGTTATTGAAATTAGCTGCTAAAAAATAGGAAATTTTAGAGAAGAAAGAAAAAAATGTTTAAATACAGCAGCAAAATGTAAAATGTAGTTTGCGTTTAAGTTTTTTACTTCATTAAAACTAATTATGTTGAATACAATACTTTATTATTCTGGATTATATTTTAACATTCTTGTACAGGCATTTATAGCTTCAGAAAATGGTATTTAATATTTTTTTAATCTTAACTTTATGCTAGTGTTAAACAGTAAGCGAAAAAAGTGAAGATATCGTATTTAAATAGTCTGCTTCTGGCAAGTTTTAGTTAAAAAGTAAAAGTAACATATTTTGACACTAGTATGTTAAATGATCGTTGTAAATAAATTTTGGTGAAAATTCCCTAGAAACAAATTCTCTTTACAAAGATATCCATTTACAATTAAAATGTAATTTTTACTGATACCTTGGATAACGGTGAAATCAACTGTTTGTTTTAAGAGGTGAAGTAACAGATATGATACAATTCTTGAAAATAATATTTAAATCGTTGCAGGAGTTGTAGCATCTATAATGAATAAAATTTTTGTTGTAGCAATATGTTGTATTCAGGTATTTTCTTTCAGTTATGGCATGGTATAAAATTTTTTTTTCCATTTATGGTACTATTTTGGAATGAAAAGAAAAGTTGTACACCAGAATCAGCAAAGAATGAAAATTTTACCAATGACGTAAATGTGCAGCATAATTTAATATAGATCTAGAGGTTCCAATTTTAATCGAAACATATCGTTGGAATCTGAGCATATTATTTATTTTTGCTTGTAGTTCAAAACTTAAAAGCTCAAAACTTAAACTTCATTGCTATCATCATGGCCAAAGCAAGCAGATAGTGGTGTAGAGAAAATCAAATTTAGAATCTGAGTGCTAGTATGTTAAATGATCGTTGTAAATAAATTTTGGTGAAAATTCCCTAGAAACAAATTCTCTTTACAAAGAAATCCATTTACAAGTAAAATGTAATTTTTACTAATACCTTGGATAGCGGTGAAATCAACTGTTTGTTTTAAGAGGTGAAGTAACAGATATGATACAATTCTTGAAAATAATATTTAAATCATTGCAGGAGCTGTAGCATCTATAATGAATAAAATTTTTGTTGTAGCAATATGTTGTATTCAGGTATTTTCTTTCAGTTATGGCATGGTATAAACATTTTTTTCCCTTTATGGCACTATTTTGTAATGAAAAGAAAAGTTGTACACCAGAATCAGCAAAGAATGAAAATTTTACCAATGACGTAAATGTGCAGCATAATTTAATATAGATCTAGAGGATCCAATTTTAATCAAAACATATAGTTGGAATCTGAGCATATTATTTATTTTTGCTTGTAGTTCAAAACTTAAAAGCTCAAAACTTAAACTTCATTGCTATCATCATGGCCAAAGCAAGCAGATAGTGGTGTAGAGAAAATCAAATTTAGAATCTGAGTGACTTTATAAATGATTGATAAAACCCATTAGCGCCCAGTGATCTATTTTTAGATCGCTAAACATAGCTTGGTAAACTCGCTTTTAGATGACCTTAAACCCACCCCACACATTCTATACTGCACAGGGGGCAAGACAAGGCATGCACCTGTTTACCAACAAGTGGTTTTCTTGTTTTGTTTATATCATTGATCTAAAGCGATAAGAGAAAGTTTGTATCTCCCTTTCGTTCCGCCGTTTTTCTACGTTTCTTAGCATAAACACTGAAAACAGCTAAGTAATAAGCGAAAGTTAAATTTTTTTTGGCGATTTAATATCTTCATAGATGTAGCTATCATAATATAAACCGATGTTATCTTAAAACAAATATAAATAGTAAAAATTAGTGTCAAAATACTGCTGATCTAGAAATAGATCACTGGGCGTTCGGGCGTTTTTTTTCCTGACCCTGGTAACATTACGTTTTTTCACCTTTAGATGAAAATATGAGTTGAAAAGTATTTAATAGCTTTCAGGATGCTGTTGATTATCTGTTTTCTGAACAAATTAAAGAGGATATTATTGCCATATCCACTGATGTAGATGAACTGACAGATGAAGAGAAAATAGATGATAAGTTATATGCTCCATTTGTAAATGATATTGTTGATAAAATAGAAGTAATATCAAAATATGAGTGTGATTAAATAGATTTACCTTCAACGTTTGAGAGGAAGCCTAAAATATTAAAAACAGTAAAGCCAAAAATTGTTTGGAAAAAACCCAAATTATACCAAATGGTCGGAATTAGGGGAAACGTATAAGAATAATATTTTAGCAATGGAAAATGATCTTGCAAATGCATCTTGCATCATTGCTTTGAAAAACTTTTTTCTGATGAAGTATATAACGTAATTGTGGATGAGACTATTTTCTATGCTAAAAATGTCAAAAACGGCCATGATTTAATTATCACTAAAGAAGATATAAAGATATTTACAGGGTTTTTGATATATTTTGGCTATCTTACTCTTTCAAGTGAAATATATTATTGGAGTGATGTAGAAGATTTAGTGACAGGTCTTGTACAGGACTCTTTTAATAAAAATGCTTACCTAAAAATAAAGTCATATATTCATTTCCAAGACATTTCAAAAGCAGATGAACGTAAGAATGACAAATCAAGATAAAACTCCTTTTGGAGAGAATAAGAGGTAAAATATGGTACTGGTGTCTATTCACTCGAATAATTGATATGGCTGTAGTTAATGCAAGTATTCTGCACAGAAATATTCATAAAGGTGATTCTATGCCCATGTAAGATTTTCGAAGAGCTGTTGCTGTAAAATATCTAAAATTGGGAATCGGAAAAAAAGTTTTGAAAGGTCGACCTTACAGTTTTCCTTCATCCTCAAAAGCTAATCTCAGTCATGATGTTCGCTTTTATAAAAGGGATCACAATATGGGACAAAGAAAGGGCAAAAGACGCTGTCGACTTGTAGGGTGCCAAGGAAGTCCCCTAACATATTGTGTGAAGTGCGATGAAACTTTATACAACAAGTGTTTCGTCAAATTCCACACTAAACTATAGAAACATTGAAATTTTATTATTTTAAAATAATTAAACTTTACTAAGTACATTCTCTAATATTGTGAAATTCTGCATAAATAAATGTTTTTTAAAAGAAAATGCATTAGTTTTTATCTATTTGGTTCGATTTTACCACGTTATTGAAGTACTAATGATTGTTGTGTATTTGCTAAAATATATCCTCCGAACGCCCAGTGATCTATTTTTAGATCAGCATTTTTAAAAAAAAACTAAGGTACGTATTGATAAAATTCGATAATAATATTCATGTTGATGGTAAAAGACACCCAATTTATGAATTATATGTCAGTGCGTCAAAATAAAATAATTTGGGCGTTAATGGGTTAAAAATGTATCTTTTAATTTGCTCACACCTTAAGAGAAGGTTATCTGTCTCCAAATCAAGATGAAGGATTGAATTCTCTTTTTTAACTCTTTTCGTCCAAATCCAAAGTATAGAATCTGATATCTAAAGGTATAGAATGCGATTTCTGTATCACATGCTGAAACCATTGTGCCAGAAAAAAGCCAAAGTCAAAATACAATCAATAAAGCCAATATGAATGTTCTAAGAATGCTATCTGTACATAGAAATTTAGTCCTTAGTGCAATTGATTGTAAGGGGCTGGTTTAATATTGTAGGTGCTGCTGATTAAAAAAATAAAATTATAGCATAATTAGTTTCAACATGTATTATAAACCTTCGAGGTATTTCATCAGAACGAGAAATTGCATATCCTCTACAAATACACTCTCGTACACTTTTTTATCCGGTTCACCATATTTGTCCTCTCTGACTTTTTTGCCTACTATCCCATTGTGTAGGGAAATGATTGTCTTGTGTAATAACACCCTGTTCTGGGGCGCTATACTTGCGTGGGACCTGCCCACCTACTGGTACTGGGGCAGGTATGTTCGCACTGTAGTCACAGGGATCCATGTACTTAAATATAATTTCTCCGGAAACTTGGACAGACAAAACAAAAATTTATTTACACAACATTTAAAAAAAACAATTAAAGAAAATCACATATCATCGTGAGTCTCAGAGCCAGTCCTAGCTAGATATTTTAAATGACCGAGCGTCGTCTTTTTTTTCCACATCCATTTCCGCGGAGAGAGATGGTTCTCCGCTGGCGGCTCTATCTCGACTCTCCCAACTCTCTGAACTCCGCTGAACTCTTGCAGATTCCTCCCTTCTTCGGGGGGGGGGTGTCTGGAAACTTGAAACCTGCCGAAAAGGGCATACACTCTTCCTCCGAGAACCTGCAAAAACATCCACCAGTGCCTCCGAAAAACGTTATCAGCTCCCTTTTGCCGGCCGGCTTCTTATTTCTCCTAAGAAAAGCCGCGTGGAAGGGGTCAAATGGGGCGATTCTGCCGATGTCATCCAGAGCACACAAAGTCGTGGGTGCACATTCCTTACACCTTGGTAAGGGAATGATTGTTTTGGCCATGAGAAAACACGTTAGGCTTGCGACCACACTAGTTGCTGGTTCATAAGTTATCTCAAATTGAGGCTGAAACATAGTACCATTTTAAAAGAAGGAGGATTTTTCCACAATAAGATCAGCACAAGGAACCCAGAATAAGTGTTAAATTATCATCGAAAAACACGTTGCACCTCTGAAATTAGTATGTTTTCATATAACTCAGGAGAAACTTGCGTTTTCCATGAATAAAGAAAGATCACTGTGACAGTGAGTAAGGAAGTAACTGAAAAATAATAGAAATCTTCTTCTGCATTAAACTTAAATTTGCTTTATTTATAAGGACACGGTACCTTTATCAGACGATATCGTAGGGCTTGGATCTGTTACTTTTAATAGATATTTTATATGTTTTATTTGATATATATATATATGTCATATCGACTCGTTGATGCCCATAAAGCATACAATTATGTAAGTAATTCTACTTTGATGTGATTTTAAAATTTTGTAAGCCGTCTATTCCAATGTGTGAAAATATTTTGTAAGATTTCTTTTCAAATTTTCATGTTTATTTATATAGGTGTGCTTTGTGGGGTAGTTTATTTTGTATCGAAATTATACCAGTTGAAATCAATCATTTAGGATAAAGCAAAATTAATATACATCTATTATATATTTTTTTAGAGTACTTCTGATTTAGAATCTTCTGATTAAGGAATAACGCATAACTAAAGAGAATTATAACAATTATGGTGTAAAAATGAATATAATACATAAATAACTGCTGGTTATGTTATACGATAATCAGGGATATAAATTTGTAAATAGATTACAGAATAAATGTCTTAATCTTAATATAAGGTATCATATTTTTACTGTGTTTCCCCTTTGTAAACGAACACTGGTGTTAAGGTTTTAAGTACATTACAACATTTATAATACAGTTTCAATCGAAATAGGAGTTTTATGTAATATACAACTCATCCTTAATAGAATATAAAAGCCTTACTCAATACTTAAAGAACCTTATTCACACGAGTTTATCTGAAATGCCTTATTTACGATTGAGTATTAAGTAATCATTTAAATACAATAAATAAGTCAATAAAAACTTTACTGGAATTCCATATAAAATATTTGATTAAACAAAATCATTAAAGTTTAATTCTTTTCTTATTTTAAGCAAGGAAATACTTTTTTTCTTAGCCCACTACTAGATCAATATTTCTGTTTGGTATTATAGCTATTAAACGCAAATATTTTTCTCAGATTTTTAGCTTAAACCTTAAATTACGCCACCTCAAAAACAACTATCATAATTCCGGAATTTAGATAAAGAAACGAAATCAGAGCTTCCGAAAGTCGGATCTCTGTAATTATTCTACTGCCAAATTTCCAGAAAGTTGGTTTCACTTCTTCACGGATTTGCATCTGAAACGAGGTGGTAAGAAAATGAATTGAAGAGTTGCACTAAGAAGTTCCCAATGCAAATTCTTTTAAATGTTAGCTGAATATTTGTTTGGTTAACAGCTTTCAGCGGCGCCGTCTAAAAGGAAATACGATTCTAAAAGAAGCGAAGCCGTTAATTAGACTTTTCTCCGTTGGAGTATCTGCTAAATGACAATTGCGATAAATGCTGTCGGAATTCGTAATCTTATTAGTACTCTCTTATATTGTGGCTATATCTTTTGAAGGCGCTAAAATAGTAGGCTTTCAGTCCTCATTAGGAACGCGTGGTAAATCTGCAAGTTCTCTTCATTTTTCTGAAATGATTTATCAACTCACGAATAAATCTTTATCTTAGAAAGAAATAAAGTTAATTTCTTTGAGCATGTTGCGAATAGTTACTATAAAAATCATAATATTAGAGAAATATTGGTACTATTCAGAACATAATAGTGTACATTTAGTAAGTTTATTCTACTACTAGTTAGTCTATTTTTTCATACTAATGAGCAATATTCTAATATAGCGTGGGTCTTGTAGAAACTGTATGTTTTTATGGAATAATATAGAAAGCATTTTGTTATTATTACACTTGTGTTGTAACTCTGAAACTTTTCTTGAACTTATTTTCTGTTACAAATAAATCTTTATTTTTCTATGAAACAAAATTAACTTCTGTAGACAATTTATAAATAGTTACTGAAAGAAGTTCTCGATTGAGGAAAGTATTAGTACAATTTCACATCACTGTACATTTGTTAAATTTATTTTGCTAGTGTATAGTTTATTATTTTAGTAATATTGAAAAATATTCTGATATTGTGGGTCTTTAATAAGATTATATATCGCTAAAGTAGAAGACTCACTTTAGTCATTAGGATTGCAAGGTATATCTAAAATATTTCTTTAATTTTTCAAAATAAAAGAGACTATCTCGTAACAAAATATATACGTAAAACTGGTTAATTTATTTAAAATGTTATGAAACATATTGAAATAATGTATGAACTTAAATTATGGCTTTAATATATATTATATAATTATATATTTATATATATATATATATATATATATATATATAATATATATATATATATATATATATATATATATATATATATATATGTATATATGTATATATGTATATATGTATATATGTATATATATATATATATATATATATATATATATATATATATATATATATATATATATATATATATATATATATATATATATATATATATATATATATATATATATATATATATATATATATATATATACATATATACATATATATATATATGTCTGTGTGTGTGTATGAGGTATTGCTCTTCAAGTGATTGTAAGAAATTTTGCAATTGTCCATTACATATTTCTTTAAACTTGCTTTTTCAGGTGATGTAATGAAGCAGTATCACTCAATTGTTTTATTCCACGTATTATAGAAGAAACTGCTATTTATAATGCTACATAATCATATATATTTGGTATTTTTTGTAACTGATCATATAGAACATCCCTCAGTCAGTAGTTTAAACAAAGATTTCTTCGCTTGATGCTAAGGGTATATGTTCAAGAAGACACCTCCTAGAAATACAAAAACCATTACATCGCGAAAATTACAAAGATAGATTTATTCTATTTCACTATTAGAAATTCCACAATGCTGTTTAGATCTTTGATAACAATAGTAAATATGCATATAACCTTTGAGATGCTCACAACAAAAGTGTAACAAGTCAATTGTATTCACGAAATTTAACTATCAACAAGTAAAACAATTTGTTATTTTATATGTATGCATACGTACATATGTAAGTAAATATTTTTGTTATTAAACAATTTCTAAAATTATTTCAAATTTCCTAATTAGTTATGATCGATATATGTTAGGACCCAATTTCTCTAAACTAATCAAATGGACTTTGTTCACTTTGGCTGTGAACCTCTGATACCTTCAATAAAACTACAGAAAGATGATCATCAGCTCGTCTTTTAAGAAATACTTTCCTCTTGATCTTGTAACATTATATTTATATCATTTCAATCGTCGAATCATCTATTCTGTTTCCATCTACTCAATGCTTCCATAAAATCAACTGATCGAAGTTAAAGCTTAAAATGTACTCATTCTTGTTTTTGAGATACACTGTGAACCACTAATAATTTAGTGCAACATTATTGAAAACAAGGACACTTTGAAGAGAAGATGATATAATTTCTTTCCGTATATATCTTTCCCCTTGAAAACAAGGAGATAGCATTTCCCGTATACACAGCAAGATCACATTCAATTACACTACAAAAAACATACCCTGTGTGGTTAGTAGAAATAGAGCATACAGAGTGTAAGCTAGTATTTTAACTGAAGCTTTACTCGTGATATTCTAAGCGAATATATTCCTCTTTTCGTGTGCAAAAAATACACGTACCTTTATATCGCAGTACATAACATTAAAACATCGATTATGTTTCCATCTACGTAATGCTTCCATAAAATCAACTGATCTAAGTGAAAGCTTAAAAAGTACTCATTCGTATTTTTGAAATACACTGTGAACCACTATTAGTTTACAGCCACATTATTGGAAACAAGGTGATATAATTTCCTCGTGATCTAAGCTAATATATTCCTCTTTTCACGTGCAAAAAATACACGTACCTTTATATGGCAGTACATTATATTGAAACATCAATTCTGTGTCCATCCATTTAATGTTTCCATAAAATCAACTGATCTAAGTGAAAGCTTAAAAAGAACTTATTCTTATTTTGGAGATACACTGTGATTCACTATTAGTTTAGTGCAACATCACAAGGATACCTTAAAAACAAGGTGATATAATTTCTTGTAAATATCGTTCACCTGGAAAAAAAGGAGAAATCATTTCACGTATGCATCGCAAGATCACATTCCATTACACTCCGAGAAACCATCCTGTTTGGTTAGTAGAAACACAGCATACAGATCGTAAGCTAGTATTTTAACTGGAGCTTTACTCGTGATCTTCTAAGCGAATATATCCTACCTTTCATGAGCAAGAAATACACGTACCGTTACATCTCAGTACATAACATCAAAACATCGATTCAGTTTCCATCTACTTAATGTTTACATAAAATAAACTGATGGAAGTGAAAGCTTAAAAAATACTTATTCTGGTTTTTCCAGATACAGTGTGAACCACTATCCATTTAATGCAAGGTATCTTTCCCTTGAAAACAAGGTAATAGCTTTCCCATGTACACAAGATCACATTCCATTAGACTGCGAAAAACCTTCCATGATTGGTCAGTAGGAATACAGCATACATTACGTTAGCTAGTATTTTGAATTCTATGCCAATATATTCCTCATTTCAAAAGCAAAAAATACACGTACTGATACATTGCAGTATACAAAACCCTGATCAATGATATTTTAAGATTTCATCTATTATAATAAATTCAACTCATAAAAATGAAACTTTAAGTGTGCTCATTTTTGTTTTTTGAGATGTACGACAAACCACTATTAGTTCAATATAAGAATTCTTCACCTTGAAAGTAAGCATTTATTTAGCGTATTTAATGCAACTTTTAATTTAGATTTCCCGTATACAGAGCAAGATCACATTTTATTATCTCCAAAAAAACTTTCCTGATTAATCCACGTTCACGTTAAGCTACAAGCAACAATTAAACACGATTAAAGTGATTTCAAGTAAAAGTGTAATTGGATGCTTATTAATTAACCGAAATACTCTTTTTAAAATTTTAATTTCCCTATTAGCTAATTAAAAGAATTCTTTTAATTAAACCTTAAGAAACATAATTTCTTTTTCATCAAGAAATATATTTCCAGCTAAGGCGTTATATTTTAGGTAAAAAAATACCCGTCGAGAAAAACGAAACATAGGTAATAAAATGAAAGTAAAAACGTGAAATCTTTTAAGGTAATTATCTTCTTTCAAAATTCCAATAGTTATTTTTCTTTTAACTTTAAATTGTATTGATCTCCCAATTATTTCCTTAGTCGCGTTCCCTGTTTTTAATATATGTCCTTATCTCTAGTTAAAAGGAATCGTACAATTAAAAAACAACTAAATGCAACTCCGTAAAGCTGTTTACAAGATTTAGCAGGACACTAAACAGAACAAGAGGAATTCACTTAAAATCGTTAAAAGTTTCTCTTTTGCAGTTTTTCTAACGAACTCATTCTTCGTTGAATTGCTTTAATTCATATGAAAGATAACGATTATGTTAACTTTAAGTTATAGAGGAAATTCAGATGTTTCCCCTTCTCGGATTTTACTACCGATAAAAGTTTTCTCGGTTTAATTTAGTTATTTAATTAAATATAACTTAGAAAGACTCATTTGTGTTTCAACATCAATATGCACTTAGAAAAGTGCTGTTCGCCTTAATTCCTATAACATCTAATTTACAGAGTTAGAATAGAGTGTTGCATTATTTTCTTTTAGAAATACGTTGCCAAAATGTTATCTTTAGAATAACTCATTGATAGTTGTAGAATTTTATTTATATTGGTTGGAAAATGACTATTGGTTTCTGGGGTTATTTTGAAAGAAGTAATCTTTATATTTTTATTTTTTGTCAGTATGCTCACATTTGTGCCTAACGGGTTACTCATACACATTGTTTCACAAATAGCATACAAATATGTTTCATTCATGCGTTGTGGCTATCTCTATTGCTCTGAAGAACTTGTATTAAGATATGATAAATTCCAGAGCTTCCTCTCCATCATTGAATCTGCTCTCCACCGCTTTGGTTTACCTCTCGACCCACTCTACTAGAATATATTAGATATCCACTACTTCATACATAAGTTGGAATGAATAATGAAAATTATAGTTCTTTAGTAAATTCCAGGACACTGTGGACTAAATGACAATGAGTGGACAGTTGCATTGCAATTATAGGTGCCAGTGTTTTACAAGTTTCCCCTACCCATGCCCAATTTAATTAAATAAAACGACTTAAAAAGAATCTTATACACTCCAGACACAGCAAAGAATTGAAGATTCTAAGTGTGTCTAAGAATTCGAGAGGTTTCAATCAAACTGTCCCTGACTAACCCTTCTACACGGCGGTTGCAATTTTACGCTCTACACAAAACGACTGTCTGCCTGGATCCATTTTTAAAATTGGTGTTTAGCCGAACCCTTTTTGTAACATTTGTGAAGATCATGTGTTGTAGTGTCTTGATCTCTAATTAAACTCGAAAAAGTATAATTAAGCAGTTAATACCTATCGAAACTTAAAGTGAAATGTAATGAAAAAGGTTTTAGTAAAAGTTTTTATTATAATCCCATTCACCTCCCACCTAGTCAAGCCATCAATGCGTTAATAAAGTCAAGAAATACTAAGTATGAAGGATATGTTATGTAAGTGAGTTTTACTCTGACCCGGCCGAAGCCATACAGATCTGAATAACCGGTCGCCACGACGTAACCACAACACCACAGGGTGCTGCTGACCTACGAGAGGCTCCGTCATGGCTCGAAATTAATTTAGACAACCCCAGTAAAGAAACAATACTACAAAAGTAAGTTCGAGACTACCAGGGAAGTCGTAAGAAAGATCACTCAGGAAACCCCGGGATCGTAACACCCGAGTATACCTAAAGGAGGTATACCCCTTGAGGTATTCAGACGACTATCATTGGCTTAGGAGGGACACTCCTAGTTACCAGGGGGCGAGGATAGGAGAAGGATATGTTATGTAAGATAATTTAAATAAATAAATTCTAGATGTAATCATCACCATCAATTATTTTCATGGTCAGAGACATATAAGGCCTTCAATTTACTTATCCCATCCCTCTCTCCTGCAGTTCTGTTTTAGCATCAACCAAGCTTGACGACCCTACCTCGTCTCTCTCTTTCTCCATCATTCGTCGTCATGTTAGTCGAGGATGATCACGTCGTTGACTGTCCTCAGAAGAACAGTTAAGTGTAACACTGGCTGTTTCTCCACTCGAGACCATTCGTAAGACAAGGCCAGGTAAACGTCATCTTCTTTATATGATGTCTTGATCTATGTCATTTAACTTAGTTTTCCATAGAAGCTCAGTATGAAATCATCAGTATAATTTTTTTTAAATTTTAATGACGCTTGGTACTTTATAAACACAAATTAAATATTTAATGCCTATCGAAACTAAAAGTGAAATCTAATGAAATGATTTTATGAAAAGTTTTTATCATAATCCCATTCACCTCCCACAGAGTAATAGGAAAAACAGAATATGTAGTTAAGATACATATATTTTAAATTTTCACTTTACCATCTGCTTTGGGTATATTAATGCAAAACAAAATTATATTTTCTAGTCTTGTTTCAAACTTGTAAATTTCGATATCGCAATTAAACAAGATATTATAAATTGAAGCTGAAAAAGAAATTTATAATTAGTGTCTTTTTTTAGCTTCATATTTCAATAGAAACCTCGCGCCGTCTTCTTCAAGACAAGACATTTGAAACTTGATGAATCTTGCATGGAGACAGAATATGTAATTTAAAGTTTCGAATTACTAATTGTTTTCCATGAAGAGGAGTTAGGTAGGTATAAAATAAAAAACTTTTTTATTCAGTGTAGTTCTAAAACTGAATAATTCAGATATCATATGTTGACTTTATTTTTTTACTTTGAAAAGCTTAATTTGCAATACAAGTTCCTTTTTGTAATTTCATATCTGTAACACACCCACTGTTCACCTTGAGAAATTACTTTCAAACAAACATTTTTAGAAATAAGATACATATATTTTCATGCTGATTATTAACAATTATAGTCCTTAAAAAGGACTTACCTTTGTATAAAATTTAAATTTGTTTTCCAATTTGAATTCAATTTGATACTGAACATGCAGCAATTATATATCATTACTTAGTGAAGCAAAACTAAAATGCAAGTGTTTTTATGGGCTCATTAATGCTTAGCGTCCTTTTTTAGATACAAAAAATATTTAACAGTATTTTATATATTCTGAGAATATGTTTTATTTCTCAGTCATGGAAGTTGTCATATTTATAAATGATACACGAAAGTTTTGAGTGCCTACTACTATTTCAAATTTTGTTCATCATGTCAATCTTTTATGAGATATTCTACCTCACACATATTTTTCTTTGCAGGTACATTGACTGAAATAATACCAAATAAATTTACATGAGCTTTACATTGCAGTACTGTGTTTGAATGTAATATTAACCCTCCGAGTGGAACACATCGAGGAAAAAGTCTCCAAAAATACGCTAAAGATTTACTGTGTCAGTGGCCAAAGCGTTCTATGATTTCTTTTCACCCTTTGTCTACTACAATGGAATACAGGAAACCCACACTCATTATTGTCCTTTTACTTCCGGTTATAAATAGATATATAAATAGATATTATAGATTGTTAATTTTTAAAATACATAAAGCTCATCAAGTCTCGACGATCATCCCATAAGAAGTAATTGATTCTAAAAGTACAAATAAAAATATTCTTTGAGGACATCCAAGATATTAAAGTGGTAAGTAAGAAATACATCAGTTACCGCAAATGAAATACTTCGAATTAGATATTTATAAAGCCATGAAAAGCTATCAGCGTCTTTGTCCCTCAAGTGGTAGGGGTGTATCTCTCATTAAATGTCAATCACAGAGGGGTGCAATTCCTAAACAATAGTTATGACACTCCTACCGTAAAATCACAGGCAGAAATGTACATTACATCCATTTTCAGAGCGTTTTTGTAAGTTGAAAATTGTATGTGACAACCGCTTTGAAGACATCATCGGTTTGACGGAATTGTACGTGCAAACCGCTTAGAGTATTAAATGAACATCCTATCATAAAGTTTTCTTTTATAAATGGACTCCTTAGACGTTTAAAAGGACATTTTACTACTCGTAATGATAGGGTGTGATATTCAAAATGCTTATATTCCAAATTTATTTTAATTTATGTTGTTTTAATAAGTTATATTTAAAATATTCATTTTAATATATAAAGCAGATATAACTCGAACATTAATCTTAATTTGATATATCAGACACACTTATTTTGCCCCTACCAACAGTATTTTTTAAAACAAATATTGTGTAGCAAACTATCCAGATTTAAACTTTTCCGAATATTTATTGTTTCACTATAATTTGTTTTCAACAATGCTACATGCCTGTAAAATAAAACCCCTTACCCAGAATTATCCCAGTCCATGATAACCTAAACATTATATATAGATATTTATTACTTCTTCTACACGAGAACAACAGCCTGTTACAGGGCAAGATATTCTATCCAAATTTCCTTCACCAAATTCTATTCGATACAAAATCCCTCTATCGGCGACTCCAGTCAGCTTAAGACCATTTTAGACATCATGGGACCATCTAGTTGGTATACTTTTGCACCTTAATTTTGGAGAAGGTTTTCGTTTTTGGATGGGAATGCAGCCGCATATATATAGAGGTATCCCAGCCATTTGATAAAGATTTTTCTATAAAATTGACAATGTTAGTCACACCGTAAATCCCATATGTCTTGTAAATTTTATGAAAATAGAGAATACTCCTAATATGATTGTGCATAATTAGAGAACTGATATTGATTAAGATCTTCTGCTTTGTTGAATATTTAACATTTGCTTTCATAAAGAACAATATGCATTAATAAGATGTTGTAAGATCTTACTTTGGTATTTCGCATAACTGGTTTTGATTTAATGAGATTCTTAAGGCCATAAAAACATCTATTGGAAATGTTGATTCTACTATTCGTTGGAATATTTAGATCTATACAATTTAAAATCCTGAATATTATATAAAGCCTAAATATTCAACTTGTTTTACAGTTTGATAAATATAAGTTTAATACAAATATTTACTGAAGCTAAAAATGAAGAACAAGTATTTATAAGTTGTCTTTCTCCCACCATCATCACCTTTGATTAGAAACTAAATTTAAAGACTTTCTAATCCACAGAATAAAGAGCTCAGGTATAAAAGTTTCTGATTACCAACTGTTTTTCGTACATAAAAACATCATCTTAAATAAATAAAAAAAATCTTTTTCCTAGAATGTTTCTGTAACTTGATACTCCAGACATCATAATTAGACTGGTTACTTCTTGGAGAAGGTAAAAAATGAAATGCAACACAGTTTTTGAACAAAATTATATTGCAATATTTTTTAAATTATTTTATTTTTTTAAATTGTTTGCAACATTATTCTATTTTAAGAAACAAATTTAATCATTCTGTTTTCTCATACATCTAGTATTTTCTGCTTCTTTCCTCATAAAAAATAATTTTTGTTCCTAAGTAACACAAAATTTTCATTTTTTCCCACTTGATGTCCATTTACGTATAAAAATCATGATTATATCATGTACATCACTTAAAAATTTAACAGCATTTTTCTTATTTTTTTCGTGGCTTGAAGGAGTCTCGCTATTTTTGAATGATAAAAGGAAACTTAATAGGTAGTTAAAAAACAATGATAAATGAACATCATGTTCCATGCGGAATAGTTAAACTGATATTCTTATACATATATATATATATATATATATATATATATATATATATATATATATATATATATATATATATATATATATATATATATATATATATATATATATATATATATATATATATATATATATATATATATATATATATATATATATATATATATATATATATATATATATATACATATATTATATATATACATATATATGTATATATATATATATATATATATACACATATATATATACATATATATATATATATATATATATATATATATATATATATATATATATATATATATATATATATATATATATATATATATACATACATACATACATACATACATACATACATATATATATAGATGTTTGTAGAATATTCGTACAGGAAACAGTCTCTCTTCTTTGACATTGATTCTTCATAAAATACTTTACTTGAATTTTTGGAATACCAAAGAGTAAAATCCGCAGATATCAACCAAGACGTTTGTTTGAACAGAACATGGGCACCATCATTTTGAAGGAACTTACTGACATCCTAATTTGGAAGTAGACCATGCAATTCTTAATACACTCCGGATATCGCTTTAAAGGTAAGACATTTTACTAATAAATTTTATGCGAAGTAGTCGTACGTA
>CM063505.1:121170230-121187730 GCA_032207245.1 Pardosa pseudoannulata | reverse complement strand
TAAAATACCAATATTTCGGAGAATAATCTAGTTAATAGCCCTGTAATTGTTCTTAACTTTTCACTCTTAATTTTATTAATATCTATCATTTTAACTGAATAAAAATAAATATTATAAGTTTTAAAACGGTGAGCAACCATGTTATTTCAGGGATAAATATTTTAAAGGTATATAAAATTGTTTTTTTTTAATCTGTAATAAAACTTAAAACAAAATATTTAATAAAAATTGTGGAATAGGGGAGAATAAGTAGTAAATAACAGTATGACTATATAAGTGGTAAGTATAGAGATGTTTTATAAAGTAGAAAAAGTGTTCAATTTTTCTTTGAATTAAAAAGTATGAAAAAAAAATCATTCGATTTTAATTATTAAAACCTTGTTTTTTAATCTAAAATTTTTTATGAGACAGAATAATCGAAATATATCTTAATACCTGGTTAATTTTTTATATAATAAATTTTCCTATTATTAGACTGAAAGTTGGTTTACTTTTGGATATTATTACATTCTTAACCCCTTCCGGTAAAATGACGAGTCTAGCTCGTCATTAGGTTTTCATTCCATACCCCACAATGACGAGCTACACTCGTCATGCAATTAAAGTTACTGTTAAATATGATAATTAATTTAGTTTAAAATTTCTAGTGTACTGAATTTGGCAACACTTTTATCACATGTGAAAATCACAAGTCACTATTGCATATTATTTACTTAGAATTCTTGGTACAAGTCATTGCCAAATTAATGAGTCAGAATAAAAGAAAACCTACTAAGAAATGCCGTGTGTGTTACAAGAATCAAATTAAAAGTGAGACTACTTGGCGGTGTAAACAATTAAGAATTCCTTTGCACTTTGTTTTGAAAAGTACCACTAGCTTGAACACTATTATCTGTATACCTTATTAATGTTTTGCTTTGATATTTTCTTAATTTTACTGCTTCTGATATTATTTAACACTATGTAAAAAGTGGATTTTAATTAAGAATATGTAAGAATTGTAAAATGTAACAAGTTTTTTAAATAAAAATTAAATGGTTATTTCATGCACAGTTTTTCATTATTAAATCATACCGGAAGGGGTTAAAGTAATTTAAATATATCAAGCATTAAAACATGTTATTGAAGAAAAACGTTACTTTTAGAAATATGTAATTCTTTAATGTACTTCTTTAATGTTGTTAGCTATCTATTTGGGTATAAGCAATTAAGTTTGAAAGTAACATACTAAAAATATTAGTTATTAATCCTTAATTAATTGGTTTTATTAGGAATAATACATGTGCATTCTTTTATACATAATATTGTCATCTTTATATGCAAATTCCCATCTTTCTTTCCCAATTTAAAACTAAAGTGTTACAGTAAGAATTAGTTTAAAATATTAAAAGAAATTAATACTAATAAGAGTAATATTGTTTTCTTTATGAATGATATATCTATTATAATTGCATTTTTAAATACAATACTAAAACGTTTTAATTTTTGAAATAAATTAATTTTATCTATATCTTACTTTATACGCTATATGGCTAACAGAAGATAAATATCTACGAGATGGCATATATGGAAGTTATGGTCTTTTTCAATTATTCCTACAATCGAAAAATATTTGTTTAGCAATCATATTTAAAGTTGTTATTCGGAATAAATATATAGTATGATGCGATAATAATTTTTTGTAGTAAAGAATAATGTCTATGAGAAAAATATATTTCATTATAATTTTTCGACATTTTCCCCAAATTATTCACACAGAAATATCAGTGTAACTTCAGTGAAATTTTGTGCACCGGAAAGTTCTTTGTCACGTTTAAAATGTTTCAAATGCTGTGTTTTAAATCTTTTATTTAACATGACATTAGAGCTACGGAATACCGTTTGTTATTTGTTTGAAATGCAGTAAATTTTACTTTCTTCAAAGGAGGCTTGAACTAAAATGTAAAACGAAAAAGTGAAATGAATGTCATTATTAATGGTTATAAAAATATGCGTTAAGTTTCCAGAGTAGAAATTTTTGCTCGATAATTCTACTCAGGAAGGTGTATGTATTTAGCGATAAGGATGAAGTTACAATAAACTAGCGGTTAAGACTGTTTTGGTAGTTGTATTTAAATCTGAAATTAACACCCTCTTAATACTATAGACTAAATTATGAAAAGTAATAAATAATTCTTATTATAAGAGAATAATACTCTTACGTGATATCAAATCTTAAATAGAATAAATAATGATATAAATTAGTAAAACTACTTGTTAAAGAACTTTTTAAGATAGTTATTATGATGGAAGGGTTTCTTGTGATGAGGCGATTTACATCAGTAATATAATGGATTAATTAATACGAGAAGTACAATGCTTGGGATCCAAATCTGACCTCATCACATATTTTGTAAGGAGCCAGGACAATAAAAATTATTTCAACGGTTTTCGTCTTGTGCGGGATTCTCGGGCGGGGTTCTTATCCCAGTCCCAGATTAGAATCGCGTCTCCGTACATGACACTAATTAAGAATGTATCTTTGTGGAGTTATTTATAAGTCCCTATGGGACAGTGCCCAATTTGAAGGGATAAGGTATTTCCATGTTGGCGGGTTCAAGGCGGCGCTAAGGAGACCAATTACATTTTTACAGCTCTCCCGATTGGACAGAAAGAAGTAAGAGGGTACAAAGATGAAATTTATATAAAAAAAGGCTAGAAAGAGAGGGGGTGTTCGAGTGTGGAGTCGAATCGAGAAGAGCAGGGAGGTTAGCAGTCGGAGGAGACGATTGTGACAGTGAGACTTCGGGAGTCCAAGGAGAATATACTTGAGTTCGACAGAGACTCCGGAAATGTTTGGAACATCTCGCGGCTACCAGCAGTGTTCCTGTGTCAAATATTACGGCCGCACCTCAAATACTCAGAAGGAAGCTCCTAACCAGACCGACGGAAGATTGAAATTTGCTACCACACATACCCAATCGTTATTATCTGTCAACCAGCAGTATTCCTGGCACACCATACTTACCCACAAAGGTACTCATTTTTACATATATTTAAAATTGACATTAGGTCCTCTATCTTAGTTATATATATATTTACCTAACTGATGGAAAATTATTGCCAGACCTAAATTAGTGTGGCACGTAAATTGAATGTGTGGATAAAGTAAATTTTATGAAGATTAAATCAGATTGTTTGTATATAGATGTATATATATCATTATAATAAATTTGCTTTTTTTATTTTAAACTGATTTCAGTTACTTTTAATTTAGCTTTTTTTTAGTTTATTTTCTTATTTTAAGTCTGTAGTCTCTCAGAACCTGTGGTTGAATTTAGTACTTAAATATTTTACACAATGCAACCAAAATAATACTTAGTCTTTGTAACTAAATAAATTAAATACCACTATACATTTGATCACAGGTTAATACCTAAATATAAACGAGAGCTACACGACATTTCTGTCTTTGATTAAATTCACGGAACCATTCTACGGCAGTAGTTTCTATGGGGAAGTTAGCCTCGAGCAAAATATAACTGGTTAGTAGTACCTGAAAAAGAAAGCCACAGAAAAGACAATAAAAATGTATATTATTTGATGAGTCGTGATATATAGTGAAGTACATTTTTAATATTTAAATTAAATTTGGATTTTCGCCAACTTATGTGTTAAAGTAAAAAAAAAAAAAAAAACACAATAGATATTAAAAAAGTAAGGAGAAGTTATTATTGAATAAATTGAATTTATTGAGATTAAAAATTAATTAATTGACAACTAGTTGAGCATGTAGAATTCTAAAAAGGAAATTAAAAAGGGAAAATAGAAAACAAAAAAAATGTCTCTTATAGCGACTATGAAACGAAAGCTACGGAGGATGCAGCTCAGGGGCCTTCTTTTCAGAGAGTCGAAAGTTATCTTTTACCTCCATCTTAGCTGCTGGGTATCAAGTCTACAAGTCAAGTGTAGAGACTGTGACTGCTGGGCAATAACGGAAACTGTGTCTTTCTCATCAACATTCCATTGGCCTGGCGACACGGTGAAACATCGCCAAGCACAGCACTAAAAACATGCCAATGTCTGGAGTGGGGATATGTCATATCATAAAAAGAGTGAATTTACGGAACTATTGCATAGCGGGGCTCAAGGAGAATGCCAAGTGACGCTCTTGGTATGCATGATTGAAAATCCAGAGCGGCTTATGCGGTAAAAAAAGTAGCTTTTCGTCTCACGTAATAATTGGTAGCTTGGCAGGGAAGGTACAAACAGGGTATTTTTGTTTAAAGCAAGATTTATAAAATTATAATAAACTAAATGGAAAGGAATTAAAGTAAATAGAACATTATGACAGTTATAGAAAACTTCATTCATTTATATTAATGTTTTATGATATACAGATCTAGAGTCAAGATAAACAAAATAAACTAGTTTACCTCTTTGTTTATGATTTTAAAGATATTATACTTTTATTTACTTCCAAATCTCAAAGATTTTAAAATCTCCAATAATTCAAAAAGTTTCCTTTACGATATTTTGCAAGAATATTGCTTTCGGCTTCAGTTTCTTTGATATCTTTACCTACTAATTAATCTATCTTTTAAATAATTTTAAATAATACTTAAACTGCCTAGAACCTATTGAAATAAAGGAGCATATTGCAAGTGTCATTGTTGTGAAAATTGAAACCATGTTTTTTTATCCACTGCTTTTCCAAATTTAGCGTACATTATTTAAGAGAGAAGCAAAAATGGTGATGTGGCTGTCACAATTAACAATTTTAAATTGTGCTTTTAGGTTCTCAAGAAGGAATTTTTATTTTATTTAATCTCTCACGCACACTGTGTATATTTAAAGTCAGGGATAACATTACATTAAACTTACGGTTTGGTATGCTTCTGTAGTTGTGTTTTAAATTTCATATTTAAACTACTCTGAGTGTCATGAAATATTTGACACTGAAAAAGAAAGAATTCAGATTGTTAGAGACTTATTTTTTTCCATGCACTTCATTCATGTAGTAATAAACATAAGCAAAAATTGCTTACATCCAATATTACTTGCACTCTTTATAATTAACACTAGATTGCCCAAGGCAGTCATTTTGACTGTTTTTTATTTTCAATTAGAAAAACAATTATGAAATATAATGACACAATTTCTTAGAATTTGGTGACTTTTTCTATAACATATAAATGGGTTTATGAATAATTGTAGTTACTTCGGCCCTCCTTTATTATATAATATTAAAAATTAATTTTAAACAAATTTCTTTACATGTTTGTTATTTTTTCACAATGCAGTCATTTTTACTGTTTTGGGGCAATATAGGTATACAAGAAATCTCGGGCAATCTAGTGTTAATATGTAATTTAAGCAATTACAGTAAAATTAAAACTACTTTAACTGGATATTTTAGGTTATTACAAAATTAGATTGTAAAGCATTATAATATAGGCCTATTATAATATATAAAACCTGAACTGTATCCAAATAATTTTTAAAACATAGCAGTTTATGTTTTCGAACACTCTTAACTGAAAAAAGGATATAAAATGTATAAATATAATATTATCTAATATTCATGTATCGTACTAAAAGAAAGACAATATTTTAAAAAATAGCCTTGTGGTAGTTAATCGAAATCTTTTAATGATAACTGCTAGAAAAGCATGCTTTTCAGCAATTATTTATAAGTTATCTGAAAAGGAATGTATTGAAAAATTCATTATTTAATCTATACATAATATCATTCAAGACCTATAATTAAAATTTCCTAAAATTATGCAAACTATAATGAAATTTATATTATTTATTGCATGATAATAGTGTAAATAAATGTATTCTTTCAGAAATTCAATTAATCAATTATATAGATATCTGTACTTCACACATATCAAAATTTACCAATATAAAAAGTGAGACTATTATTCTGAAATCCTCCATGATGTCAAAATGAAATTTAGCACATTTTTAGTGTTTAATCCAGACAGGATGTCTGCGAAAGCAGTTTTTTTAGACCTTTGCTTTCTGTTTGCTCTCTTATCGAAATCTTTATATGTATTTATATCATTATGTATGTATTTAGTGTTTCACTGCAACGGGTTCAGACAGTAGTCGTTAGTACTTTATTAATTAATTCTAATACCAAGTATAATAAACCTAAGAATCAGTTTCCAATACAATGAAATAAAAAAAAATCAAAAGTGTCAGTATTCGTGGTTTATTCTCTATTTTCTTTGTGATTTCTTATATAGCTTTAGATTAATTTTAACTTCTAATGACAGAAACATTTCAGAAAACTAATGTTAAGTCCAAGCCTGAAGATTATTGGCTGTAATGCTATTGAAAATATACATATATAGGACAAAATAATAGAAATACAAGTGAAAGTATGTGTTGTAATGTACATACAACCTATACACCAGTATTCGTTACAAGGGGAAACACAGAATGAATATAATACTTTATATTGAGATTCAGAGATTTATTCTATACATTTATTTACAAATAGATCCTTGGTTATCATAATCATTAATTATTTATATCTTCTATTTACACTATAATTATCACACATATCTTTATAAGGAATTTTTATTATTAACAGAGGCCTAAATCAAATGACTGTAAATAAGATTTTATAAATTACCACCATTAAAGTCACAGGGGAGCAGACATGGGCATTCCTCACGGGCGCACGGGACGAGTTGGTGATGGTGAGCGGGGCGGTATCGGTCCAGGCGCTTGGGACGAGTTGGTGCTGGTGGATTCTTGTCCCACTTCTCTGAACTCCCCACTTCAACTTGTCTCCTTAACTTCATTTGCAAACTCCTCACCTCGGCCCCAACGCCCCTTTTTTCTTCTTATCCAATCCCTTGTCTTCGGGAAATTTTCCCACAACTCATGCCCTTCGGGAGTGCAGGTGGGCTCATTAAAGTAGCCCCTTTGTGCAATTTGACATTACTTTTTAGCCCCTGCTCCCATAACTCACGGTTACAGCTCTGTGCGAGCTTGACCGTTACGCAGCCATTCCGTGATAAATACCTTCTCTGCAGGGGTCCCTAAACTTGACGTGAACAATTGGAGTCCAAAATTCCTCTAGGAAAATCCTCCCACGGCTATGCATGCACGTGCAGACCACCGTGGGAAAGTACCTCGGTACAGTATGCAAACGTTTTATAAGTACGGAGTTAGGCCACCGTTGGCTCCAAAAACAGCTTGTATCCAACTTGGGATTCACAAATAAATGACGTTTATAAAGTTTAAGGTATTAGAGGTTAGGGGTGACAAATCGTCCAAAAGATATTTACTATAGTATCCATTTATTTAGATCATAAGTTTTGAAGAACATAATAAAATTAAACAATTTGCGAGATATTTATCTCATTTTTCAAAACATTTCGACTTAATTTATTTTTTATTCTATTTATCTTATACTGAGATCTGTTTTAACTGTTAATGAAATTATCCTTCTTAACTTATGAGAGTGAATACATAGAAAAATAGCATAGAATAATTTAGAGTTTTATAAAGATTTGTAATATTTAAAAGAATCTACTCAATACATAAGCTTAACCTGTTGCTTTTAAACAGTTGCTTTTTCTCTAAAATAAACTATTACTATCCAGAAATGAAACACTCATTAATTGGTAAAATTTTAGTCCATGGTGGTAACTATGACTATTCGATGCAATATTCTCGAATCAAATGCATCTGATCTCCTATAATGCCAAATTAAAAAACTGATGAGAATGAATATATAGAAAAGTATCATAGAATAATTTAGAGTGTTAGAACGATTTGTAATATTTAATAGAATCTACTCAATACATAAGCTTAACCTGTTGCTTTTAAACAGTTGCATTTTCTCTAAAATAAACTATTACTATCCAGAAATGAAACACTCATTAATTGGTAAAATTTTAGTCCATGGTGGTAACTATGACTACTCGATGCAATATTCTCGAATCAAATGCATCTGATCTCCTATAATGCCAAATTAAAAAACTGATGAGAATGAATATATAGAAAAGTATCATAGAATAATTTAGAGTGTTAGAACGATTTGTAATATTTAATAGAATCTACTCAATACATAAGCTTAACCTGTTGCTTTTAAACAGTTGCATTTTCTCTAAAATAAACTATTACTATCCAGAAATGAAACACTCATTAATTGGTAAAAGTTTAGTCCATGGTGGTAACTATGACTATTCGATGCAATATTCTCGAATCAAATGCATCTGATCTCCTATAATGCCAAATTTAAAAACAAATCAGGGAATTTTTTATTATCTCCAACTAAATTTCTTAGTCATACCAAAATATTTGTGTACAAAAAATATTTTTACATATTTTATGTTCAGCAAAAATTATTTAGAAAATAAAACTATTAATTATACATCACCTTGACAGTCATAAACCAAAAGTTTATTTTTTTTCATATTTGCATTGGTTTCATAGGTTTTTAAATATTAATGAATTATCTGCATTATTATCTGTGGAATATTATTTTAAGATCCCTTTTAGAAATTTGCTATGCATACATTCTGCATTAAATTGTATTGCAAATCTTAATACAACTTAACCATTTGTTACAAATATCTATGTAATAATCAGTTTACAGTTTTCAATATAAACATATGATATATTTTGTCAATATTTTGTAAGAGTCAATATATTAACTGTTGATACTGTTTAATGTGATTTCACCTAGAATAGTATAAAAACTATCGTAGATTAGGATTCTATAAATATTTAGAGTTCTTTCAAAGAATTAAGCGAGTATATGACCAACGTTTTTAATGAAATAAAAAAATCACTGTTATATCATTATCCAATTTTTATATCGTGATTTTCTTTCGGCTGATATTTCATGATTTTCTTTTGTTTATTCCCCCTATTTCAAACAAACTATGTTAATTACAGTAATTTTTTATTAATATATCACAAAATTATTAGGAATTTTTATAAGTGCCTACGAAGAAGGGGCAATGAAACATTCCCAAGTATAATTTTAAATGTCACTATATCAAAGAAAGATTGTTCCTTCTGATTCCTAATCCCTGTTTAAAGCTAATTTTCTAAGTACCTGATATTTTGGTCAGTTTATCCCGAAATTACTTATAAGAACCTACTAAGGCAGAAAACTGTCCTACAGAATTACAGTCTAGCAAACTAGCAGACCAGATGTATTCAACCTTAGTTTCACTTAACCCTAGAGTTCCTTGAAATTTGATAGGGATTCCGTAAGTGATAACAACTTGTTTATTCAAAGCATAAAAATATTTAATAAAATTTTAACGTTTATAAAAGATCGAAATAGGGCAGTTTGCATTTATTATTAAATACTAGAGGTTTATATAAATGTTATAAGTAGATAAAACTATAAAAGATCAGTTATTTTACCCAAGATATTTTCAAATGCCTTAATAACCACAGAATTACTCTAGCAAATCACTCTAATTAAGCTAGTTTTTACTATATACACTTAAAAGCCAAAACATATTTAGATATCATGGTGTCAATAAAGAAAAGTATCTCAAATACACATACAACACACTAACACACCTATACATATATATAATATATATATATATATATATATATATATATATATATATATATATAATATATATATATATATATATATATATATATATATATATATATATATATTACATATATATATATATATATATATATATATATATATACACTCAAGAGCAAAAACATTATGATGTCCCCCGTAAATAACGAGTTGGCCCACCTTTGGTGGTCAACACAGCTTTAACCCACCTTGACATGGATACCACAAGTCCTTTGTAGATGGACAGAGACAGATTATACCAGATGTTTAAGCAACGGTGACGCAAATCCGAGATATTGCGATTGGGTGGTCTTTGAACTCTGAGCTGCCTTCCCATGACATCCCAAATGTGTTCTGTCGGATTGAGATCCGGTGAGTTAGGTGGACAGGACATTAACTGGAATTCAACATTATGTTCCTGGAACAACTCCAAAATAATTTTAGCTTTGTGACACGGAGCGTTGTCCTTTTAGAACATTCCATTTCCAGCTGGAAAAACAGAGGCTATGTAAGGGTGCTACTGGTCCGCAATGATGTTCAGACACCCTGTAGCATTCATGGTCTGCTCTACCACAACCACGGGTCCCAGAGATAAAAATTATTTCACGCATAAATTAAAATCTTAAATTTTGTAAAAGTCACATGATTCATATACATTAATTGAGAAGCATTCCGTCACTTACTAGTCTCTTTTCTTTATGTTTCTCCTTACCTGTTACCGGAGATACCATCTGGATTATCTGGGTCAAAGCCGACCCGTTTGAGTGCACTTTACTGTCTTTACTGTATTACCGAGTCATAGCAAGAATGCTGTTTTTTCTCCTTTTATAAATAATGCAGTATTTACAAAGTAACAAAGGCTATCGCAACTATATTGAGTAACCTAATGCGTGAAAATTGCGCAAGTGCCCAAAACTCTCTAACATATTTATGGTCGGAGATATCTATTTCCCTAAACCATATTTTTCCATGATACTTGAAGCAAAAACTTTGAAATAATTATCGAGTTCTATGAACTTTATTTAGAAAGCAAAATTAACAAATATGCATGAACTCTTAAAAGTTAAAAATCGATATTTGGCAAAGAACAATAAATAATTATCTATAAAATGAAACTGAAAACAGGATATTCTAGAAAATAATAATATTTACGTAGTATATTTTATATTCAGTAAAGTTTTTTACATTTATATCAGTTTACTCACAGCATTTTTAACTGAAGAGATCAAAAGGGAAAATATGAAATATAAAATAGATGAGACTATGACAGTAGAATTGTTTAATTTTATCAAACTCCTCTTAATATATTTTCTACATTATATTTTCGAATATCACATAACTACCATACATTTATATCTCACCAAGTTTCACTTCTAACAACACAATTTATCTAAATGATAGCTCTGAAGCTAAATATAAAAACGCGAAACTGATTTCAAGTTTTAAAAGTGACATTTAGGATCCGTACGTCAAGTATCCTACAAAATAACACATTTCATCTGATTTAACATTTCCTTTAGTTTGTGTAGTGAAATCATCTTTGACGATTAAACGTATTTTCTTCCGTTCTCGAGAAACCCATTTATCTTCCTCTCAGAAGCACACATATCCAATCTTTATCACTTTAAAGTGTCAGTGATTTTTTCCCATTAGATTGTATATCTATTTTCCAAGTGTCAAAACGAGCGGTTTATCCAAAAATAACATCAAGCACGTCAATCAGCAAAATATAATGGAAACTTCAATTTGGACGATTCACACTAAAAAAAATATCTTTTTATAAAAAATAAATAAATAAAATAAAGGCACGTTCCGGATTTATTTTTTTAAGATTATAAGAAGTGTAAAGAATTTCTTAAGTGTAAACTATGGTATATAAGGGATAATAAGATTCCCTGTTTTCAGTGTTTCTATGTAATTTTAAATAACAAAGAAATACTTCTGTGATATTTGATTCTTGTATTAGGAAATTCCTATTTAATTTCAGCAATTTAAGGGAATGTTGATGCAAATTTATTTGGATAAAAAATTTAGTTTTTAATTATATTTTAAATACATCCTAACTGCGTAATAAAAATGTGAGTTAGATAACAGGAATTAGAGGTAGCAGTGTTCAAGAATATTGGTATGAGCTGTGTTCAAGAATAATGCTAGACTAAAGTTTTACTGAAAACTAGCATATAGCCCGTCATATGACGGTATCATTAAAAGTTTTAATTTTCCAGAATCGTAAAGTACCCTATGAGGAAGGTAAATAATAAAGGATTGTTTTTTGGCTGAGAACTATCTGGTACACGCTGAACAATTTGTTTATCTTTACTGACCGCATGTTAGTTGCAAAGCTTAATTTATATTATCATATTATGTGATAGGATAAACAGCAGAGCTTTTAATATTGACAGTGATTATTTGGCGGTATATATGAATGATGTCCAAAATTTAGAGAATCGAATGCAAACTTTGTGGTTATGTATAAAAGACAAAACCACAAACGAACAAACTTCTTAATTTTCAAACATATATAACTTATGGCGTCTATCCATTCCAGGCCCAATCGTTTCAAAAATCCGAGGACAGACAACTTAGGCTATTATTATATAATTGATTATAATTCTAGACTTATTTTTTTGTAGATTTCCGTGTCATATAATTTCTAAAATAACACATTTGTGTTCGTTTCTTGAATAGGGCTAAAATAGGAATAATTATTTAAAAATAGATTTTAAAGAAAATTATATTCTTGAATAGTATTTTATGTGTACATTTTGGTGAAGAACTGAAATATTTATATTAGTTACCCTATAATTTCCCTGATATTTCTGACCACAGATATACAGTGGAAATTTATAAAAAATATGAAGAGCTATATAGCAAAGATACATATAAAAACTGTGAATATTTATCAGAGAAAAATGTGTTAATATCTATTAGAAATACATTTCCCATATCAATTCACAAAATTATATTATCAGTAAGTTTATAGCTCTCGCATTTCAATTCATATGCACTCGACTAATCCAAAATACAGTATTGATGGTCCATATGAAAACTAAAGTTAATTTTAAAATTTTAAAATGAAAATTAGTAATCATAAATAACTTACTATACGAAAGGGCATGTATAAGCTGATTTAACCCTTTGCCTGTTTTGAACGTACACCGTAACAGTGAGGTTATCGTGCCTTTATTCATTTTCCTGTACGTCGTACGGGCAATCTGATTTCTTTGTCGTTCTCACTGTTTTGGCCGTAACTTTTGTATTTTTAATGTCAAATTAATAGTAAAGATGTCCACATGACTTTATTTTTTGAAGTGTCTGGTTGCACAGACTTTCTGATAGGTTTTGCATTACATATCTTTGGCTTGAGTTTTTCGGAGACTGACCGAGAGAGACAATTTAGAGGTAATTCCACCAACAGACAAAAAATTCAGTGAGCAAATCAGTGAGCTGTGTAAGAAAAACGGCATAGGAAAAGATTAGAAAAGAGACTAGGTATTTTTGCCCAGAATGTGACACTGGAGTATGCCTCTTACCCTCTTTCAAGATTTATTGCTCTAAATCTGATCTTTGAAAAAATAGGTTAAGTAAATGTACTTATAGTATTTGCATTCGAAAATAATTTTGTAGTAAGAATAATATAAACTATTTGTATTTTTTATATGCTCAACTGCAAATGTAACTTTCCTGTCTGTCATACATGAAAGTGAAAAGACAACTTCCAAGGAAAACATTATTTTATTTCTTGTAAAAGAGTTGCTATACATGTTTAAAATAATTGGAAATATTGCCTTTAACAGCATTTTCCAGCTTACATATGTAAAAAGTACAAAAATATGCAATAAAAAATGTGACATTTTTGGGTCTAATTCACTAAACAATTAAACTGTTAAGAGATTATTTTAAATCAGTATTTAATATTGTTTTTGTTGATTAAGTACATTATTTGTTAACCTATTTATTTTCCTCTCCAAATCATACATTTTAAATTTTTATCGCTATTATTTGTCAGTGGTTATTTTTCCGCTATTGTAAATCTATTTCAGAAGTGTAGAAAAAAAACAGATTATCTAAAAACACACTTCAAGCATGTCAATCTGAAATACATTGAAAACTTCAATTTAGACAATTCTCACTGACATATATATTCATTTTTACTGAAATAAAGCTAATTTCGGAATTATTTTTAGATCAAATAATGAAAAATATTAAATTTAAATGACTTAAAATATTTATAAATAAATGTTATTTTTCTTCATTTCCTCTTCGTATTTTTTAGTATCAAAGATACCCAGCGAAATATTAGTGAAATATTCATTTATATTTCGCTCGCTGAAAATAAAATTTTCTTTCACTAATAAGTATACATTTCAAATTTTTCTTGATTTAAAATATTACTGATTATTTTTCTATAATTGTAAATATATTTTTCAAGAGTAAAAAAATTGGTTTATAAAAATATCATCTTTAATCACGTCCGTCTAAAATACAATGTCCACAGCGCTATAAATAATTCTCATTCGGATGTAGTTTTATTTTTATTAAATTAAGAATCTTCCCAAAAATATTTGCAGATTAAAAAATAAGATGATAAATTAGCTATAAACAGTTTAAAATGATGCTATAAATAAATATGATATTATTTATTTCTCTTAACTGTTTGCACTTTTAAATATTAAAGGTACCCGGTGAAATATTAGTGAGACATTTATTTGTATTTTCCTGAGTAACTTAGAAAATAAGATTTTCTTTCACTCAAAAGTACACAATTATACTCTTTGTCAATTTAAAGTATTAGTGGTCATTTTTCCCTCATATTAAATTTATTTTTCAAGATTTAAAAGAAGCAATTACTTATAAATCACCTTAAAGCATGTCAACCTGAAATACAAGGATAGTTTCGATTTAAACAATTCTCACTGAGTTAAAGTTCATTTTTGTTAAAATAATACTAGATCCGGAATTGTTATAAAGTTAAATTGAGGATAGATTAACTCTCAATAATTTAAGGTAATTTATTATGAAAAATAATAATTTTCTTCTACATTACTTCTTTGAACTTATATTGTAAAAATTATTGCAAAACTTATTGAGATGTTCATGAATTTTTCACTGTTAATTTTTTCCTTCATCTCAAAAGTATACGTTTGGAATGCATGTTAATTTAAAATGTTAATGTTCCTTTCTCTATTATCTCAAACCGATTATTCAATCGTCAAAGAGAACAATTAATAAAACAATAATAATAATAAAAATTACAAATATATATATATATAATATACATATATATATATATATATATATATATATATATATATATATATATATATATATATATATATATATATATATATATATATATATATATATATATATATATACATATATATATATATACATATATAATATATATATATATATACATATATATATATATATATATATATATATATATATATATATATATATATATAATATATATATATATATATATATATATATATATTATATATATATATATATATATATATATATATATATATATATATATATATATATATATATATATATATATATATATATGCCAAGCATGGGACAAATCCTAGATACGATAATTTCTTGTTAATGTCTTTATTCATGTAAATGGCACATTTAAACAGTCCACCATGAAACATCGCGGAGAGTATTCATATATACATGTAATCCTTTCATTGTACGTATGTGTGTATATTAATTAAACATTTCCTAATAGCTAGGTCAATCTTTAATATTTTGAATTATAAATCAGATCGACTATGTGCGGGTTTGGTGGTTCATTTACTAAAAAAAAAAACATTTTAGTGCAAAATGTGATTAGTGATGTAATGCAAATGGCATCTATTTGTATAGATATAAATGTATGAGCCTCATTTCCAATGCTCCTCATGCTTGTTAGCATTATTCTTCACATCAAAATTATTCTCTAAATCAGTATTTACTTTTTTGAATATCATAAAAACGGAGCAAAGAAAAGCGCTACTTGTAAAAAGGTTTTACCATAATTATCAGAACTACTGTACAGTTGTAAATGAAACCCGCCTTATGAAATGGATACCAACAGGATGTGACAGCATGTTAAACGTTCTTATGTGTATCGCAGTGTCACATTTCGAAGGATACTTAACTATTTTTTTATTTTCTTTAATAAATATCAAATGCATTATTTGAACTAATTCAAATAATATCTCACTTCGACGAATAGCATTTATTCTAGTATTATCTGAAGAGTTAAATGGTTTCGTGCTAACTCTATGTAAAAAAGTAAAGTAAAAAACAAATAATACGAAAATAAAATAAAATAAAATATAGACCATAATCATATATCTACGTAAAATCATGTGACAATTTGAATACAACTTTTCATACAATTTTTAAACAATTTAAAACAGAAAATTCTCTTAATATATCTGATATTAATATAGTTTTAAATTAGTTCTCAATAGCAAATTTCAAAAAAATATTTTAATCATTCCTATTTTATTTGATATTGGCTACATGTTGTCCACGGGTTGTATAGCAGTGTCTTTTTTTTCCCTATTTTGTGACAAATGTGTTTTATGTAAACTTTTGTTCATAAAATGGACATGAGTAAATATAATAACAAATACATTGCCTATTTTGAATAACTATACTATTTTTACTCATTTTAAGATAGTAATTGAAAAATGATTGGGAAAGACATGGGAAGCTGCTAATCGGAGTCCGTTTTATGTGTTTTATGTTGGCAATCGAGGGATGTGAAGTGTTGTACCAAGCTAATAATATGATTCTGATTGAAGATGGACTACCTTATAATATTGTCAATATTGCCAATATTAAGTCTGTGGGAATAAAGCGTGTGTTTAAAAGAACCACCAACTGGCCTTCCTCAATAAGGACTACCCTAAAAAGAAACATTTAAGACATTTTTGCTTTTAAGATCTAGCAGATAATACCATTTTCACAGTATCTTCAAATGACAAACTGTCAAATTTATATATTTCTTTCTACCATTTCCGTACATAATTAGAAAACTTTGAAATGTACAAAATTTTAATAGGCCATGACCGAAGATTTGCTTAAAGACTTGTCCCAGTTTTACTGCATGAACTTCTTTAATATACCTAATATTATTTTTCCACTATAATTCTAAAAAAAATCAAAAGAATGCTTGTACCATTGCCAGTTTAACGAATTAATGGTCGCATCACTTCTGTTACATATTTATTCATAAATTTCCGAAATCTGAAATATTGTGAAATTCCTAGAGAATAATATGCATGAAGTGTAAACAACTTTCAAAAATATAGCTCTTATTAGTAAAAAGCTGTATTATTAAACATCAGAGATTGTCTTTCGTAACATAAATATTCTGTGACATAAAACTTATTTGGTATGACATGCTAAAAATATTGTAAAGAAAAGTTTTATAATAAGTACATTTTATTCTTGCGTTGTTTTTTAAAAAAGATACTGATTTTTGTACTACATATACATTTTTAAGGACTACTACATATAGAATGTTTATTTAGAGGGCCACCAGTTATATGAATTTAAAATAAAAAAGGTAGTAAATATATTTATAGATAATTATCAGAAACTTTTTTTTTATTGATGAAAAATGCAGATATTCTTAACATCATTCCAGAATCCAATAAACATCACAAATTATAGGACATCTTTTTGTTTTGTTTAGCTTAGGTTTTTTCTTCCCGCTTTAATCTCTTTTGTTTCCTTTAATACTATAAACGGCTAGCATAATACTACCTTCTTCCAGGAATTTGATTTAATATTTTAAACAATCGACATCATTCACGAATGGATACAGATTATTAATTTTTTATCATTTTTTCTTTCTTTTTTTATTTTACTATTCAGGAATAAACTGTTTCGTAGTAAATATTTCAAACTTCCTTA
>CM063505.1:121150230-121165230 GCA_032207245.1 Pardosa pseudoannulata | reverse complement strand
TGGGTAAACCTGCGACAGTTATATTGCAACTTATGTTAAAATTATGTTGCAAATTTATTGTACATTGAAATTACTGATATGTATATGGTATTACTGATAAATATGCTGACAATAAATCTACATTTTTTCTGCATGAACTCAGTTCCGTAAACCGAAATGTGCCAATTTCGGAACGCCCAATCTGAGTTCGAGCAAGAGAAAAATCAGTGTTTCAGTTTCGTGATATCTGAATTAGGTTCTTCTAATGTATAATATGTAACTTACCATTTTGCCAATAAATGGAGATATTTTCCCGAGAAAGCTTCGTCAGTTTAGAGCCATTTGTCGGATACTGTAAAAAGTTTTGATATTCAATTGAATTTAAGGGCCACAGAATTTCGAAACGTAATTCAAAATGAAAATATATCTGAATGTACTGCAATCACTGTATTTTCTTTTAAAATATTTGTATATTTCAAAGTAATTTCAGATATTACATGAGCAATGTATGTTTTCAAGTTTAATTGGTAACATCATCGCTTATGAATATAAGAGTCTGGAAGCTAAGTTTAAAATATAAAATATAATTGAAATTTTGAAAGTGGTAGTTAGCAATCCCACTTCAGTTATCCTACGAAATAATACATTTCACCTGATACTAAATTGTTTACTATCTGTGGTTAAACTCACCTTTATGATTAAACTCTCTTTTTACCATTCACAGAACCCCCATTTATCTTTTTCTTACAACCATGCATTTCAAATCTTTATCACTTTAAAGTGTCATTTTTCATTTGATGCTGTTGTAAGTCTTATTTCAAGTAATAACATGAGAAGTTTATCGAAAAACAAACTTTGAACACGTCAGTATGGAATAAAAGGGTAGCTTATATAACATAATTCCAGCTAAAATTATTTAAGAAATTGAAAAAAAATATTTTTTAATTATTTTAAAATAATAACGTGCAATAAGTTGAAATTAATAAAGTAAAATTCTATTTAAATATTTTACGTTTTGAATGAAAGACTATAGGAAGAATGTTTAACAATTTCCTCTCCGTATTTTTAAATGTTAAAGATCATTTGCAGAACATTCATAAAAGAATAATTGTGCTTATTAATATAAATTCATTGTAACGTTTTAAATAATTGTTTTAAAAAATAATGAAAACACGGAAGTTTATCCAATAACGTTTTACATGAGTTTTAATAGTACAAGTAAAATATGGAATTAAAATTAAGCTAAATTGTTAAAATAATACTAAATTTATATTGAAAATATTTTCTTTTAATTATAAAATATTTTTTAGAAAAATGTAGGGCATTATTAAATTTAATCAGAAATTTTTATGATTTTATAAAGCATTCACTTAAACTATTAATATTTTTAAAATTCAAATTTAAATTCCTTTTTAAATTTTTTAGAAATAATAATCTTTGCAGAAAAATTCCTGTATAGAAAATAGTCATTTTATGTAGTACAATATGTAAGTACATAACTTTCCAAACAAAAACTGTCATAATTATATCGATGTCCATCCAATCGACCACAATTATAAAATTTTGGGTAAATCTGCGTGGGTTTTATTGCAACTTATGTTAAACTTAAGTACCTAAAATTATTGTATATTTAAATTACTCATATGTATATGGTATTACTGAAAAATATGCTGGCAATACATCTATATTTCTTCCGCCTGAACTGAGTTCCGTAAATGCAAATGTGCCAATTTCGGAATGCCCAATCTGAGTTCGAGCAAGAGAAAAATCGGTGTTTCAGTTTCGTGATATCTGAATTCGGTTCTTCCAATGTATAATATATAATTTACAATTTTACCAATAAATGGTGATGTTTTCCCAGAAACGTTCGTCAGTTTTGAGCCACTTCTCGCCATTTTTCGGATATTGTAAAGAATTTTTGATATTAGTAAAGAATGTAAAGAATTTTTCATGGCCATGGAATTTCGAAACGAAGTTCAAATTGAAAGTATATCTGAATGTACTGCAATCACTGAATTTTCTTTTAAAATATTTGTATTTTCCAAAGTAATTTCAAATATTACATGAGCAATACATGTTTTTAAGGTTGATTGATAGCATGATCACTTATGGAAATAGCAGTCTAGAAGATAAATTTAAAATACAAAATGTAATTGAAATTTTGAAAGTGGTAGTTAACAATCCCACATCAATTACCCTACATGACCTTCATGATTAAAAGGAGTTTCTACCATTCTCAGATTATCTATTTATACTTTTCTTACAACCACACATTTCAAATCTTTATCACTTTAAAGTGTCATTGCTCATTTGATGCTGTTGTAAATCTTATTTCAAGAGTTAAAATGAGCAGTTTGTCCAAATAAAACTTTCAACATGCCAGTGTGAAATACAAGGGTATCTTCGATATAACATAATTCCAACTAAAATTATTTTAAAAAATTGAAACAATATTTTTATAATTCTTTTAAAATAATAAAGTGCAGTAAATTCAAATTAATAGCATATAAATCATATTTAAAGATTTTTAATTTTGAATGAAAGACTATAAAAAGAATTTTTAACAATTCCCTCTTCGTATTTTAAAATGTTAAAGATGATTTGCAGAATATTCATGAAAGAATAATTGTGTTTATTAATACAAAATCATTGTAAGGTTTTAAATAATTGTTTTAATAAATAATAAAAACACGGAACCTCATCTTGTTGTTTTACATGAGTTTTAATGGTATAAGAAAAATATGGAATTAAAATTAAGGTAAATTGTTAAAAGAATATTAAATTTATATTGAAAATATTTTCTTTTAATTATAAAATATTTTTTTTAGAAAAATGTAGGGCATTATTAAATTTAATCAGAAATATTTATGATACTATTAAGCATTTACTTAAATTTTTAATGTTTGAAAAATTCAGATTTAAATTACTTTTTAATTTTTCTAGGAATAATAATATTTCCTAAAAAATTCCATTATAGAATATAGTCATTTTGTGTAGAACAATGCTATGTACGTAACTTTCCAAAGAAAAACTGTCATAATCATATCAGTTTCCATCCAATCGACCCCAATTTTGCCCCAATCGATGCAATAAAACCCCTGCGGCGGTTTTATTGCATCTTATGTTAAAATTAAGTAGATAAAATTATTGTATACTTAAATTACTCATATGTATATGGTATTACTGATAAATATTCTGGCAATACATCTATATTTCTTCTGCCTGAACTGAGGTCCGTAAGCGCAATTGTGCCAATTTCGGAATGCCCAATCTGAGTTCGAGCAAGAGAAAAATCGTGTTTCAGTTTCGTGATGTCTGAATTCAGTTCTTTCGTAATATGTAATTTATTATTTTACCAATAAATGGTGATATTTTCCCAAGAAAAGTTCGTCAGTTTCCAGATCATTCTCGCCATTTTTCGGATACTGTAAATAATTTTTGATATTCAATGAAATCGAAGTGCCATGGAATTCATGACAATTTGATAAACATGACAATATTGTTCTATTAGTTTATTATATTTATCTTGAAAATTATGGCATTTGATTTTTTATATAATTTAAGGAAAAATTGCTATAATTCATTAACATCTTCCATGTATGTGAAAATTTTGATAGAGTAATGGAGTAATGAGTTACACTGCTGGACAACGTCAGCGCGGGAGACTGGCCGAGGGACGACGGCAATGTCAGTGACCCTCCCCCCTTCGAATCTATTAGACAAGAGGGGTGGCTAATGGCAATTAACACAATTTTTTTCTGTCAATGCTACACAATATGTTAACTCATGTCAAACACAACCTTTCATATAGTAACTGATATTGCAATACTATTTCTTTTAAAATTTCAAAGAAGATATTTTTATAATTTGTTTTACATTTGTCATATAAAATGATCCTTTTTACATATATACTGGAAGAGATGCAAATTAATTGTCAAAATATTAGCTCTACTATACATTACATAATTATAGATTTATTAACAGAAGTAGCTATTGTAAAATATGCACAAATGTAAAGAGAAATTTAAAATCATGCTGAAAGTTCTGTAAGAAAAATAATTATAAAACATGTCAACTTTTTATTGGAAGTTTTGTAGGTTAATATCTAAAAAATGCAATTAATGATTCTCCTTTTATATATGACATTATGGAGACATGGCTTAAATGCTTTAAAATTTATAAAACGCAGTAAAGTCTGTAAGCAAATATTTCTGTATTAAAATGTGGAAGAGTTTAACACTATTATTTAGAAATTATTTTATGCATTTGTATGTTATTGAAAATGATTTAATATTTATTTGTACGCTTATAATATATGAAAAACTGAGAAAACCAAAGCTCTTTGGACTTGGTAACAGCATTGGATTTTTTGCTCAGCAGATTTGAAGGCCCCTTCGCAGGAAAGACGAATCATCTGAAGATAGCGTTATCAGCGGGAGTTGCTTCCATATTCCAGCTGTTTACGGCGTCTCCATATTGAGATTGAATATATTTTATTTGCATCACCAGATTGGGCAAAATTAGATTTGTAAATAAAAAAAGTCTGCAGAAGTCTTCGCTCATTTGTATCTGATGCCTTAACTCTTTGTGTTATCTCAACATGAGCTCGTATAAGTCATTATACGTAATAAGTAATTATTTTGTTTAAAATTTCCATTTTAAAAAATAATCTGTTTCTGATATTTTGATGCTAATGCTGAAAAATGTAAAAAGAATTTTTTTTTCCATTTTTGACAAGTTTATCTCAAATATATTTCACAGTCAAGTGTATTTAATAAGAGTACAAAAAAAAGACAAATCCATTTAAAAATTAAAAAGTCACAGTTAGTACTACCATGTCAATTAGCCTATAAAATAATACGTTTGATATAATTGACACTTATTTTAGGATATGTAATGAAAATTATTTTTGAAGGTTAAATACATGCTTTACCGTTCTCACAAAACCCATTCATCTTCCTATCAGAAACAAACATTTCCAATCTTTTTCACTTTAAAGCATTAGTATTTCTTTTTATCCATTATTGTAAATCTATTTTCTCGACTTTGAAAAGAAGCATTTCATCCGAAAACAACTTCAAGGAAGTCAGTATGAAATACATCTGCAACTTGGATTATCAGATTTTAAGCTGAGATTTCTTTTATGGTAAAATGAATTCAGTTTCGGAATTGTTTTTAAAGCAGATGAATAGCAAACATATTTAAAGATAATGAAGTTTGAGTAAAAAAAATCGACAATGATATATTATTACCAATGATTTTTTTTTAATTTTAAATATAAAATCATTTCTATGGATGTCTTATGATATATTAACTTAGTTTTTTAGAAGCACTTGGGAATATGAAGAATCATGATTCTACGGACCCTCGAACATTTTAATTTTGTTGCACAGCTGCAACATACTGCAGTAACTGTGCTACTAAACAACTAAATAAAATATTTGTGTGTAAATTGAATAATCTCATTTCTCTTCAAAGTACCACAATATTTACTGTCAGTAGATTCCGTTGCATATCAGTCTCAAGATAAGAAGTCCTCTAACATCCTTGTAAAGAATACGGCCTTTAATCCTTTTTATCCGGACGGTACTTATAAGTACCGATTCAATCAAACGTTTATATATTCCTAATAAAGCCGTTATTCGTGATAGTACTCACAAGGACATGAACGATGCAGTTCCTACAGCAGAAAAGAACTGACAGCACCAATCAGGAATCCTTTTTATTCACATAGTAGGAATTTTAAAATTGGCGGGCTACATTCGAAGGTTATTTTGTAGTAGTGTTAATACACGTGTTGTTCAACTGAGTAAATTTAGTGGTTTATTACCAGTTATTTGGTACTATTATTTTTTAGAGATTTCTATACATAAGCATTTTATTTGTTTTATTCATAATTTAATGTTTTATTTTCTATTATAGAGTCAAAAATATATGTTGATACTAGAAAGTACCAGCTGCAAAATTAACTACTAAAATGCAGTAAAAATTAATTTTCTTTTTCTATGGTTATTCTCCATTAAAACTTATCTAAGGATGCAGAAATGTGGTAAGAAAGTTGATGATAAATTAATTCAGGATATAAAGGGTTAATTCATCGATAGTAAGTTTTAAAAGACCTTTTTGATAATTCTGTTCAAATATAAAGATTTTAAACCAACAATAAGAAGGACATTTCATATCCCTCTTGGCAATCTCGGTTTTCTTATGGTAATGCCTTTTCCTTTAATGGTGATCTAGGTATCCAAGTCACCCTCAGGAGACTCATTAAGGTACAAATTGTGACCCTTACATATATTCAACTGGCCAAACATAAACTCCTGTTCTCTTTGTCTCCAATGGTAGTTCTCTTTAAAATTCTCCAATCCATCTTTTGAATTGTGTGGGACTTGTGTGAAAGAATCTACTTACTCTTACTTATAGTAGGCCCTCCCACACAAATCTAAGAAATTTTTTCTCCTTTACGAATTGTAAAAGATTTATTATCTCTTGGACTTCATCTATGTCTCGGTAAGAACAAGAGGATTAAGTCACACAGTTTTTTTTCAGAACATTGTTAAATTATTGTGGAAATTTAAATAACATTTTATATAAACATGGCATTGTAGAGTATGTAGGGTAAGTAAGGATTTATGTGTGAGATATCTATCCTCACACATAAGTCCTCAAATTAATTTTTCCATTAACGATTTATTACTTCCTGGACTATCCGATACATCTATGTCTCGGCTAGAGAATAAGTCATAACAAAATTTTTTTTAGAATCATTGTAGAAATTTAAATAATATTTTATATAAATGTAATTTACAGTAAACGAAATTCTGAATTCAATTATATTTTATATAAATGATATACGTATTGCTTAAAGTAAGACAATAATTTAATATGAAATAATCGAGAATTTTTTAAATCATGGGATTGAGCAACTAATTTTTTATTGAAATTTTCATATTCTAATTACGAATTGATTTGGAGTAGTTTTTAGTGTATTATTCTGGCTATGATTATGTTATGTTCGGGTTAAAAATTTTGTTAAAAGATAAATACTTTTTAAATCATACTTAAAGTAGATGGTGTCCTTAAAATGTCAAATAATCTTTCCATAATAATTAATATGTACTCACTTATAAAATTCTTCAGGAAAAAAGTCATAGTTATATTAGCCTCCTTTTAAATTATTTTACAATATTTTATATAAAGCTGTAAAATATGAAAAGAATGGAAAGATTACCATGAATGCTACAGGGTATTTGAACATCATTGCGGACCAGTTGCGCCCTTACATGGGCTCTGTTTTTCCAGCTGGAAATGGAATGTTTCAACAGGACAACGCCCCGTGTCACAAGGCTAAAATTGTGTTGGAGTGGTGACAGGAACATGATGCTGAATTCCAGTTAATGTCCTGGACTCCTAACTCACCGGATCTTAATCTGATATAAAAACATTTGTGATGTCATGGAACGGCAGCTCAGAGTTCAAAGACCACCTTTTCGTAATATCTCGGAATTGCATAACCGTTGCATAACCTGGTACAATATGTCTCCGGCCATCTACCAAGGACTTGTGGCATCCATGCCAAGGCAGGTTGAAGCTGTGTTGTGCGCCAAAGGTGCACCAACTCGTGATTGACAGGTTGTCATAATATTTTGGCTCTTGAGTGTACCTTTTTCGAAATAAGAGAGCTCTGAACTGCGAGGCATCTTCCATGCAACTAATGCCAATGCTGTTTACTACACGATTTATACTGGTGAGGCCGTGACGTACCTGAGGACTGCAGATATCGTCATTTGCATAGGTGTCCAAATAGTTATTGGTAGACAGTGTATAGAAATGATCAGAAACATATAGAGGGTATATTTATATATCTTAGACAATAGACCAAATTAGAGATTCCAAATTAGAGATTCAAAGCAAATTATAAAAAAGTGAAGCCATTTGAAATTTTAAAAGAGTCAGTTAGTAATCTCATGTTAAAGAACCTAAAAATGACACGCTTCACTTGAGTTAAGACATTTTTGTAATATCTCTAGTGAAAGTCATCACTGACGTTTAAACTCAAATTCTCCCGTTCTCTAAAAAACCATTTATCTTCCTCTCAGAAGCATACATTTCAAATCTGTATCACTTTAAAGTGTCAGTGGTTATTTCCTATTATTTTATATCTATTTTATGGTGTCAAAATGAACAGTTTATTCATAAACGACTTCAATCATGTTAGTATGAAATACAACTTCAACTTCCATACAGGTAGTTCTGCTGATATGTCTTCTTTAAGAAAAATATGTTTTGGAACTTTTTCTTAAATAAATAATGAGTAAATATTATTTATTAAAAACTTTAATATTACAGTTGAAAATGAAAGGAAGAATATTTTTCCATCAACTTTTCGTAATTTTAAGTATTAAAGACTTTTTCAGAAATATTTATGATATTTTGTTTTTCTAAATAATGTGAAATTATTGAAGCAATTTAAATAACTGTTTTAAATGCACTATGGTAAAAATAAAGAAAATTCGGAATTCAATCATTTTTTTTATAAATCAAAAAAGTACAGAAAGTGATTGAAGTAAATTAGGTAATGTGCAATAACTTATAATTAAATAATATGGTTGTCTAAATTTCTATTACAAATTAAACTCAATTGTTTTGTTGCATATTTATTTACAAAAAAGGCAATTGGAAATTTTAAAACATCATTTTGCAATTTCAAGACTGGTAATTGTGTAATTAAAAAACAATTACACCATAAAATTATACATTTCATATGCGTTATCGTGATTTTTACTAATTTTTAATTTAAATAATTGTTTTATATAAATTATAGTTAATAGAAAAAACTCAAGAATTTTTTTATGTTTTGTATGTATTCTAAGCGTACAAATAAATATTAAATCATTTTAAATAACATACAAATCTATAAAATAATTTCTAAATAATAGTGTTAAACTCTTCCATATTTATTGATGCCTCTTAATGCAAAAATATTTGCTTACAGACTTTAATGCATTTCATAATTTTTTTAAAGCATTTAAGCTATTTGTCCCCTTTATGTCTAGAAAATGATAAACTTTAATTGCATTCTTTATGTATTAAGGTATAGCACTTCCAATTAAAAATTGCACATTTATATCATTTTTCTTATAGAATTTTCAGCCCGATTTTAAATTTCTGTCTAAATTTCTGTATATTTCACAACAGCTACTTATAATAATAAATCTATACTTATGTAATCTATAGTAGAGCTGATGTTTTAACATCTAATTTACATTTCTTCTAGTATATATATATATATATATATATATATATATATATATATATATATATATATATATATATATATATATATATATATATATATTATATGACACATGAAAAACAAATTATAATAATGTCCTTTTTGAAATTTTAAAAGAAACAGTTAGCATTGCATTATCAGTTACTATATGAAATGACGTGTTTTACTTGAGTTAACATATTGTTAAGAATTGATAGAAAAAAATATTTCGGTTAATTACACACTTTTTTATATCAATTTTGAAACACCCATTTATCCATCTAACGGAAACAAACATTGCAATTTTTTATAACTTTAAAGCAGCAGAAGTTTTTTCCTCACTATTGTAAATCCATTTTCCATGTTTCAAAACATGCAGTTTATTTCAACACAACTTCAAGCAAGTCAAAAACCATGGTGCCAAAATCACTTTAGAACCTTGCCTGTGGAATATATTTGGAAAAAAGAATCATAAATCAAAAACACTTTCTCTTTAATTTTGTTCGTTATCAAGATCAAAATGTTACAAATAGATCAATTTTGAAATTAATAAAATTTTAAACGAAATAACAACTATTTTCAATATTTTTACATACCTGAGAAATGTTAATAGATTACAGCAGTTTTTCCTCAAATTACTGCATAATAAATCAAATGACATACTTCTCTGGATAATCATAGTAAACGAATACATCATTATTATTATCTATATCAACTATCAGGAATTTCATGTTCCTCAGATTCCTTCGAATTTCATAAATCCTCTCAAATATCCTACAAATAGCGAAAAATGGAGCGAAAATGCCAAAGTTTTGACGGAAAAGTATCTCTATATTGGGAAAATGGCAAATTAAATATTATGCATTGAAGAAACCAATTTCTGACATCACAGAATTCAAATACTGTTTTTTCTCTTACCCTAACTCAGGTCGGGCATTCCAAACTGAGTTCGGGTCTCACAGTCAATAGGTTAACGTGCTTTCCTTTTTCAGAAAATTTTAAAAAAAATAATGCAGATTTTAAGTTGTTTTAAAGTTAATTATCTTTTAAGAGTTTATTAACCAAGGAAAGACTTTTCCACTTGTGGCGGTTCGTTATACATACTACACGAGTCACACGTAAGTTTAAAACATCGTTGAATCTTTCTGTTCATAACTTTATAAAACTAGTATTATTCATTTAGAACCAACTTTTTTTTAATTATCAAGTAAACATCAACCCGTTTAACTGAGTTAACCCATTTGTTTAACCCGTTTAACTATGCGGATTGTCAGATTCATGGTTGATATAATGTTGAAATATAACCGTTCTCTAATTTATTCATTTTCGCTGGATAAGTGACATCCCAAGTAATACACACACACACACACACACACACACATATATATATATATATATATATATATATATATATATATATATATATATATATATATATATATATATAAATATATATATATATATATATATATATATATATATATATATATATATATATATATATATATATATATATATATATATATATATATATATATATATATTATATAATATATATATATATATATATATATATATATATATATATATATATATATATATATATATCTATATTTAAGTATATATATATATATATATATATTATATATATATATAATACACACACATATATATATATATATATATATATATATATATATATATATATATATATATATATATATATATATATATATATATATATATATATATATATATATATATATATATATATATATATATATATATATATATATATATATATATATATATATATATATATATATATATATATATATATATATATATATATATATATATATATATATATATAGTTAGATAGATAGACAGATATATAGCTATACAAATAAAATCTGAAATGTCACGAAATTTTAAAAAAATATATATATTATTTATTTGGGAGAACTTTAATTACCTAGTCCAAGCTTTAGAATTCAAGTAAGTGGTAATTATGGAAATTTAAAGTATCATGTTTCTATAGGTGTTTTTCTTATCTTCTAAAGACGATATTCCTAACCTCTTCTATATTAACAATTCTTTTCTAAGAGAAAAACTGCTACTTACATTGTGCTGTTATTTTACAAGAATATGTCATTTTATCTATAAAAGAATCACAAAACAAATTAAAACGGGCATCAGGTGTTGTAATTTTTTTACATCAAGCTTAAATATTTGTAAAAAATCAATCATATAAGACCGCATATGATGGTTGAGTTTTAGAAATGCTTGAATGTAGTAATTGAACTTTGCATCATTCGTAAATTACCCTGTTCACTGATGTTAATTTTCTTCAGTCAATTATCTACTGTATTGAGCACACGTTTATCTAAATTTTATGAAGTGTATTCAATTGCAATTTCTGTTCTTTCACCAATATATGGCCTAACCTGTAGTGGATTTCACGAGTTTTTATTTGAAAATAAAACGTCATCTTTATTGTGTTAAATACAATATTATTTGATTTACTTATTAATTATTTTAACAAATTATAGCTTATCGCTATTATTATAATTTTATAGTCTCAGCAGCTTTGAGTTTTGTAATGAGATTCCACATAGTGTTTGTAAGGAAACTTATATTGGGCTGAAATGAAATTATATAATATTATAGATTTTGTCTTCTGCTGAATTGGAAAAAAGAAAGGTGTGGCATATTTTTATTTTCATGTAAGAGAAATCTAAATAAAAATAAATCAAACAAATTATAAAAAATGCAAGAAAGAAAGCAAAATAGCGAAAATTTATGTACCATCAAAACCAAAGTGTTACGAATATGTAATAATAAAAAGCACACTTTTGCCATGGACACCTACATAAAAGATATAATCGTTATCATGATAGTATATAAAAATATGTCTTCTTTTAATTTAACTTTTACTTGGAGGTTTTAACCTGTATAAAATAAAATCTTAAAACAGGAAATATATATATATATATATATATATATATATATATATATATATATATATATATATATATATATATATATATATATATATATATATATATATAAGTCGTATAAGTTATATTTACTATCCTACCCATTTAGTTCTACAAAGTACTTCCCCATTTGTATCTGAACTCTTTATCGTACCCATAGAAGGCTTTAGTACCCACTGGGTGTAGGGGGGTTGCAATTAGCATTGAGAACCTACGTTCTAAAGTTTCCTTAGTTCATACTGATAAAGTATCTTTTTTGGCCAATGAGAAGTTATTGTTTTATACAAAAATATTAATTTTAAAGAATTATACAAAGTATGTAAAGTAAGTTCTTCTTTAACTTTCATAAAAATTTAAAACTATCTTTTTTAACTATTTTCTATAAAAATGCAGAACAATTAGCATACAATAATTTAAAACTGTATACCATAGCATGACCTGTCAGTTGACCTGTCATCGTAAGACTCAATACAAAAGCTAGAGATTGTTTTTATGTGTATGTACCTGTATTATCTAAAGAATGGATTAATATCATTCAGATAATTGAATATAAGAGATAGATAATATCTAATTAAAAATAATATCAGTTTGCTTCTACTTTTCTTCAAATTTTTAAGAGTTTGAAATCTATTATGTCATAAATATTTTTGTATTCTCAATTTAGACAGTTTGTAGTATTACATTACTTTAATTTGTTAGAGTTAAAATTTATATTCTATATTAATTTATCTTGAGAGTCGTAATAAAGGCTATAAACTTTGTTTCAAAATTTTTCTAGTGAAAATAGCTTTATATATTTCCTTAATTGTATAAATCCAGTGTATAAATAATATGTACTGTTTTACAACCTATTAAAACTAAACTCCTTGTTACAACTGTTGGAACAAAGCTCTTTAACAATAAATATCTCTAATAGAAAAACAAAGTTCCAATATTAAGGAAATAACCTAGGAATGTCTACCCGAAATTACATGCAGGTTCAGTTCTAAAAAATCTACCATAACACAAAACATATCATATAAGCTTCTCATTTCGCTCATATCAAACAGATGAGTACCAGAAAAATAAACAGTGTAGGCGTGCTTACCTGGGTAGTAATGCTGGAATAGGAGATCCACTGTAAAGTGACAGCCATTTGACCTATAATCTACATCTATAAACTTATATATATAACGAAAACTAGGACTTTTTTATATTTTATTCCACACAAAGGACGACATATTTACAGGGGACTTCGCACTTTTCCCCGTTAGACAAAGCACACACATATACCACACAAAAACAGAACGCACAACAACTTACATAACTAAGAACTAACTAAAAATCAAAAAACAACATTCCTTAGAACATAGTCTGTTCCTCTTTTTCTTGGAACACCTGGCGCCATCTCTTGGCACTATAGACTAACGTCAATTACGCAACACAACATCTCCTAGGGGGCCAGGGCCTTTTGGTGCCATTCTCCTTGTCCGAGACCAAGGTACCTGGTGTGTGAAGCATATGCTCTAGTTAGATGGTTGCTTTACGCAGAACCCCAATTGTTTAGTTCTCAAGCATGATTGGTCCTCTGTTTATCTACAAAGTGAAGGATGAAAGGCTGAGTAAACCTTACCCAGCCTGGGATCGAACCTAGGTCCTGTGAATGCGAAGTGATACCCTAGAGCCACTGGGTTATATTAGAACCAATTAGACTTATAACTACCAATATACAACCAATAATTATATAACCAATATACAACCAATAATTATAACCAATCATTATATACAACCAATAATTAATTATTTAAAAACTTATAGTGTATCGAATCAGACATATCGTCTTTCGAATATATGTATAGTAATTCGATAGTAGTTTGATACTTATAGCAATTCCATAGACTACAAAGACTTATAATCTATCGAATATACTTTCAATATCACTAAAACTAATTTTAAAACTGTAAATTACTTTAAACTGAATACTATAAAATCAAGTTTTATGCAGTTTCTTTGTTTATTATGATATAAATAATTTTATTTGAAACTTCACTTTCTAAAAAAAAAGTAATAACGTGGAATCAATATGCTTTATAGCTTTTCATTTGCGACATTGTCATTTTCTTTCGAACTCGTCTAATCATTTAAAGATTTGTTTACAAATGAATGGTTATGTTCCATACACCAAACGACATAAATTGAAAGCAAACTTCATTATAAACTCAAAAGTATTGTCGAAACATAAAATAAACAATTCGTTACTACAGCAAATGCTTTTAAAACTCTGCCTAAAATATATATCTAAACATTAAAACTGAAAAAAATGTATTTCTAAGCACACTGAAAGAGAAATGTTGCTTTGATTACCAAGTAAATCCTACACGATTATCGATTTATGAGAAAACATCTAGGAGGAACATACATTATTTTCATTTCTGGTCGCTTTATCGAATAAAAATAGCAGCTACATGCTTTAATTGAAATTATTAATTCTTCTTTAGACTCAATGCAAAGAATGAGTATGCAATTAAAATAACTTCGACTTCCAAGTTATAAATGGCAGTTGAAAATTTCGAGATATTTTAACTTTCTACTTAAGACGAGAAAAGTTATTCGAGTACAAATGCGACGTAGAAATTTAATATTCCTATTTCACTCCCTTTTCGAATGCTTTCTTACCGAGGTTTGAAGAAAAAATTATTAAATCGATCAAACATACGGTTTTAACAAGACTAAAAACACTCGTACATTAAATAAGATTTTACTAGAATT
>CM063505.1:121142730-121145230 GCA_032207245.1 Pardosa pseudoannulata | reverse complement strand
ATGTTTCTGTTTCATTTTTTTTCACCTTTTTTAATCACTTATGTATGTTACTGCTCCAATTATACTCAATTTAAAATTTTCCATGTATCTAAATTACGCCTCTTTTCACTCGTGATCAATTATTGAATAGTATTTCTGTACAGTCAGTAACTGATGTTTTAAAATGTACTAAAATGGTACATGAATGCACAGACATTTTAGCAGTACATCTTGTTTTAAGATAAATAATACTAGAAACATATTTAATTTATAGCATAAGATATACATGTTTCTGTAACATTTTTTAAAATTATTTTACTCACTTATATGTGACCTTACTCTAATTATATACAATGGGAAAGTTGGTACACTAAATTACGCTTCTTTGCACTTGTGATCGATTAGTGCTTAGTACTCCTGTACAGTCAGTTACTGAGGTTTTAAAATGTACTAAAATGAAAGATAAATGTACAGACTCTTTTGCAGTAAATCTGGTTTTAATATAAATAATACTAGAAACGTATTTAATTTGCAACCTATGATTAAATGGTTCTGTAATAATTTTTAAACTTCTTTTTTACTCACTTATATATGACCGTCCTCAAATTATATTAAACTTAAAAGTTGATACACTAAATTACACTTCTTTACATTTGTGATCGATTATTGAGTAGTACTTCTCTATAGTCAGTTACTGAGGTTTTTAAATGTACTAAAATTGTAGATAAAATACACACGCTTTTACAGTAAACCTTGTATTAAGATAAATAATACTAGAAACATATTTAGTTAACAGCATAGGATATACAAGTTTCTGTAACATTTTTTTCACTTTTTTTACTTACTTATATATGTTACTGCTCAAATTATATTCAATGGAAAAGTTGTTATTTCTAAATTACTTGTCTTAGCACTTGTGATCAAATATTTCATAGTGTTTCTGTACAGTTAGTTACTGAGGTTTTAAAATATACTTAAATGGAAGATAAATGCATCAAGCTTTTGTAATATATCTTGCTTTAAGATAAATAATACTAGAAAGGCATTTAATTTACATAATAGAATATACTTGTTTCTGTAATATTTTTTCTCTTTTTTCCACTTTTATATGTCCCTACTCAAATTATATTCAATGGAAAAGTTGTTATATCTAAATTACGCTTCTTTGCACTTGTGATCGATTATTGCATTTCAGTCCGCAGATGCAGTAATACCTTCGGGAGTGCGAATGCTTTTTAAACCATCCCGAACAAGAATGGACATTTCTAAAGTGTAAGGGAAAAATGCAGCTGTCACTTATTTCATGTGACGTTGAATCTAAAGCGACAGACCACCGAAATATCTCAGCAGGATAGAAGGTGTCGCTTTCGGTTTTCACTCGAACAATTCGAAAAGATATGTCCAAATCCTAACACTACCATGCAGTTCTTTTCACTCCCCCGTTTCCTCTTTCTATTTGTGGAACTTATTTTAAAATACTGTTTGTGTCGATCAATTGAAAGTAAATATGTCTCGTGACTACTAAATTATTTACGTAACTAGCTGAAGTTCTAGGTTTGTCTATGCATGTACATATATGTTTTCATATACATACGGAAACATATATATATATATATATATATATATATATATATATATATATATATATATATATATATATATATATATATATATATATATATATGAATATATATGTGAATATATATATATATGAATATATAATATATATATACATAATACATATAGATATATATACATAATACATATATACATATACACATATACATATATATACATATACATATATATATACATATATTCTTATACTTAAACTATCTTTTTTTTTCTTTTTTCCCCTTTTATTTCGTAAAAATCTATTTTCCCAACCACGAAGTATCTTATTAAAATGAGAGTCCCAAAGCTTTCTCTAAAAAATACACATTTTCTGCTCTGTCCTGGGCTCAATTTTTCCACTGTCCCCTTTTTACTGTTAATATCGCTGACTAATCTACTTCCACTGAGAAAGAACTCGTGGTCCGCGTTTCGCTGTGGAATCCACCCCTGTATCCACTTTTTTTATGTATCATTCTATCCTCTACAATTGACAGTGAAACACGTCATTTTCATAGTAAAAGTCTCAAGTAAAAGTTTAAACTTCACATTAAACTTCTGCTGCTTTGCTTATGTAAAACGACCAGAGTGCATCATCTTTATAAATTGATAGCACTTAGACTTATCCTTGCCCAGTAGCCCAGTATATATATATATATATATATATATATATATATATATATATATATATATATATATATATATATATATATATATATATATATATATATATATATATATATATATATCTGTGTGTATGCTCACATATGCATATATGTTTCTGTATGGGTATAAAAAGATATATAAATATATATATATTCTAGAACAGTATATATATATATATATATATATATATATATATATATATATATATACATGTGAATATTATTTCCTCTGGTAGTAATAATTA
>CM063505.1:121107730-121137730 GCA_032207245.1 Pardosa pseudoannulata | reverse complement strand
CATCATTGTGCGGTATGGAATGAAAAACTAATGACGAGCTAGACTCGCCATTTTACCGGAAGGGGTTAAAGTTGTCATTATAATAGCTAGTCTGTAACAGAGTTTTATTGATGGTATAAATCCGGATCAGTACAGATGGAGGTATGGACCTGCACCTCTTTTAGAACGGAACTTTGATGGCCGAAAAATATGTTCACGACACCGTGATACCTCATGTAGTTCTATACACTGTAGTCATTTGCTATCTTAATACGCTAGAATACAATCTCTTTCACAGCTCTATTTGATGAGCATAGGCTCGAAACTCTAACTATCGAACGTATGGAGGAACAACCATCACTCATTAGTTAAATTCCTAATTAATGGGAACTATAGCTCCTATTGTTGTGATATTAGTAGACTAATGACAGCCTGTTTTGGAAAATGCACTTTTTGAAGAGTGTAACATGATAACTCAAACTCTCAACCACAACTTCATCGCATCGATGCTAAAAATACGAGACGCATCCAGAAAGTAAGTTTACCGATGTTTTCTTCTTTAAGTAAAAGTAATTAGCCGTGTTAATTGCACAGATCTATAACACTAACAGATTTACAATAACAGATCTATGACGTATTAATTATATGCCAGCTGGACAAGTCCAAATTCATGCCAGTAGCAGGGTAGCAGTGGTTTGAAATGGAAGTCAAATTGCTTCTCCCGCCGCCTGCAAGGTTAGCTCGGTTATCTTGAATACAAAAGCATTGCTCCAATTGGAATTTATCGTCAGCTCTGTCAGTTCTATGAACCGAAACTGATACCGGAACACAAAATTCAACACTTAGGAACAGCACTGACATTTCGGCAACGTTATCACGGTGACGGCGACGAGTTCCTCGACAGGATCGTTAAGGGCAATGAGACTTTAATTTCACAGCAATCAATGTTTGGCATCATAGTGGATATTCAGTCATGACCAAATTCAAATATACGCTGTCGGTACATAAAAGGATGTGAACGGTGTTCTAGGACAGGAAGGCTGGTCCCATTCACAGTCGGCTGAGTTCTATGATAAAGGTATGCAAAAGTTGATCCCACAGTACGACAATTGTCTCAATTCTGGTAGTGGCTATGTTGAAAAATAGCTTAAATATTGCTGTAATTATTGCCAATAAATATGGCATTGAAAGTGTGAGTTCTCTTTTTCTTTTAAGTAGGGAATCTTACTTTGTGAATGGCCCTCCTATATGCAATAGTGTTCCAATTTTGAAGGAACCACAAACCCTATTAAGAATCCTATACCCCTTTAATAATATTGTTTTATATTACATGAAAGCATTTTCTTTTTGAAGCCTCTATTTTTGTCCTTAACATCACTTACAGGCATTGTTATTCCGATACACGATCTTTCGGTCACTCCTTATCTGAAACCTGTCCTAATATATCGAATTTCATGCCTACGGTTGCTCATGTAGTCTTTCTGCACGTTTGTGTAGGCTTTTCTTATAGATTTGAGCAGTATATATACACGTTATATCCACTGCTGTCTCTAAAAACATAATAAAACAATTATTATTTTCTATAGAAATATTTTTTAACCTTGAGTATCGTACTTATAACTTTCTTAATAAATATAGAAAAAGTAATTCATAAAACGTTAAATTTGAAAAATAGTTATTAAAACAAAAAAATTCTAGTTGTACTTTTAAAACTGTTTGTTTTGAGGTTTAACATACCTACGGTAAATTAACACTATTGTGCAAAACTAAAATGTCTTTCTCACAATGATTACTGGTTAAAATTTCATGATCTATACATTTTATATGGATAAATATTTCTCGTAATACAAAATAGCTTTACTGGAAATTGCATTATCTTAAACAAACTAAATAAAATAAATATCATTATAAGTAAGCAAAATTTATTCAAAAAAATATTAGTCAGAATGATCAATAATGCTTTGAAATCCAATTAAGATTTAAGAGAAGAATTTCCGACTAATAAAATCACATATTAAAATTCCTGTAGTTTAATGAATTTATTACTTCTTCTGCGTAAAAGGATTTTCATTTAAATGTGAAAATTCTATATATAGTTATAACCAAATATATAGAAAATGTTAAACATAGTTAAAAAATTTAATTTGGAATTTCAAAATTTTGCTTTTGCATTAGGAGCAGACTCAATATTTTCACTGAACACAAATTGGGAAAATAACTTATTATATAGAATATTAGAAACCACCAATGGCTTCAAAGAGGTTAAGTGGGCTGAAGTAAACCTTTATGTTTCGTAATTTTCAATTAAATTTATTTAAAGGGAAACCATCATTGCTTAAATTGTATTTTTAAAAAAATGTGTTACCTAACTGATGAACCCTAGAAGAATTCTAGAAGATTCTATTCTAGAAGAATTTCTACAGCCCTTTCTAATACATATGTTGACAGCTGAAAATCTGAAATTACCAATATTTAATTGAGAAATACATTCCCAAGCGGTTAAATGTAGCTTGTACAGTAAAACATAAGAACCCAAATAAAATAGGCTCCTAAATATAGCACTTTAAATACACAAATTCAATAAATAAATCTCTTCCTTTTAAGAGTAAAAAAATAGATTTTTTCTTAATGGAGTCATATAGTAATCTTACTCATTTATTTTATTTACGTTATTTATATATATATATATATATATATATATATATATATATATATATATATATATATATATATATATATATATATATATATATATATATATATATATATATATATATATATATATATATATATATATATATATAATATATATACATATATATATATATATATATATATATATATATATATATATATATATATATATATATATATATATATATATATATATATATATATATATATATATATATATATATATATATATATATATATGTATATATATATATATATATATATATATATATATATATATATATATATATATATATATATATATATATATATATATATATATACATATATATATATATATATATATATATATATATATATATATATATATATATATATATATATATATATATATATATATGCATATATATACATAAATACATATATATATATATATATATATATATATTTTCCCTCTAATATATTTTTTATTACTCGTTTCTAATATTTAGGATGGAATGTAGAAGTTCTTCCGATGCTACTTACTGGTTTAGAATTTCTCCTCACTAAGAAAATAGAAACTGAGATTGAAACAGTCTATTAATAGAAAAAATTTGATAGCTTTTATAGGAAAAACAAGATCTGATGTAAACAAACATATATATACTAACTTACAAGTAATTTTTGTTGGTAGTCTATTTTTAGAAGAACTTAAGGAATTGTATTCAAAAAGTACTTGAAGAAATTGAAAATCAAAGTGTTGTAAAAAATTCCTTTTAAAATTTCTAAGAGTATTATATGTATTTTATGTAATTAGAATTATGTAATAAAGCATATACAATTTTTAATTTAACATTCCTAGTAATTCATAACATTTTTAGTTAATGGTCAGTTGACAAAAAGGCTGGACATTTTAAAGTGTGTAGTGTTATTTTTAAAATTATAATATCGAAGTGTTTTTAAATTTATTTAGAACGTTTTATAGGAAACAACTTAATACGTTTCAATATTATTTGTAAATATAATAAGTTTTCTCTGTAAATCATTAATTTCAACTATTCATCTTTTAAAGTATGCTTCAAATTTTAATTGGTTTAAAACCAAGTTATTAAATTTAAGAATAAGAATAGAACTTTTGTAAAAAGCACAATCGGTATTATTTTAATTTTCTGATACATTTTACGTAATGAATATATCGTAAGTGTAATTTACTTTCCTTTAAAATATTTCCTTTAACCCTCCGAGTGGAACACACCGATTTAAAAAAAAGGCTCTAAAAAATACGCTAAAGGTTTATTATGTCAATGTTCAAAGCGTTTTATGTTTTTTTTACTTCACCCTTTGTAGACTAAATGGAATTCGGGAAACCCACCCTCGTTATTCTTCCTTTCCGCTTATAAATAGATATATAAATAGATATTATAGATTGTTAATTTTTAATATACATAAAGTTCGTCAAGTCTCGAAGATCATTCCATAAGAAATAATGTATTCTAAAAGTAAAAATAAAAATATTCTTTAAGAGAATTATTTATGTTTTTTACGAAAGTCATCCAAGATATTTAAGTGGTGCAATTAGAGATACATCTGTTATTACAAACGAAATATTTCTAAATAGAGATTTACAAAGCCATGAAAAGCTATCAGCGTCTTTGAGCCTCAGGTTGTAGGGGTGCATACCTCAATAAATGTCAGTCAAAGAGGGATGCAGTTTCTAATCAATCGACCTGACCCTCCTACACAGGCAGAAATGTACATTACATCCATTTTCGGAACGTTTTTGGACGTCGAAAATTTGACGTGACAACCGCTTTGAAGACATCATCGGTTTGGCAGAATTGTACGTGCGAACCGCTTAGAGGGTTAAAATATATATTATAAATTTAATAATAATTATTTTCGTTTGTTAGCCTTTTCGCAAATATATTTCACTAATGAGTTGTGGAATTCCGCCTTTATTTATATTTAATTAAAAAAAAGTAAAAAGGACTTTAAATTCAAATTTACAATTTTAATTGAGCAATAAATGTAGGAAAATGATATTTTTACCAGACATTTTGCAGACAAACACTATCCATTTAAAAGTAAATGTCTTCAAAGTCCGACGAAGAAAGAGCAAAATAAAATATATATATGATATTAAAATCTTTTTGAAATATATATCTTATAATCGTCTTGAAATATATACCTATTAATTTATAAATGGGTAAACAAATATCTTAGATTTAAAATATCAGTTGTCATTATATTAATAACCGTTTTCCTAAATGTATGGAATATAATGTTTTATTATAATAAAAATCTTATACATTAACCATATGATACTTTTCCAGATATTAAATAAAACAAATAAATAGTATAAAGGACCGTCGTTGAATGAGAGGCCTTTTCGTTGAATGAATATCTCTAAAAGGACATAAAAAAAGAAGAATTGCTTCTAAAAATATTCGAGATCGTAATATAATATTTTATTTGTTATTCATGACCTTTTAGTGTTCTTGGATTGGTTAATCCCCCGCAATTTTTCATTTGTCCTACAGTAACTTTGTATAACTTATGATGATAAGAACTTTAAACTTATATTAATAATATTCCTACTGAACATAAATATTACTCCTACCCACGTGTGAGGTACTAATATGTTCTCACAGTTTTCTTGGAATAGATTGTTTTCTAAAGACGAAGCCGGTCTTTTAAACTACAGTGGTACAACCACAATGACACTACTGTGTCATAAATTTTTCAAACTGGCCACATACTCAATGGGGTCTTATCGGTAGGTTACTTTTTGCTTATGTTTCTAAGTTATCTTATTATAAGTTGTATAAAACTCATAACTGTTCAGGAAGAATTATAGATTCCAAAGACCTAGAAGATGAGTGCTTAGTGAGGGAGATATTTTATCAGAAGATAATAATTAAGTATAAATAATAGATTAAGATAATATTATTGAGTTTGGATCAAATAATGTTACTCATAAGTGTTAGATTGATATTTACTTGAAATATTAATTAATGAAAATTAATTTTTCTGTATTTTTCTCATTTACGGATGACGTCAACCGTCCGACATGTGAGTATAACCGTTTTATAAAGGGATGTGACTACATCATGTTTAACACTTCTCTATTCCTCAGAAGACCGAGTCTGTACAATAGTACAGGATGGCTGTAATAATACTTTAACATGAATATAAGTTGAAGACTATATTCTTGAATTTAGATCAAATAATAGTGCCAAAAATAGGTTATGCCGTATTTACTTAAATAAATATCCAATGAAAGACATTTTTGTATCAATATTCCCCCAGTAATCCTAACTACCACGATCTGACTTAGAACTCCTAGCATTTTGTAAATCGACGCGACTACTCTAAGTTTCAGATTTCTATATCCTTCACTATATAATATTTTTATGTATAAATGTTATGCATAACACTGTGAGAAATTTATGCAACTAAACCAACTAATAAATTTATTAACATCTATACATAACACTGAGCCTGTAAAATCGTATGGATTAGACATCATGATAATTAAAAATAAATAGAATTGGTAGGTGGTATTACTAATTTTGGATTAAATAATGCTGCATAAAAAATGAGAATATATTTTTTGAATGAATAGACATGAACACTAATTTGTATATACATTTCTCCCTTATTGATAAGAACCACTGTCTGAAATGCGACTACTAAAATAACAGGGACCTAACTATACTACATTTAAAGCTTATCTATATGTCTAAGACAGTTCCTGCTCAAATGTACAGGTTAAGCATCGTACAGACTTCTTGAGCATCTGTATGTAATAACGCAGAAAACGAATAATCGTATGTATCACAAAAAACTGGTTAGAATATCTTTTTCTTAGGATACGTTAACATCAGTGCACTAATGAAAACATATCCAGTATTAAAGTATTAATAACTGATTCGTAGGATTATTCAATTCTGACCATAAAGGAGTATATTCGTTGCCAGATTTATATTTTTATCTCAGTATTTCTTGACCACTATTAAGTCATCCTTTTACAGTTACAAAGAGACCCTTTATCTTCTTCATACTCTAAGTTATTTGAATCTGCATTATTTCAATTCTGCTTCTTGATACAAGCAATTTAACACATAAATATAATTTTCAGGATTATGCTCATGAGATTCGATATTTGTGCAGAATAAATGTTATCAAGATTATCAGTTTCTTCTTTTTTTAATAAGAATTAAAATGTAACTATAAGTACTATTAAAATATAACTATTGTACATATAAGTTATTCATGCAATTTAACTACAATCTTATTTTTGTAAAATAAGTAAGATATAAACATACATTTACAGTTCATGAATTATAATTAATTGGTTCAGTATCCAATATATTTGTTAAATCGGTTGAAAATCCATGAGTATTTATTTAATGAATTGGGAGAAATTTTTTTACAATTAAACCTCCTAATAAATTTATTAGCATAAATACGTAACTAGCAGTAATATATCCTTAAAACATTTTAACTATAAGAGTGAGTTACTTATTATTAATAATCTAGTGTCTCGCGTAACTGAATTACCTTACATCTAGGCAGTAAAAATATACAACTTGCTTCATTTAAACTATATCATTTTTAAAACCTACGCTGTTTCGAAATTTTTTTCGGATTTATAGAAATTTTTATTAATAAGTCTTCAGAGCACAGCAATTTAAATTTTAAGGCGCATATTTTAAAATTAAAACAAATTCCATTTAGTGAAGGTTTTAAATATTTGCCATAGAAATAAAGACATAATCGGATTATAATGTTTGTTAGAAGCATACAGTCATGTTTTATAGAATGTATTTTTAAAATATAGTAAGCGACTAATTCATTTCGTACTTGAACGCTGCATAATTTATAGAAGTTAAAAATTTAAGAGTTAATTTAAGAGTTAATTTAAAAATCGTAATTTAGTAAATCTTTTTAAATTTATTTTGATCCGTTTTAAAAATTATAACTTATTACGTTTCAATAGCATTTTTAAATATAACCAGTTTTTATAAAATGCTGTTTACTCTGTAAAAACAAAATTTCAGCTATTAATTTTTCAAAATACGTTTAATCTTCTTATGGTAGGTTGAAAATTGCATTAATAAATTTTAGAATAATTTACGGAACTTAAGTAAAAACTTAAAATGAATTAATTACATTTTTCAATCCATTTTATGTAATAGCAAAATAAATGCACTACTTTTTTTTCAAACGCAGTTTTAAGAACAGTTTCGTCTGTTAACACTTTCTAAATTACTTTTTAAAAAATCTTAAATGGATAGCAGTATTCAACTTTTAAAGAGAATTATTACGAAAAAAAGATTTAAAAGAACCTATAAAGTTAGAATTTACACTTCAAATGAGCAATAAACTCGAGGAAATAACGTTTTTAGTTAGACATTCTGCGGAAAACATCATCCATTTAAAAGAAAATGACTATAAGTTTCGTCCTAAGATAAAACAAAAGTTCTGAACACAGCCAGAAAAATATGTCAAATATTTAGTGTATATTCGCCAAAAAATTATATTATTTTTACTACTTTAATTAACACATGAATAAAAATACTGTTAAAATCATGGAAGAGCTGTCTACAATAATTATACAATACTCTATCTTGTTTATAAAGTTTATCCAAATTATTTAACTTATTGAATATCTAGTAGAGAGTAGTATTTAATTGCATTTGTTTAATTTGTTTACTTAAATTTCTATTTTTCTAAAGATACAACAAAAGTTATGAAAGCTATAGGGGAAATAACATTTTAGTTAGACATTCTGCGGAAAACATCATCCGTTTAAAAGAAAATGCCTTAAAGTTTCGTCCTAAGAGAAAACAAAAATTCTGAACAGCGCCAGAATATGTCAAATATTTAGTGTATATTCGCCAAAAAAATTATATTATTTTTACTACTTTAATTAACACATGAATAAAAATACTGTTAAAATCATGGAAGAGCTGTCTACAATAATTATACAATACTCTATCTTGTTTATAAAGTTTATCCAAATTATTTAACTTATTGAATATCTAGTAGAGAGTAGTATTTAATTGCATTTGTTTAATTTGTTTACTTAAATTTCTATTTTTCTAAAGATACAACAAAAGTTCTGAACAACGCCAGAAAAATATGTCAAATATTTAGTGTATATTCGCCAAACAATTATATTATTTTTACTACTTTAATTAACACATGAATAAAAATACTTTTAAAATCATGAACATCTGCCTACAATAATTATATAATGTCTATCTTATCTACAAAGTTTATCCGAATTATTTAATTTATTGAATATCTAGTGGAGAATTGTATTTAATTGGATTTGTTTAATTTATTTATTTAAATTTCTGTTTTTCCAAAGATACATTGAAAGTTCTGAAAGCCATAGGGGAAGTAATGTTTTTAGTTAGATATTCTGCGGAAAACATCATCCATTTAAAAGAAAAGGCCTTTAAGTTTCGTCCTAAGATAAAACAAAAGTTCTGAACACAGCCAGAAAAATATGTCAAATATTTAGTGTATATTCGCCAAAAAATTATATTATTTTTACTACTTTAATTAACACATGAATAAAAATACTGTTAAAATCATGGAAGAGCTGTCTACAATAATTATACAATACTCTATCTTGTTTATAAAGTTTATCCAAATTATTTAACTTATTGAATATCTAGTAGAGAGTAGTATTTAATTGCATTTGTTTAATTTGTTTACTTAAATTTCTATTTTTCTAAAGATACAACAAATGCTCTGAAAACTACAGCAGTCAGAAAAATCAACCAAATATTTAGAAAAATGTACTAACAAAAGATAAGCTAATGATTTTTAAGAGAAAAAAATTAGAAAAATCTTTGGAGCAATTAAACAAATTGATGTCTATAAAATTCAATATAATTATGAAATATACAATAGATTTAACAACTTGCCTATTTTCACCTACACCGTACAGACGAGGTTATTGTGCCTTTAACGATTTGCCCGTACGGCTTACGGGCAATCTGATTTCTTTGTTGTTCTCCCTGTTTTGGCTGTATCTTTTTTTTAAGGTTAAATTAGCCGTACACATCTCCACAAAATGTTAGTATTCGAAGTGTATTCTGTTTCGTTTGAAAGCTCGGGCTTTCTGATATGTTTTGCATTTCACCGCGAGGTTTTATCTGAGTTTTTGGCTTGATTTTAGCTTGACGTTTTCTGAGACTGACCGAGAGAGATTTTTTAGAGGTAATTCCACCTACAGAAAAAACTAAAACCTACAGACAAGTGCTATGTGTGTTCACTGAAGAAAAATGACAGCAGCAAAATAATTCGAAAAGAAACTAGGTATTTTTGTCCGGGCTGGGACGTTGGACTACGCTTCTTACCCTCTTTCAAGATTTATCGCACTGAATCTGATCTTTAAAAATAAACAGGTTAAATAAATGTATTTGTAGTATTTGCATTCGAAAATAATTATGTAGTAATTGTAATCGAAAATATCTCTTATCTGCACAATTGTAAAAGTCACTTCCTTGTCTAGTGTACAAGAGTGAGAAAAGAAGATGTAAATAAGTTGTTATAAATGCTTAAAATAATTAGTAGAAATATTCCTTTTAATAATATTTTCCAGGTTACAAATGTAAAAGGAACAAAAGTATGCAATAAAAATATGGGAAATTTTTTGGATCGAATTCGGGAAGAGAATGAAAATGTTAAGGGGTTAAGAACCAGATATTGTCAAAGTTATTAAATCCAGCCTCATTAGATGACGGGGACAGCTTTTTAGATATGAAGATTCTAACCCAACTAAACTAGTGACCTTTTCAAAAATTGAAGAAAAGCGAAGAAGATGAAGACCCTCCACCAAGTGGATAGATTCTGCAGACAGGGATTTAAGAGAACTCGCAGTCCATTATTGGCGATCTACTGTCTTTGATAGAATCAGATAGAGGAAACTCATGGATACAGCCTTGACCTGTAACAGGCTGTAGTGCTGATGAAGACAGAGAAGAATAACAAAATATATTAGTTTTAATATGTTATTTAAAGCATTAATAATAATGCTAATAAATCTATCGAAGACATTTCTGCAATCAAAATACAAATCATATACTGGCCATAAAGTATTTCACCGCTGAACAGTGTGCTCCTATACTATTCTGCTTGTCCCTGCATCGTCATCTGATCCACTGTCTGGCTCCGGGTTTGCTTCACCGTGCGACATAGTCTTCGACGACCTTTTTTTTTTTTTGATAGCTTGTGAACACCCAACAACATGTCGTCTACTGCTGGTTTCACCGCTTCATTCATCAACTTTGTATAAGTACTAAGAACTGTAGATCGCAAAAAACCCACGACCCGTGCAGTTTCGGATATACTTGTTCCCAGCCTTCGAGCCATTATAATCTGCCCTCCATCAAAATCGCTTAGATACTCTGCCTTTCCCATCACACACAGAAGTAAGTGGAAGAATGATTTTTCAGACTCTCCAGCAGCAGTTAACTTCCACATCCACTTGATCACATGCCTTCCACGTCATCCAGTCGAGTTCATTGCAAACTGTACTGGTGGTAATGTCTAATGTTATAATGGTATAATGTTTTGGCTCTTGAGTATGTATATATATATATATATATATATATATATATATATATATATATATATATATATATATATATATATATATATATATATATATATATATATATATATATATATATATATATATATATATATATATATATATATATATATATATATATATATATATATATATATATATATATATATATATATATATACATATATATATATATATATATATATATATATATATATATATATATATATATATATATATATATATATATATATATATATATATATATATATATATATATATATATATATATATATATATATATATATATATATATATATATATATATATATATATATCGATTGTTGACTTCGAGTGTAGGGACCCCTGCGGAGAAGGTATAGATGATGGAATGGAACAAGCGTAACGGTTATGTAACCGTGAGTTATGGAACAGGGTCTAAGAATAATGTTAGCTTTCACAAAAAGGGCTAATGAGCGCACCTGCACTCCCAACGGGGTTGCAGATGTGGGAAAATTTCACCAAACAAGAGATTGGCAAAGAAGAAAAAGGGGCTTTAAAACCGAGGTGAAGAGTTGGGAAACAGAATTAAAAAAGCAGTTGAAGTCGGTATTCAAGAGTAGCTGGACATCGAAATCCCAAGCGCTGTTCGGCTGCATCGCCGTTCAGTACGCCCCAATCCCGGACCGACACTCCGCAAGAGGAAAGCCCCTTCCTGCTCCCCTGTGCCTGTAATGGAGGTAAAACAGATTTAACATATCCATAACTGTCATTCAGGACTCTGTTAGTAATTCAATGTTGTGATTAAGGAATAACGCATAACTATAGAGAATTGTAATATTTATTGTGTAAATATGAATATAAAACATAAATAATTGCTGGTTATGTTATATGGTAATAAGGATAACAATTTGTAAATAGTTTACAGAATAAATGTCTTAATCTAAATATAATGTATCATATTTTTACTGTGGTTCCCCTTTGTAAATGAACACTGGTGTTAATGTTTAAGTACGTTACAACAGTGCCAAAACACTATATATGTGTCTATTAAACAATCAAAATTTCATCTTTATTTCCATTTACTCTCTAATAAACGTTTGTTATCAATGCATGCTGTTGTACTAATGTTTGTCAAACTCTCAGTTTTATCCCTATATCGTTTACGAGATAACAACACACCATCGAATGACAAGACTTTACGAAACAAACATTCAGCATTATCTACTTCATTTAGCATATAATGTGATTTTCTTTCTCCGCATTATCTAACTAAAGCCCTATTTCACCCCACATATTTCATTCATTCCGAAAGCTTACAAAAGAACCAAGGTACAATGCGGCTCATATACTCTGCTGTAAATCCGCAGAATATAAGGGCATTTGCCTGCGACAGTTTTATTTATTCTTTGTGAGATAACCTCCCTCGGCAATGCTCATTTTGAACGAAATCACCCTGCTATGCTATTTGTAAAAGTTAGCACGTGAATGTTTTGTGCTTGGTTTGTTCCATATGTTAGCCCATTCTTCCATAGCAGTCAAATACAGCTGTTGTTCAAAATATCACCAATTTGTTTTGTTCCCTTCTGGAACAATGCCTTAAAACTGCCTTCGCCGAAGAAAAAAAAGGAGAGAAAAATCTATTGTTGCCAAAAGTGTATGATAACAAATTTTGTACGCTTTTTTTAATGTCGTAACTCACGTTATTTCATGATAACATTAAATGTTACATAAAGGGTTTTAATTGAAGTTTTTTTTCTTCAAAGTTTCATTTATTTCCCTTCTGTCTAGATAATAAAATAGTTAAGGGTTTATTTTTTTGTTTGTTTAAAGTAAACAATACTTTTTGCGAAAGATATAATTATCTTCCTTTAAAATAAATGCCTGGAAACATTTTTTTAACTGCAAATACTTTTATAAGTTAGTTTTCAGAACTTTCTTAGTTTAATGTAATCCATAAAAAGAGTTCTATTAATTAATTCCAAAAAAGTTTATTGATGAATATTCACATTTTGCACACATTAAAATTAAAAAGAGATCTTTGTGTGTTTCATACAAATAAAAATTGTACATTTTAACAATATAAATAAAAGCAATATCAAGCTTATTAACAATATGAAGACATCAACTTTTTCTTTCTTACTAATTAAGATATTTGTTAGATGTTTCATATTTTGAATATACTATTTAAATAATTTATAGAATTGATTTCCAATTTTTAAAAAATTATATGTCATATATATTGTTCATAATTTTTATTTCTTTTTTTAATCCACCATTTTGCATCTCAAGCCGATTTGAATTTTAAGATGAGTTTTAAAAATGAAATATAAAATAAATTTAAATAAAAGTAATATTTAAATGACGTCACGACATTTTATGTTTTACTATCAACAAAAGTAACCCAACTTTGTCAACTTTAAACATATAATAATCGGTCAAGGGACCGGTAATGTATATGTAAAAAATGCAATGAGTAATGAATTATTTTTTTCTTCTTTATGTTTGTAATACATAAAAATTGTCACTACACAAATTTGTTTGATTATAGTTTCATTATTTGTATTATTGTATCATTATTTTTTTTATATTATTTGTTTGATTAACCAAAGCTTATTTGTTTATTTCCTTAATAATATCCATATTTCATACATTCAATCAGGAAACATAAAATCTGATTATTAAATTACCTATGGTAGAAATAAGTATGTATTAAGTGTTGGTATGTTCAGTGTTAATAAAGAAAAATACAACCAGAATATATCCTAATACGCCTTTGAAAATAGAGTTAAAATTAAGTAGAATTAAGATAGAAACATTTATTTTATAGTACACTGTGGTAGAATTGTTATGGTATTTCTATGGTAGTAAACATAGTATCGGTAAAGAAATGTTTACTTATCAATTAAATATTTCTTTTACGGTTATTAGCATTTTAGTTGCTCAAAGAAACTTATCACGTGATGAATGCTCATCAAGACAAACACAACACTGCCATGTTGCAGAAATAACCTGCTAAGTTGTGTAATATACACTCATGTCCATAAATTAAGGATAATTCAGAATCAAACAGAAATTCAGCTCTAAAATAAAAATTTCACCTGTAGAATGATCACACACATCTTGAAGAATAATATGCAAATTGCAGGAAACCACCAGATGGCGCGGATAGTACGTCACAATGACAAGAGTGTATGGAAGGGGTATATAAGGAATGGTAGCAAAGAAGTAAAATTCTTTACAAGCGCTTTAAAAGCCTTTCAGTGCAATAACCGCATAGTTATGGCACAAAGGAAGCATTTGGATGATTTTTTACGTGGTAGAATTATCGGACGACTGGAATGTGAATGTACCGAGCTGGAAGTATCCGAGAAACTTGGAATCGCCCAGAGTGTCATCTCCAGGCTTTGGCAACGATTCAAACATAATGGTAATGTGAGTAGATGTTACAGCACAGGTCACCCCCGAGTTACTACGCCGAATGATGACCGGTATTTGGCAGTTACTGCCAAAAGAAACAGACGGAACACAGCATCAGACCTGTCTCGTCAGCTCTCTTCAGCTACCGGTACGACAGTTTCAAGGCAGACCGTGTACAGACGCTTAGGGAACATTGGTCTATATGCTCGTAGGCCTGTCAGATGTAACGATGACAGACCACATCTATCGGGATGTCATTCTGGAACAACATGTACGTTTGTTTCGGGGCTCCATGGGTCCTGAATTTCTGTATATGTATGGCAACGGCCGACCTCACCGTGTAATCAGATTGATAATCTGATACTCAGCATGCGTAGGCGTTGTAACTGTTGTATTGCATCGTCCTGGAGACATATTCCGTATTAACCATCATACTAACCATGTTATACTGTTTTCTGTAAATAGGTTCTTTTTTAAAATTTGCTCCAGGGAGTAAAAATCGCACTTTTTATTAATTATGTCAAACATATAGCCTCTTTTTTGCTCTTTACCTTTTGTTTAATAAATAGACTTTACAAATAAGTCAAATTTGTTTTCCTTTTGTCTCTTTCATTGCCTGAACTTCATTATACTTAATTTATGGACATGAGTGTATGTTTAATAACAACGAGTAGCTCTCTAAAACTCTTGATTTTTTTTGCCAATTTCTCTCACTTCAAGAACGTTAACTATATTATTTTACAATCAACAGATAGTCTGTCAATATTTTGCTTCGTAGAAGGTCAAGAATATAAATAAATGTAATCTATGACCGGTCCTGCAGTATTTATGGTTTCATTAGTGCCGAGATTCGCAGATAAGTCATGTTCACCTGAAACATTCATAAAACTTCAAAAATCGTTCTTTAGGCATAATAAATAAAAAAATGTAGAAGAAAATAATTAAATTACAATTTTTCAATGAATCATTCCTATTGATATTTTTCGCAACAATTATACACTCAAGATCCAAAACATTATGACCACCTGTCAACAATGAATTGGCCCACCTTTGGCGCTTCAACACTTTGTTGTCATGGAGACCACAAATCCTTGGTAGATGGTCGGAGACAGATTGTAGCAGAAGTTTAAGCAACGGTTACGCAAATCCGAGATATTGAAATTGGTGGTCTTTGAACTGTGAGTTGCTCTTCCATGACATCTCATATGTGTTCTATGGGATTGAGATCTGGTGAATTAGGCGGCTAGGACATTAACTGAAATTCAGCATCGTGTTCCTGGAACCACTCCAACACAATTTTAACCTTGTGACAAGGGGCGGTATCCTGTTGGAACATTCCATTTCCAGCTGTAAAAACAGATACCATGTAATGGTGCAACGGGTTCGCATTGATGTTCAGATACCCTGTATCATTCATGGTCTGTTCTACCACAACCACGGGTACCAGAAACGCCCGAGAGAACATACCCCAAATCCTAATACTGCCACCATCAACCTGTGTATGGCCTACTGGACATTGAGGGAGAAACTGTTCGTCTGGTAGGTGGCGTATTCTCACACGGCCATCGGCGGGATGAATGACAAACCTTGATTCATCTGACCAAGAAACTCTCTCATACTGATCCACCAGTCTTAATGTACTCCGGACCCCCAGAGTAGGCGCAGTTGGCAATGACGCTTAATAAGCAAAGGCACACGAGTGGGACGTTTGCTGCGTAGACCCATATCAAACAGTGTCCGCTGAATAGTGTTTTGAAATACTATTCTACTTGGCCCTGCATTGTATTGGGTTGTCACATGAGCCAATGTCTGGCCCCGGTTTTTCTTCACCATGCGAGACAGTCTCCGACGACGTTTTTGTTTGATAGCGTGTGGACGTCCAACACCATGTCGTCTACTGCTAGTTTCACCGTCATTCATCCACTTTGCATAAGTACTAACAACTGTAGATCGCGAACAACCCACAAGTCATGCAGTTTCGGAAATACTTGTTCCGAGACATTACATTCTGCGTTCTATTAAAATCGCTTAGATCCGCAGCCATGACAAACAGAAGTAATTGAAAGAATGATTCTTTAGCCTCTCTAGCAGCAGTTAAATACCACTTCCACCTGATCACGAGCCTTCCACGTCATCCAGGAGAGTTCGTTGCAAAATGTAGGGGTGGACGTAATATTTTGGCTCTTGAGTGTGTATATATATATATATATGTATATATACATATATATACATATTTATATATATATATATGCATATGTATATATATATATATATATATATGCATATGTATATATATAAATATATATATATATATATATATATATATATATATATATATATATATATATATATATATATATATATATATATATATATATATATATATATATATATATATATAAATATATATATATATATATATATATATATATATATATATATATATATATATATATATATATATATATATATATATATATATATATATATATATATATATATATATACATATATATACATATATACATACATATACATATATATATACATATATATATATATATATATACATATATATATATATATATATATATATATATATATATATATATATATATATATATATATATATATATATATATATATATATATATACATATATACATATATACATATATATATATATATATATATATATATATATATATATATATATATATATATATATATATATATATATATATATATATATATATATATATATATATAAATATATATATATATATATATAATATATATATATATATATATATATATATATATATATTATATATATATATATATATATATATACATATATATATACATATATATATATATATATATATATATATATATATATATATACATATATATATATATATATATACATATATATATATATATATATATATATATATATATATATATATATATATATATATATATATATATATATATAAATATATAAATATATATATATATACATATATAGGTATATATATATATATATATATACATATATATACATATATATACATATATACATATATATATACATATATATATATATATATATATATATATATATATATATATATACATATATATATATATATATATATATATACATATATATATATACATATACATATATACATATATATATACATATATATATATATATATATATATATATATATATATATATATATATATATACATATATATATATATATATATATATATATATATATATATATATATATATATATATATATATATATATATATATATATATATATATATATATATATATATATATATATATAAGCACACATACACGTTATTCTATACGAAAAAGAGAAACTTTTCAAGTTGTCAAGAATTATGTCAAGTAGTAAAATTTATGGAGATCTTAATTGTATAAAATATTTCAGTTTGAGGTTAACATTGTATAGCAAACCTTATATTTAAAACTTAAATAAGGGTAAGTGCTATTAAGAAAATAAACTACCTTAAATGTTGTATTAAAGACAATTGTTGGTACGAGATGGCTTATATCTTATATCTTAGATTTGTTGAAATTCTTCACGCAAAAAAGCATAGCATGTTGACTTATAAAACTTTTATATTATAAATAAAAGTTTACTAATATAACTAGAACTTTACTATTATAACTCTAGTATAACTTTACTAATTATAATTGATATGCATATCTTACAGGTAAACATGATTGTCAGAATTATTTTAAAAATGTTATTATTCAGTAATATATACAATAACAATGTACCTTAAAGTTATCAAAATGAATTATTATATATAGTATATTTTAGATACTGATATCATAATTTATTTTGGAAACATCTTTTGTATTTTATATGCTATCGAAAATTAAAGAAAAGTTCCGTTGAATTCACGCAATGCATGTGACATATTCATATAAATGGAGAAAATAAAGTTTTAAGAAATCCTCATTAGCTCTAGCTAAATTCAAACAATGTATTTGAATAAGAGAGAAATCCTCATTTCTACTATGAAACTAACTCGTAAAACTTTCCTTAATAAAAATGAATAACAGCTCAACTTTCAATATTTGAATTTATGATTTCCCAAAACCTTTTTCATTTTATTAGAGAAGTTCACTCTCATTAAATATTTCCCTTTACCCGTGGTTTGATAAGGCAACGAAAATGAATTGCAAATTGCCCAATGAATAAATTTGTAATCTTTATGATCTGTAATTTACTCTTATAAGGCTTTGATGTACCTTTGAAGCCCAGGTTAGAGAACCTATTCAAGAATTTAAGCAAGTAATAGATAATTTAAATATATATATCATATATATCACAATTAAAACTATATTCTTTATACATTAAACACTTTATTATGTGTGTTACTAATACCCTTATAATCCATACATTTTTTTAATATAAATATGCTTCATTGTTCCAATCCCAAACATCAAAATTTCCATATGTTATTTAAAGCATCGTTGATAAATTATTCGTGGTTAATTACCATTGTACGTATAACCAATTTAGATTTAAAAAATTGTGTTACACCATTTCCATAATGTTTGAAATTTTCAAACATAATGTTTTTGACTTCTTTCATGATATTTTATGAATATTTATGTTTATTATTTTGTTTTTATTTCGTTTATTATTTATGTTTATTTTTTGTTATTATTTTTATGAATATACATTAAACACTTTATTATGTGCGCAACTAATACCCCTAGAGTCCATACAGTTTTGAATATCAATATATTTCATGGTTAACGATCATTGTTTATATGTTAAACATCAAAGTTTTAGGTGTTATTTAAAGCATCGATGATTAATTATTCGTGGTTAATTAACATTATACGTATAACAAATCTAGATTTTAAAAAAATGTTTTACACCATTTTCATAATGTTTGAAATTTTCGAACATAATGTTTTTGACTTCTACCATGATATTTTATGAATATTAATGTTTATTACTTTGTTTTATTTTTTTGCTTATTATTTATATTTATTATTTGTTATTATTTTTATGACTTTTATACATTAAACACTATTATATGCGTAACTAATACCCTTAGAGTCCATACAGTTTTGAATATTAGTATATTTCATGGTTAACGATCATTGCTCATATGCTAAACATTAAAACTTTTAGGTGTTACTTAAAGCATCGATGATTAATTATTCGTGTTTAGTTACCATTATACGTATAACAAATCTAGATTTAAAAAAAAGGTTTTACACCATTTTCATAATGTTTGAAATTTTCGAACATAATGTTTTTGACTTCTACCATGATATTTTATGAATATTAATTTTTATTACTTTGTTTATTTTTTTGCTTATTATTTATATTTATTATTTGTTATTATTTTATGTCATTTATACATTAAACACTATTATGTGAGTAACTAATACCCATAGAGTCCATACAGTTTTGAATATTAGTATATTTCATGGTTAACGATCATTGCTCATATGCTAAACATTAAAACTTTTAGGTGTTACTTAAAGCATCGATGATTAATTATTCCTTGTTAATTGCAATTATACACATAACAAATATATATTTTAAAAACTGTTTTAGACCACCTTAATGTTTGAAAATTTTAAACAAAATATATTTGACATCCTTCATGATACTTTATGAATATTTACAGCCCAATTTTAATCTGCATAATAGTAAGGGTAAGTAAATGTTTAATGTTTATTATTTGTAAATTTTTTTATTAATTTAATATTATGGTCTTGTTATATATACGCCTAATACAGACACATAAATTATTTTAATTAAAAATATGGCTAATACATAAACCAATTTTTTAAATGGGAGAAACACATATTAAAAAGAGTTAAGCAAATTATATAAGCCGTATTGCCAGAATGTTCAATAAATTTCTTCTGTAAATTTATCAAATAAATGTGAAATTCGGAAGAAAATTATACCCATTGAGAGAAGGTAGCTTTAGGAATAAAAATATTTCTGATATAATTACCTTATTTTTTTAATATTATTACAAATTATTAGATTTCACTTTAGTTTAATTGAGTTCAGAGCAGCATTTTTGGAAAGGTTTCTATTTTTAAAAATAACCTAACATGAAATACATTAGACATAGAATGTGTATTTGGCAGATCTCCCAAAATGTCGATGTTCAGAGAGAATTCCCTGATATTGTGCTAGGAAAGGAAAGAAAATTGCACTTTATAAAATATAACCTGTATGGATTTTTAGAGTACGTAACATAATATCAAATATCAAAATACAATTATTTCTTTATTTTTTATTCAGTTATAATGTATCATTTACCTTCAGGTTACAGTAAAATGTGAAGTAAACAGGAAAACAATATGATGTCGCAATGGAATTTAAATCTCTTTTATAATATTAGTCTAAGTTATTTCTCCGTCTGTCCTCGAGTTTATGAAGCGGTTGGATCTGGAATGGATAGAGGCATCGATACTGTATTCTTGATGAGTTAGGGTTGGCAAAATTCAAAGCGAATCGAAAATAAAATCAATTTTTTCGATCGTTCAATGAAAATTAAATTTTTTTAAGAGCTAATCATTTAATGACATTATGTAAATAGATGAAAATAACAATTTTTCTAGCAGTATGACGTCAATCTTTAACTATCACATTTAATCTTTTCATTTTTTTAAATTTTTAAAAAATCGTCTGCATTATTTTTATACTTTATCACTGAACTTAGAAATTAAGTAAATAATTTTTCTTTTATAATTGGCTTAAATAATAGATTATATGTAAAAATTTTAAGTTTAATCATCGATTATTTTTGTTGCAAGGAAATTTTTATCGCTGGCATTAACAACAAATTATTTTCATAAAACTCTAGGAGTCTATTTCACGGACGAATAAACATCTAGCAATTTAGTTATATATCTTTGAAATTTAAGAAGTTTGTTCGTTTGTTTTTTATACATAACCACACGATTTGCAATAGATTCGCTAAATTTTTTACATCATTCATATATACCACCAAATAATCATTGTCAATATTAAAACCTCTCCTGTCCATCCTATCACGTAATAAGACAAGATAAATTAAATTTGGCAACTAACATGCTGTCAGAAAATATAAACAAATTATTCAGCTTATACCAGATAATTCTCAGCCAAAAAAACAAATTTTTTTCCCTGCTTCAAAGGGAATTTTACAATTCTAAGAAATTAAAATGTTTACTGATTCCATCATATTTACTGACTATATGATAGTAAAATATATAAAAGATAATTATAATCAAAAGAAATTCTTTATTTATTTAAGAACACAGTCGAAAGTTAAACGAGAAGGCTTAAATGCTTTTAAAAACATTACTCTAAGGTAACATAAAATGGAAGATTTTATATATTAAATATAGTTTTATTTATAATGATGTTTACTACCCTGCCTCAAAGAGAATTTTACAATTCTAGGATATTAAAAAGTTTACTGATTCCATCATATTTACTGACCATATGATAGTAAAATATATAAAAGATAATTATAATCAAAAGAAATTCTTTATTTAAGAACACAGTCGAAAGTTAAACGAGAAGGCTTAAATGCTTTTAAAAACATTACTCTAAGGTAACATAAAATGGAAGATTTTATATATTAAATATAGTTTTATTTATAATGATGTTTACTACCCTGCCTCAAAGGAAATTTTACAATTATAGGAAATTAAAAAGCTTACTGATTTCATCATATTTACTGACCATATGATAGTAAAATATATAAAAGATAATTATAATCAAAAGAAATTCTTTATTTATTTAAGAACGCCGTCGGAAGTTAAAAGAGAAGGCTTTAATGCTTTTAAAAACATTACTCTAAGGTAACATAAAATGGAAGATTTTATATATTAAATATAGTTTTATTTATAATGATGTTTACTACCCTGCCTCAAAGGAAATTTTACAATTATAGGATATTAAAAAGTTTACTGATTCCATCATATTTACTGACTATATGATAGTAAAATATATAAAAGATAATTATAATCAAAAGAAATTCTTTATTTATTTAAGAACGCAGTCGAAAGTTAAACGAGAAGGCTTAAATGCTTTTAAAAACATTACTCTAAGGTAACATAAAATGGAAGATTTTATATATTAAATATAGTTTTATTTATAATGATGTTTACTACCCTGCCTCAAAGGAAATTTTACAATTATAGGAAATTAAACAGTTTACTGATTCCATCATATTTACTGACTATATGATAGTAAAATATATAAAAGATAATTATAATCAAAATAAATTCTTTATTTATTTAAGAACACAGTCGAATGTTAAACGAGAAGTCTTATGCTTTTAAAAACATTACTCTAAGGTAACATAAAATGGAAGATTTTATATATTAAATATAGTTTTATTTATAATGATATTTACTACCTGCCTCAAAGGAAATTTTACAATTATAGGAAATTAAAAAGTTTACTGATTCCATCATATTTACTGACTATATGATAGTAAAATATATAAAAGATAATTATAATCAAAAGAAATTCTTTATTTATTTAAGAACACAGTCGAATGTTAAACGAGAAGTCTTAAATGCTTTTAAAACATTACTCTAAGGTAACATAAAATGGAAGATTTTATATATTAAATATAGTTTTATTTATAATGATATTTACTACTTTTTAATAAATTATAAAAATAATATGCGTAGTTAAATCTAAAAATGTAATTTGTAAACAGTTTGTTAAAGCCTCCATGGTAATGAGTTTTTAATTTTTACAGTTTTTTATATTTTTATCCTTTTTATCAAAACTGAGTAACAGAAATAAGCATTACATAAAATGTTTAAAAGGATTTTCCCCATTCAGTTTATTTGCTGTAGAAAGTACAGGATGCAAACAGACTGAAAAATATCTCCACATCTCCACTTTCTTCTCTAAACTTTTCTTTCTAGGAATATTTAACGTTACTTCGGATTTTGTTTCACTTTTCGGTGATTTTATTTTTCCGTACTTAAATGAGATTAGATCGCATGAGAAATAAATTCCGTAACTCTTGATAAAATTAGGACAGTCAATACCAAATATCCTTAGTAAAAAATAAATAAACTCACATTGGATTTCTTCTGCAAGAAAAAAATTTTCAAAATAGTCTTTTTGAGCAGTCGGAAAAAGAAATAAATTCAGGGTATACGCTGCAGGGATATCCTACAAAACGAAATTCAAGCAAATTTCAGAATCTAAATCTTTATTGCCCTGCTTTATAACTCTATTATATGGATCTCCTACATACTCTGAATTTTTAAAACCATTATCTATTTTTCATGCGAGTAATAGTAAAATAGTTACGCATTTTTATTTCATTTGATTCAAAATAATTTAATCTGGGATATTTTTGCATTTCAACCTTTTAAAATTACTCTTTTATAATTTTCTACGTTATAATCTATTAGTACAGCGTCTTTAAAATATTTCGTGATACTCCACTAATTAATGTTATTTTAGTTTATTTATATTATTATCATTCCAGTATGAAATTCAATAAGGAAGCATTTTCATTGCAAAATATCTACAAATAATATATTTCGTCAATCATAAAAACCAATAATAAAAGGAAAAATTCAGTAAGCAGATGATATATATATATATATATATATATATATATATATATATATATATATATATATATATATATATATATATATATATATATATATATATATATATATATATATATATATATATATATATATATATATCATTTAATTGTGATACCAATCAGCTAAAGAGCTCACAACGCCAATTAGTAACTTCGTAAGTTGTTAGTAAGTAATACTGTTTTATAATTTTCTACGTTATAATTTATTAATACAGAGTCTTTAAAATATTTCGTGATCTTCACTAATTAATGTTATTTTATTTTATTTATATTATTATCATTCCAGTGTGTAACTCAATAAAGAAGCATTTTCATTGCAAAATATCTACAAATAATATGTTTCGTCAATTATAAAAACCAATAATAAAAGCAAACATTCAGTAAACAGATTATTAATATATATAGCATTTAATTGTGATACCAATCAGATAAAAATCTCACAACGCCAATTAGTAACTTCGTAAGTTGTTAGTAAGTTGTACTCTTTTATAATTTTCTACGTTATAATTTATTAATACAGCGTCTTTAAAATATTTCGTGATACTTCACTAATTAATATTATTTTATTTTATTTATATTATTATCATTCCAGTGTGTAACTCAATAAAGAAGCATTTTCATTGCAAAATATCTACAAATAATATGTTTCGTCAATTATAAAAACCAATAATAAAAGCGAACATTCAGTAAGCAGATTATTAAAATAGAGCACTTAATTATGATACCAATTAGCTAAAAAGCTTACAACGCCAATTAGTAACTTCGTAAGTTGTTAGTAAGTTGTACCCTTTTATAATTTTCTAAGTTATAATTTATTAACACAGTGTCTTTAAAATATTTCGTGATACTTCACTATTTAATGTTATTTTATTTTATTTATAATATTATCATTTCTGTATGTAATTCGATAAAGAAGCACTTTCATGGCAAAATACCTACGAATAATATGCTTCGTTAATACGAATAATATGCTTCGAATAAAGCATATAATAATCCTGGCAGGCGATTACATTTATTAAATTATCACATAAATAGCTAAAAGATAACATTTTTTAGCATTATGACGTCATTACTTTAACCAATAATTTCTAATTTTACTTAAATAATGTTTGCATTATTTTTATATATTTTATTACTGAACTTAGATATTACATAAGTACATTTCTTTTATATTTGACTTAAATAATAGATTAGGTACATATGTGATAATTTTAAATTTACTCATAGATTATTTTTTGTTGCAAAATAATTCTCAGACCAAAAACAAACCATTTTTTTACCTGCCTCATAAGGTACTTTACAATTCTGGAAAATTAAAAATTTTACTGATTCCTTTATATGACGGGTTGTATGCTAGTTCTCAATAAGCGTGTAAGACCTAAATTCACATTTCAGAATTTATTCTGTAGGATTTATCATATCGTGAAACTATATCTGCTTTCATAGTAATGGAAACATAGAGAATCTTTTAGAGTTTCTTAAACATTTTCTTTGACTACAAACAATTAACCCTTTCGAGAGCCATTTATTTTTCCCACAACGTTTTAAAACTTTCAAAAGAGAAGTGCTAATTGTATTCAAGGGATTGCATTCTTAGGAAAAAAAATAATAAAAAAATAAAAAGGGTTAGTGTTAGACTGTAAAAATGAGTCTTTAAACAAATATAATCACTAAATGATAAGAAATAAGAGGTTTGAGGTCAAAAGATCTGATAAGCATTAATTATATTTTATTAAAATTTTATTAATGTCATGATATGTTATATCGGTTGTAAATTATATAGCGTATCAATTTCAGACTTCAATATGTAGAATCGTACCGTATACTGTATTTTGAGTGATTCGTTAACTATGCAAAAAATATAATCTCCAAATCTCCTTTACTCGTCTGTCCTATCTATTTACACATTGTGCAATACGTTCTTATTAGCTCCATCCCAAGTAGGCGCATGCATACTATAAAACACATAAAGTTCGGACTCACCCACATGAATTTATCTTTGACGTTTGAGACATTTGTTCACATCAATAATTTGTCACTGTAGAAAGACCATACCTGTTCTTTTAAACCCAAAACAAAAGATCACAAACTGCTTTAGATCCCTTACAATGTTGTTATATGAAAATGACCTATTTGATGGAGAGAAAGGGGGTGTCATAGGTCATTTTAATGTATCATCTCTTTTCCATATCAAATCTGCTTTGCTCTATCTGCTTTATATAAGGCTGTATATCGATTATTTTGTTTATGACATCGAGTAATTGATAACTGATTCTCTGCCTGAAACTTTCTGTATTCAGAATGTAAGTTTACGATTTCTTCTATATACGCTACATAATAATAGCCTAAGTTATATGCCCGTATGTCCAAGAATTTATGAAGCGGTTGGATCTGGAATGGATAGGAGCATCCATATTGGATATTTGATGAGTTGGTGTTAGCAAAATTCAAAGTAAGTCTTTAAAACGTTCAAAATCCACGCCTTCTTCCCTTTTCGTTTAATATCATAATTCCAATCCCCGGTCAAGAGCAGGTGATTAAATTTATCAATTTATCACATAATAAATAGGTAAAAACAATTTTTTAGCATTATGACGTCATTCTTTTAACCATCTCATTTAATCATTTCTTATTTCAAATTATTTAACAATCGTATGTATTGTTTTCATGCGTTTTATTGCTGAACTTAGATATGATATAAATACTTTTCTTTAATATTTGGCTTAAATAATAGATTAGGTACATGTGGGATGATTTTAAATTTAATCATCGATTACTTTTTGTTACAGTGAAAATTCTATCACAGGTATTAACAACAAATTCTTTTCATATAAGTCTAGGAGTCTATTTCCCGGAATAATAAATATCTGGCGTTTAAGTTATATATCTTTTAAAATTAAGAAGTTTGGTCGTTTGTGTGTTTGCTTTTTTATACGTATCCACGCGGTTTGACTAAATGAATTCAACGTGGTTCTTAACTGCATTCACAGTAGCTGGAGACTTTATAGGAGTATGAAGATAAACAAATTATCGAGCGTGCATGATATAATTCTCAGCCAAAAAACAAACTATTTTTACCTGCCTCATAAGGTACTTTGCAATACTGGAAAATTAAAATTTTTACTAATCTCGTCATATGACGGGCTTTGTGCTAGTTTTTCATGAATATATTGTTAAGTTAAATTCATTAAACTTTGATAAGTTTATTTCATTATTATGGATTTCGGTAACCCAGTGGAAAATTAAAGTTGAATTTTCTCCCTTGTTTTTAAGCCAACGACCTGTATGAATTTGAAAATAATTACATTACTTCAGTTTACAATCAGTTTTGTTAATTTTTTGCTAAATAATATAGGAAGTTCTAGAGAAAAGTAAGTTCAACAAGAAAAAAAATTAATTGTATTAATTATTAAACTGTAAAAAAGAAGCTATCAATTTTGGGAAAAAAAATTGTACCTTATCAAAACAAGAGAGATGAAAATCCAAAGAACTCCAATAGTGAATATTTATCTTTAAATAAATAATAGTGACCAGTAGAGAAAATATTAACCTGCTCCACTAGTGTTTTTACGGAGATAAGATTTTGCATTCCATATTGAAGTCCAATGAAGGACATGCTACAAATTTGCTCGTTAAATTTCTCTTTCAAAATGACTTCTTTGTAGTCTTTTGAAAATATTCAAGAGAGGAATTCTTCTTTTTCCTGAAACACTCAATCTGAAAATAGCTTTTAACTTGATAACAGTCTTAGAAGAAGTCAGAGTTGGATTTAATGGTCTCCATTTAGTGCTTTTGGAATACTAACTACTACGAGAGATAATTTTTATTGTAGTCCCAATTTGAATTTCAACAGTTACCTACATAAATCATTTGAAAAACCCAACTAAATGTCATGAAAAAAAGATTACAAAAGATTTATTTTTTATAATTTCTTTTAGTTAATATTATAAAAAGAAGTTATAAATCTTTTATAATTTTAAAAAAATCTGGAGGATTGGCTTTTTAGATTTAAAATCCTGTGAGGTGGATTTTTTTTATAAAGTTTCCTATTTTTTCCATAATTTTTTTAATACATTTTTGAGAAAGCTTATGAATAATTTCGTCATTTCTTAACGTACTTTAGCCAGCTGATGTAGAAATGGTAGGCAGCTGGCTTTCCGTACTAAAGACCGATTGTTCGAATCCAGTTGCTATTATAAATGTTCGCGGTCGTTCTTAAAGGAACTTACGCAATAATTTCTGGTTATATTATAATCCGATTGAAGAAAATATTTTACCTGTAGCTTCTAACCAAACCAAAATAAGTTTAGCCTACTTTATTAAAAAGTACGCTGCCAAGTGTGCAATAAAACACCACATTAGTATGAGAATTTAAATTAGATTTTGGAGTTATGTTACAATTATATGATTTTATAAGTAATATAAGAAGATGAATATTTGCATTTTTTTATTAAAAGAATCCTATATTTTACCAGAAAATTTTAGTATTTTTTTTAGAAAGATTATGAATAATTCTGGTAATTTTTAACCACATCATTGCACAATGTCCAGTAAAACTTGGAAATTAATATGTCATTAAGACGAGGGCTCAATTTAGAGATTAAAATTATACTGTCATTGTGTGCTAATTAATATGAGAACATAAATTTGATTATAATGTATTAAAATGACATCCTATTTTATTTCCTGAAGAATTGAGTACATTTTTTTATAAATATTATAAATAATTCTATTATTTTCTAACTGCTCATTGAAGAATACCCAGTAAGACGTGGAAAGCAATATGCCATTATGACAAGAGCACAAATTAGAGATTGAAGTAATACTGTAATTCTGTGCTATATAATATGAGAACATGGATTTTATTATCTTTTATTAAAAGGACATCCTATATTTTTCAAAAAGAACTGTTTAGTACACATTTTTAAAGAAATCTTATGAATAATTCTGGTATTTCCTAACCACATCATTGCAGAATAACCAGTAAAACTTGAAGACTAATATGTCATTAAGACGAGGGCTCAATTTAGAGATTGAAATTATATTGTAATTGTGTGCTAAGTAATATAAGAAGATAAATTTCCCTATAATTTATAAAAATGACATCCTATTTTATTTCCTGAAGAATTGAATACATGTTTTTTTTTTATAAAGCTTATAAATAGTTCTATTCTTTCCTAACCATTCAATGCAAAGTACCCAATGAAAAGTGGAGATTAATATGCCATTAAGACGAAAGCTCAAATTAGAGATTGAAGTAATATTGTAATTCTGTGATATATAATAAGAACATGAATTTTATTATCATTTATTAAAAGGACATCCTATTTGGCGAGAAGAACTGTTTAGTACACTTTTTTTAGAAATATAATGAATAATTCTCGTATTTCCTAACTACATCACTTGAGAATGCCCGTAAAACGTGGAGAGCGATATGTCATTAAGATGAAGGCTCAATTTAGAGATTGAAATTATATTGTAATTGTGTGTTAAGTAAAATGGGATGATGAATTTGAGTATATTATATTAAAAGACATCCTATTTGTTTCCTGAAAAATTGAGTACATATATTTTGATAAAGCTTATAAATAGTTCTATTATTTCCTAACCATTCAATGCAGAGTATCCAGTAA
>CM063505.1:121050230-121097730 GCA_032207245.1 Pardosa pseudoannulata | reverse complement strand
CGTTAACCGATTAATGTACATGCTCAAGTTAACTCCAGTGTGCTAAACTGGCCAAACTGCACACTAGAGATAATTTGCACGGCGTTGTACTTTTGTAGATATTGCGCTGTGTGTTGTGCTAAAAGATATAGCAAAGGAAAATGGTAAAGAAAAGAGAGTCGTTACAAGTGTAATAATTGCAATGTTGTACTAAAAGAGATAGCAAAGAAAAAAGGAAAAGAAAAGAGAGTCGTTACAAGTGTAATAGTTGCAATGTTGGGCTATGTGTTTCACCTTGTTTCGAAATATATCACGGAAAAAAATTTTGATTAATTTTATATATACTAATATTGTTATTATTTATGTTTTAAAGGCTTAAATAAGTATTTTTACTGATAATAATGTTTATAATGAAGTGAGCATTCGAAAATAACGATAAAACAATTCGATGTGCGTGTAATATTACAATATTCGACTGTTTTCTCGAAGTTATCAAAATCCAAAATCGCAATAAAACTTTTGATTATTTTTATATTTTTGTAATATTCTTCGCAAGACAACTTTCTAAAGAGAGTTTTTTACATTAAAAATTGATTTTTTGGCTGTCCAATTTTTTTAAAAAACTGTACATTCAGGGGTTAAACAGGTACAAAATGAAAATGATATATAACTATGATATTACTTAAATATATATCCGTTTTTAATCTAAAAACTAACATTTTCAATAATTTATAATACTCAGCAATTATTAATAGAACAATAAATAACCTCAAATTTTATTAATTCTATAAAAGTATTATATGTGTGTATAATACTTTAAAATTATTAAAGCTGCTAAATACTATTAAAGCTGCTAAAAGTAGTGTCTGTTAACGGGATAGCAGCCTTCTTATACAGTATTAAAACCGAAGTATGCATAATCTTTCTCACCTCTCTTAAAGCCTTAGAAAAGTCTTCTTTTTTTCAAAGTTTAAAAAGGGAAAAATCCTGTTAAGCATATAAATAGAAGAATAATAACTCATCCACCTCTAGTTTTCTGGAAACAAGATTGGGGTTTAAGATAAAATTTGCCTACATGATCAAAAGGAAGCGAAATTGGGTATTATGTTTTTCAGCCACATGTAAGTGACAGTAAGTGATGCTTAAATATTTAACGTGGTCATTTAAGAGAGCTTACAATGAGAAGATATGTCCTACAACTTTTGCTAAATGGATATTTACGCAAATTGTCGACACACTCAGAATTTAAAAGAAAATCAGTCTTACCCAAATCCTTACAGGTTTAAAAAATTATGTTTTAACACTGGAACACCCTATGGAGTCATTTCCACTCTAAGCAACAAAGTAGCATACTCTTTTATAAAATCTAGTATTATATATAATTTCGTGTGTGTAAATATATGTGTTTATTTATTTATACATAAATGCCCGCATATAAACACTCGTACATTAATATATATGTATGTATACATATATATATATATATATATATATATGTGTATATATATATATATATATATATATATATATATATATATATATATATATATATATATATATATATATATATATATATATATATATATATATATATATATATATATATACTATATATATATATATATATATATATATATATATATATATACATATATATATATATATATATATATATATATATATATATATATATATATATATTATATACATATATACATATATATATATATATATATATATATATATATATATATATATATATATATATATATATATATATGTATGTATACATATATATATATATATATATATATATGTGTATATATATATATATATATATATACATGCATACACACGTACATATAAGTTGATATATATTTTCCGGAAACTAGAGTTAAGCGAGAGAAATTCATTATTTAAAGCATGTATATCATTCCTCAAGAAAATTGTCTCACTATTTTCTCAATTTAAGACACTTTTTCTCCTTAATTGATTTTTCAAATCATTTAATTACATTGATATATTAGATAATCAAATCATTTCTTTCCTTTCACAAAAGTGCCCAAAAGATACATTCTGTTTGTGTTGGGGTGAAGCAGGGATTAACTTCTGTGAAAAAAATAGATTCATTAAATTTCCTGAATTCAAGTGACGACACTTTGTTATTTATACTCGTAATTCGATAACAATCAAGGATAGTATCGGATTTTAATATAATTTAAGTAAGACTATGATAATCCTGACAGCTGTAATTGCATTTTACTTGTTTTCTTTTCTCATATTTATGACTTATATTTTTAAATTAAACAGTAAACACCCTAATGGTGCTCTTCTAAAAGTAAAACGCATCCTTTCGTCTTAAATCACGTAGACTTATGTTTATGAGTTTGGCGAGTGCAAGTAACATTAAGAAATAGTTTCAACGGCAACGTGCCAATAATTAATCGTGAGTTTAGTTTGAGTGTTACTTAAATTTAAAAACATGTAGACACTAATAAATTTTGGTTCCGTCCATGTGGAGATAACTTTTCCTTAACTCTACTACAGAGAATCATAAAGTTGCTTCAAAGGAATATTGATTTTGAACTTGAACCCCAAATAAGGGAATGATACTTGGTGATAATTACCAAGAAATTAGTAGGATAATTATATCGATTTTTACTTTGAGGGTATTGGCGTCATTTTTGTAATATCTAAGTACATACAACACTTTAGAATATAAGTCATAAATCATAAGTTTTCATACATCATAATGTGAAAAGGGTATTTAAACTTTTTACCGCCCAAATCAACAAATTTTTGAATTTTTAATAGAAATTAATAGATATGTGTAGAAATGCATAAATTAAGAGTATTTTCAAACCAGTTTGAAATTTTTTAACTGCAACCATGTTTTTAAGCCGTCCTCATTTCATGACGCTCTGCAGTTGAATGTAAAAATTTTATCATTTTAAAAATGATTTTTTTGCATAAAATTATACACTTTTAATGTGTTAATCAAGTAATAGGCAAAATAAAATTAAAAATGGAGATTTATTTTTATACATACAAGAAAACTTTCTATTTTATATTTTTGAGGTTGAAATTTCGTATGAAAAAGAGAAAAACATTGGATACATAATGTTGCATTGCATTTCATACAATATGTTCTAGGTTTTGAAGAACAGGTATCATATTGTCTTTGTTTTTCCCTCTTGCCAATAACATGCTGAATGTTGTTGAATTTTACATCAGGAAGCACATAGGATCTGTATGTTATCTGCCTTTGTGTTGGTCAATCAGCTATCTTTTTCAAATGGGTTACTCTAATATATCTTCTAAAATCTTTGATTGACATCGACTTAGAACCATGGATCTATTTATAAAAGCCATAGCCATTTACAACAGTCATATCTATCATCCTGGCAATAAGCCAGAAATACTATTTCTTTCCTCGTATGGCAATAGAATGTTTCTCAAGAAGCCAATCATGAACGTTGAACCCCCCCCCCCCATAAATGAGGTATAGGAACTTATGACACGTGGTTGAATTACATTCACCACTTCGTTCATGCCGAACGATGGCCGAATGGTAGAGCGCTCCTCTTCGGAACCGGAGGTCGCGGGTTCGAATCCCGCTGCTGGCATGGATGTTTGTAGCCGTTCGGAATCGGCTTTAAACTGTAGGTCCCGGTCTCATTAACCCTCGTGTGCAAAACAGTAGACCGTGGCGCTCCAAACCAAACCAAACCACTTCTTTCACCTTTTCTAATGTACCTGCAACGCCTAATACAACAGGAACACCTAAATTATCATCGTCAAATTTTCTTAGTCTGTTAGATCATCTACATCAGGAGGCATTGCTATAATGTCTGAATCTATTTCTCCAGAAAAATGATAAGCAACTGCATCTTCTAAGGTTTAAAATACTTTATTTCTACTCATTTTTTAGTTTTTTACATAGATTATCTGCAAAAAAATGTAAAAAACACTTGAAAAAAATCTGAATACTGAATACGAATTATAGCCAAACTCCCAGAGTCCTCAAACGATGACGGACAACTTTTCCTGATTACTACGGACACATTAAAAGCTCTAAATAATAACAAACCTTCTAATGGCAACAAATGGACTATCTAGATTACATTTATACCAAATTTAAAGAACTCACCTCATAAATTATTTGCCAATCCGCACTATACAAAATGTGTGGTGTCATTATCAAACAAGCGGAAATTCTACTGCATCTTTCCCGCACATTTTTTACTTAATTCCAAAAAAATATCATATCTGATACTGTATAATGTTTCCATCTATCAGAACTATTGGTAAATAAAAGAATATTTTTCACTTAATAAAGGGAAATGCGGTTTTTTACAGCATCATCATATGAGGACACTGAGCGCTAATGGATTAAACATATTACTACTTGATAACTTCTAAATAAGCTAAAATATTTTATCCTGCAATGAAATATAAAACTTTATACTCTTGTTCTGCATCTTTGACAAGCTAATTCGGAATATAAAAGCTTCTTTACTAACGTATTTTTTACTTCAATCATATGTAGACATTGATCTTCCTTTTATTTTGAAAGTAAGTCTAGAATGCCTCTATGAGACCTTTATTAAAGAGTACACGTGTATAGACTACACGGAAATGGGCAATGATTTACGCGTACATGAGATTAATGTTATTAATTATATAGATGTCCTTACTCTCTATCGTTGTTTTATAGTCAATAATCAATGGTGAATAAACTTCACATCTTAGAATTATAAAATATTCCTATTTTTAAGCTATGTTTGGTAACATAGATACAATACCATGCTATGTTTATTAACTAAGGAGACTGGTTGCCCCAGTCTAGAATGCTTCTCTAAGATCTCTATTAAAGAGTACACGTATATAGATTACAAGGAAATGGACAATGTTATTTACATTACAGGACATTAATGTTATTAGTTATATAAATGTCCTTTCTATCTGTCGTTGTTTTATCGTCAGTAGTCAATGGTGCATAAACTTCACATCTTAGAATTATAAAATATTACAGTTTTTAAGCTATGGTTGATAACATAGATACAATACCATGCTATGTTTATTAACTAAGGAGACTGGTTGCCCAAGTCTAGAATGCCTCTATAAGACCTCTATTAAAGAGTACACGTATATAGATTACAAGGAAATGGACAATGTTATTTACATTACAGGACATTAATGTTATTAGTTATATAAATATCCTTTCTATCTGTCGTTGTTTTATAGTCAGTAGTCAATGGTGCATAAACTTCGCATCTTAGAATTATAAAATATTACTGTTTTTAAGCTATGGTTGATAACATAGATACAATACCATTCTATGTTTATTAACTAAGGAGACAAATCGCCCCAAGCAAAATTAAATTATCACGTTTTGAAAAATATTTTTATGGTTACAGTTTTATAAATTTGAAAAGAATTAAAATTTTATTTTTAATTAGATGGCTAGTTTAAACTCTATTTTCATTAATATCCTCTAAATTAGATTCTAAAATATAAAAAAAATACAGTGTTTAACGTAAAACTAGAAATCGAAAAAAAATTGAAAATGAAATATGTATCCTTAAAAGAAATATATTAACTTTTATTTAAAAATTAACTTTCTTAAGTACTTGCAAAGCTAATGAATCAGATATAAGTTTAAAATCAATTTAAACAATCAAAAACAGTTCTCAATTGTCACGCAAATGCCATATTCAACTTAGTTTAAGTTCTTAAAACCAAATTTTAAACAGCCTTTCTTCAGCTTCCCTCGAAATCCCTGCAAAGGTTTAAATAAAATTAAGTGAAAAAAACTGCTAAGTATAAAAATGTGAGGATAATACCTTACCCAAGTCTATTTTTATGGAAATAAGACTGCAAGACTGCGATTTAAGATAAAATTTCCCCACGTGATCAAAAGAGAGTGAAATTGGGTATTATGTTCCAACCACATGTAAGTGACATTAAGTGATGTTTAAAGTATTTGACGGCAACATTTAACGAGTTTACACTAGAAAAGGTGTTCTAAAATTTATACTAAAAGGATATTTGCATGTAAAAACGATACACCCGGAATTAAGAAATAAAAGCTGTGTTACCTTCTTTTCAGAGAGGTTTTTAAGATTATGTTTTAAACCCTAAAATTTCATGCTACACGTGTATTAGTTTTCCAAACTTAAAAAAAAAACTTTAGATCTTTTTTATTAATTTGTAGTGGTGCCACTTCAGACTTTTTCAATTTAAGATACTTTTTCTTCACTCATTATTTTTCAAATCAATCAATTACCTTGCTTTTGTCGGGACGTTAGCTAATAGAATCTTTTATTCCATTAAACAAAATCACACAAAAGACACATTCTAGTTTAGTTTAGAAAACTAAATTAGCTTTTGTAAAGACCTACTTTAAAGTTACTGTAGTCAAGTGATAACTCTTGCTTATTGAGAATATAATACAAGAATAATACTAAGTTTTAAAAGGATTTACATGAGACAATAATTGTAAAGGATAATAGTTTAAGAAATAACATTTTTGAATACTTTCAACTGTTGCATTTACTTGTAGGCTGTTTTACAGTTTATACCACTGAGTCTCAAAGAAATTCTCCTGAACATAGGAGTTCGTGTTACGCTTGAGGAATATACAGTATGTAAAATTTTATTTAGGGTTGGGTGAGCAAAATCTGTTTGTCCAGTAAAGATTTAGCATAAAATAAAATAATTGTGACCCACTTTTTTATTAAAGATAATATTAATTGTCATAAATAATTAGGTAGCCATTTTTTGTCTGCTGACATAAAAGAAGATAAAACTTTGTTTGCTTGATGTCATCTCGGAATGCACTAAAAGAACAAGATTCAAAAATAATACTTTTATTTTTAAAAACACAAGGTAATAATATCAACATACATTACTTCATAAAATCAAATTGTTTTATTTACATTTTGTTTTGATTTCTAATTGAAAAATGAAATTTAATGTTGTGATTTTGTTGTTTTATAGAGTTATAAAGTTATTTCACTTGGAGGGATGAAATGTGTTACTTTACATTTTATAACACTGAGTCTGAAAGGAATTTCTAGGAAACCTAAGGGTTCGTGTTACGCTTGAGAAAAACACAACATATAAAAATTTATTTAGGGTTGGATGAGCAAAATCTGTTTGTCTAGTAAAGATTTAGCATAAAATGAAATTATTGTGACCCAATTTTTTATTAAAGTTAATATAAATTGTAATGAATAATTAGGTAGACATTTTTTGTCTGCGAACATAAAATAATATAAAAATGTTTTTGCTTCATGTCATCTCGGAATGCACAAACACAACAAGATTCAAAAATAATACCTTAATTTTTAAAAACACAAGATAATAATTTCCACATATATTACTTCATAAAATCAAAATATTTTATTTACATTTTGTTTTGATTTCTAATTGAAATATTAAGTTTAATTTTGGGATTTTGTTATTTTATAGCGTTATAAAGTTATTTCCCTTGGAGGGGGGACATTTATTACTATGAGAAAGGGTCCATGTGTAAAATTGTTTAAGAACTTAATATATTAAAAAAATGAACTATAGTTATTAAACTTAACGAAGTATTATTTTAAGGTTCTAAAGTTCATTTAACCTAAATTACGGTTAATTTAGGAAAAAAAAACTTGTAAAAATGAATGAAAAAAATTGAAAAGTATTAAGATTTTATAAAAAAAAAGTATGATTTGGTAGATTTTCGTGGTTTTACAACAGTTGTACCAATTATGTCATAAGTAGTTCTACTAGTTAAGCACAACCATGTTTACAGATAGACACGGGCCGACATGGAACAACTTCCTTTTATTAATAATTAGATGATCTCATATTTCTGTACATTTGTAACTCAACCCACATCCTTTCTTAGTTTCTTATAATTGCTCTTTCTGTGTGAAGGGACAATAGTTTAAAACTGTTATAGTTATAATGAACAGATATTAGGCTCAGCATATTTTTTATTAGCATACACACAACATTATCTTATAATTAAGTAAGTTAAGACATACCTAATACTTTTATAAAAATAATTTGATTTTAGATTTATATTACACCTCATTTAAATAAAACAAAGTTAAGAATGTTTAAACATTTGAAGCAAATATTGCTGTAAACATTTGATAAAAATTCATGTTTGTCATATTACTGTGACTTTTTACTGGGTTTAGGAGGTTGAAGTAAAGATTTAACACACTTTCTTCTACTTTCATCAAAAACCTGAAAGTTTCATTCATTTTATGACAGAGAATATAGCTCTAATCATGAAAATATTAGATAATTAGCATCTTAAGCTCTATTTTTATGAAAACAAACCTGATGTTTAAATTTATAATCAATTTTACTATATGATTAAGAAGCGATACAATGGCTGATAAGTTTTCAAATCCGGTGAATGATTTTTAAAGCATTTAATAGCATTTTATAATGAGATTATAAGTAGAAGAAATGTCTTAAAATTTGTTACAAGAAATATATTTTCGAACAAACGGCTTATTTGCTTGCACACAGATTTAAGGGAACAAATGCATTATAGATGCCAGTCCCGTCCGCCATATTTGTTTTTTGGCGACCAACAGAAAATCGCGTGTTTTGAAAAATCAACAAGTAGAAAAATTGTTCCAAACCAAATCATCTTGTTTGATTTAGAATATCCTGGCACTTTTTAACAATTTCAAAAATAGTAAGAACCGAAATAACTTCACCCGTCATAACTAAATTAACTAAATCCCAAAAAATAAGAACCAAACAAAAATGTTCCAAACCAAAGCATCTTGTTTGATTTAGAATATTCTGATACGTTTTAATAATTTAAAAAATAGTACGAACCGAAATAACTTCCCCCGTCATAACTAAGTTATCTAAATCCCAGAAAATAAGAACCAAGTAAAAATGTTCCAAACCAAAGTATCTTGTTTGATTTAGAGTATACTGACACTTTTTAACAATTTCAAAAATAGTAAGAACCGAAATAACTTCACCCGTCATAACTAAATTAACTAAATCCCAAAAAATAAGAACCAAACAAAAATGTTCCAAACCAAAGCATCTTGTTTGATTTAGAATATTCTGATACGTTTTAATAATTTAAAAAATAGTACGAACCGAAATAACTTCCCCCGTCATAACTAAATTAACTAAATCCCAGAAAATCATAAGAACAAAAAGGAAATTACTTGCTAAATCCCAGAAAATGTTAAGAACAAAAAAAAAAATACAACCTGACATAGGCGACTGTAAACCAAAAGAACTGCTAAGATGCAAATTTCTCGAATAGTGCCGGATACTGACGTCAGAAATCATATGCATTAATGGGGTTCAAGAACACATTAGAGCTACCATACCACACCACCAAAGTCAGGGCAAACTCACCAACACACTCATCGTCCTATAAAATCGTCGAAAGATCACCAAATTTGGCTACAAAAAAACACAGCGTCTATAATGCATCTGTAACGATTTAAGAATGAAAAAGAAAGCTATCCAAATCTTGGTGAAGGTTTTAGTTTAAAACAGAAAAATGCATTTTAAGTGTGTATTATTGTTGTTCAAAAGAAGAAAAATCCACTTCTAGGTGTTTTTTTTCTTATTGTACCTGTACTCTACGAAATTCCGACTTTTTCCACTTTCAGAACCTTTTTTCTCCTTTCGTTATTTTCCATATTAACTAATTATCTTACTTTTGGCGTGACATTAGCTAATAGAATCATTTATTTCGTTTCCTCAAATCCCACAAAAGGCACATTTTATTTTTCGTGTGGGGGAAATTAAATTAGCTTTTGTAAAGAGCCGCATGCAGTTCATTGAATTCAAGTGACTACTGCGGGTTACAGAACCGAAAAATTAGATGACACTCAAGGTTAACACCACATTATAATAGTTTTTACATGAGAAAATAATTAAGTGTATAATTTTTAAATTATCTTTTTGAATATATTCAGTGATTAAACTTACTCTTTCCGGAAGTAGGGAGGTTAATTTTCTATTCATATATTACATCTCATAAACAATTATGTATCTAAAGTTTGACTATAAGTATTTCAGGATATGAAAAATCAAGTTCTGAGTTTTCATTCACATGTAAAGTAGGCAGTACTAGATCGAATTGGTAGGGTGTCACATTCCGGTTTGGGACTCCCTAAAATCATTTTTATCTTCTGGCAGGAAAGTTCTCTGTCTCTCAGAGTTGACTTGAAGTAGTAAATCAGTTTGTAATTACCTTTTGTGCTGCAACTGTAGAATTATTGATGTTAATAAATATAACATATTTTACTCATGAAGGATGGAAAACAATAATGGCATTTCTCCATTAAGTAGCAATAACCTTTCACCGGTTTTTTAGTGGAACTATATGGAGGCAGACACAATTCAGTGTATTCATATGGTATCTTTTACTTCCATTTTCGAACAGAGGTAAATGAATATTGAAGAATATAAAATAGCCTCATTAATTCATTAGCCTAAAGACACTTTTATTATCTTTTATGCTACTTGCTGACTTTATCAAAAAAAAACACAAGTTCCCCGACAAGACGCCAAAAGAAAAAAAAATCAAAGTGGCTAAAAAAAGATACTTTTTTTCTCGAAAGGATGCGGGTGATCTCTCCCCCAATTTCGGCCAAACTGATGCCCACTCAACACCGCGCATTTCGAGGTCAGTGAAAAAATCCCGCCAGCGGAAACACAAGACAATCGCCAAGCATAGCATGAGTTGGAAAAAAGTCTAAGAATTTTATGGCGCAAACCAACGATCAAGCTGAACAAATGGTAAAAGATGGGGAGAGCAAAACGGCAACCCACGGAGGGTCAGCGAGGGAAAGTTCAAGGTGACTTGGACATGGACAAGCCCCATTCCCTAAAATAAGGGGTCAGGAAGCCTCAATTCCTGGCATTCTCTTTTAGATGGAATGTGGATATACCACAACCACATTAACAGTAGGTAATCATTCTAAAATGTGCACGTTAATTAGCTCAATTTTGAGTTTCCATGTATACTTAGCAGAAACTAATTGTTCCAATATACTATTCAAATGATATAACTTAAAACCTCAGTCTATGCTACTGATATAAGACACCAAGAATCATTGTAGCGTAGGTGTCAAAATTAAAAAATTAAAGATAAATAGTGCAAATGGTAGTAGATCTATCAAACTCTTTAGTGTCAAACACGTTAGATAGTTACTGGTGTCTTTGCACCTATCTCCTTGTTGAAAACATCTGTTTTGATTTATCAAAATATATTGCTAATTCGTGTCTTAATTTTGGAGTGCTATCCTTACGTCTCAAAAACGCTTTATAATTAAAATAATAAATTGTTAAAAGCTAAGATAACTTTCATGTGAAATAAATCGCTTTTAATTGCTTTTTTTCTTTAATTGATTTTGCTTTTAAATACTTTTAAATAATTCTTTCTTTCTGATTTAAAATATTTTTAAAATACTTCTTGCAGACATAAAAGTAATACCAATATTTACCAAGAACGCGTTCACTTGCTGTAATTTGTACTTTGGTAGGCAATATTTGACCTATTATTTGAATGTAAATGATGTTGGTGAAAATCATTCTTTCGTTTTATGATGCAAAAAAAAAAGGATGCCTCTAAAGTAGTCTGTCTCGTTGTGGGAAAAAGGGATTCTGAAAAAAATATTTTTGAGAGGTAACCTTAGCATGTGCTGGAGGCACACTAGTATATCGTGGCAGCTAATTTCAAAACCGTAGAGATAGAGAATCACTCGCACTTCAAAATAGATACAAGGGTATTTCTCATCACATTTTGAATCGGGCGCAGAAGCAAGAGAAGACAGCATCAATTTAAATTTTTAAATATATTAAAGACTTATTTAATAATTCCAAATGTTCTTTCTTTATTTACGGATCAACTTCACAAACACTCAAAGCACTCTAAGGTGCCTTGATTGTTCGCTCAGTTTGAGAACTATTGCTCTAGAGAATCTAAAAAAATTGGATAATACTTATTTATATATGTAGAACTGCCACTTTCTCTAAAGCATATAATTTCTATTAAGGACAATGGGCAGACGTTTACTACAAGATTTCAGATGTATGTTGTAAAATACACTAATTTTGAGATATCTAATTTTAAACTTTTAATCTTTGGACATACGTACAAGCGAGCTACTAACTCTCTTGTTATTTTGTCTCCCATATATCCCCAATTTTATAGACAAAAATGGAAGCATGGATGAAATGAAAATTAGATTCGAAAAAGAACCCATAAAATGGGGATAAAATAAATAACTACCGGGAAGCATATACGTCCTTACATTAAATAGAGTGAATACTAGAGGTAACGATATACCGGAACCGGAAAATGACTCAGACAAAATTTATGATCCGAATTTTAAAAAACACTTTCAATAATAATCTTTAGTTGCTATAAAAATGGTAACTTGTTTAACAAAGTTGTTGTTTATGAGGTCTTGAACAATAAAACTTTTGGACTCGGATCTCTCATTACCATAAAAATTAATAACTAGCCTACTTCTTTATATGTTATTTCAGAACAATTATATGTTATTAATAATCTTTCATAGTTTATATTTAAACATCGGCATGCATATAGAAGTAGATGGAAACATACAATATACGTCCTCATTTTAAATAGATTGAATACTATTGGTGACGATATATCGGAACCGGAAGATGACAAAGTCAAAGGTATCGTAACTCAGAGGTTGAGGGTTCGGAATTCGCCCTGTTAGTTAAAGGTGACAGGGGCACGTAAAATATGTTCGTGGTAACAATGTCCTGTACGCTCTCAATCAATGCCTCTGGGGGTGGTAGGCCAAGTCTATGAATTTTCTGCTTGGTCCCTGATTCAAAATTTCGAGGAACTACTTGAGCGAAATCGTTCTTTCACTTTAATGGTGCTCATTAAAAAACGAAAGGCGGACACCTTCGCCTTAATACGACAGCCTGCAGGTTCAATTGTGCTTGGACAAACCAAGCACGATTGAGCATGAGAAACATGAGAAACAACAACAAGATCTATGAGAACTTTTCCCTTGTTTTAAACAAAAATGTACTATTGTCAATTACATCTGTTAACATCCGTTAGTGGTTTTCAATTTGTGCCTGATCAATATAAGATATATGTGTTTGCATATAATACAAGTATAATATAAATATATATTACTAGCATATAGCCCGTCATATGACGGGATTAATCAAATTCTTAATTTTCCAAAATTATTTAGTACCCTATGAGGCAGATAAAAAATATATTAATATAATATTTGTGTAATAGAAAATATCTATTCGTATAAATATATGTATTAATAGAAAATTAAACAGATGCCTTCTTGATATACCTAGGGTCGGTTTCCCTAAAGTCATTTAACAGCTAACCGTGATTAACCCATGGGGCTAACCAATGACGGGACTAAATTATCTGTTAAAACAGAGATTAATCGAGGTTAGTCTTTAAACGGCTTTGGTGAAACCGGCCGCTAGACTTTTATGAAAAGAATTTGTTGCTAATACCGGTGATAAAATTTTCATTGCAACAAAAAATAATTGATGATTAAATTTCAAATTATTACATATGTACCTAATCTATTATTTAATATAAATATAAAAGAAAATTATTTCCGAAATATCTAAGTTCAGTGATAAAACGTATGAAAATAATGTACACTATACTTAAATAATTTAGGATTAGAAATGATTAAATGACATGGTTAAAGGATCGATGTCATAATACTAGAAAAAAATGTTATTTTTACCTATTTACGTGATAAGTTTATAAATTTAATAGCCTTCTCTTAACCGGGGAATATAGGGCTTGAAATAATGGCATTAAACACCCGAAAGGGGGAGAGGGTGTGGATTTCGAACGTTTTAAATACGACAGTATTTGTCTCTGTGATATGAAGCATATTTATGCTAATTTATTTTAGAATCAAACTGATAGTTTGGGAGAAGATAAACTTTACTCGCTTTGAATTTTACTAACTCTAACTTATCAAGAATCCACTATAGATGCCCTTATTCATTCCGCTGCAGGTCTAACCGCTTCATAAATTCGAGGACAGGTGGATAGATAACTTAGGCTATTATTATATAGGGGATTAATTAAATATCATTTATTTAAAACTTTATTCTTAACTATCTCTTATATCAAGCAGTTAATTATAAATTGTAAATTTAATCTCAACGTTGTATAAAAAATACCTCTGATCTTAGTTATAAGAAAGTGGCGTAAAATTTAGTTTACGAGATGAAACAGAATATGCAAATATTATTTTCAATATTTCATTTATAAGACATGAAAATTTTAAATTTACATGAAATATACATATATAGAGATTTCACAAATCACAGTTTTAATTTCAGCTTGGAAATGATAACTTCATTGTATATAATTTTGTGGACATAAGAGTGAAGTTTCAGATATATTTTGCTTACATAATCAAATGAGAAATAAAACTGATAGAATTATTTAAAACCCTTGTAAGTGACAATTATTAATGTTTAAAATCTTTAACGGCATCGATTAAAAAAAACTCTTTCTAAAAACTAGCAATCTACAATTTTTAGTGAAAAAATATTCACGTTCGTGGACAATACACTAGTAATAAAAAACCCCACTTTTACCCAAATCTTCACCAAGGTTTTAAAAATTATCTTTCAAACCGAAAAGATTCTTTATATGCATCTATTACCGTCTCTTCATAAAAAAGAACCTTTTTAATGCTTCCTTTCTAGCTTGTACCTGTAGTCTACGCACTAAGTCTTTTCCAAATTTAAGAGCCTTTTTCTACTATCGTTATTTTTCAAATTAATTAATTATCTTGCTTTTGTCGTGACAGTAGCTAATCGAATCTTTTCTTTCATTTCACAAGATCACACAAAAGGCACATTCTATTTCTGATGGTGGAAAATTAAATTAGCTTTATTAAAAAGCCGCATTAAATTCCGTGGAATCGAGAGACAACTCTTAGTTACAGAAACGAGAAATTAGATGACATCGAAGTATAATACTATTTTATAATAGGATTTACACGAGACAATAATTAAGTGGGAAAAGAATTTAAGAATTTTTTTTTTTTTAATATTTGAAATCTCTGTGCTTGTTTTTTTTTTTACTGACCAGTTTCCCTTTTATACATTTATCCCATAAATGAGCTGTATTTTTAAAATTAAAATAGAAGTATTCTAAAAATAAAAAAGTCTTTGTCTCTCATTTTATTTAGGAACCAAATAATTTATACCATTTTTATTTATAGAATTTATTTAAGTATGAACACTTATTTGTTTTTCCTGCGAATGTCGTATTTTTATTACTTAACCCATCATGTTTTAAATACATTTTATTGTGGAATGAAAAGTTCCAAGTTTGAAATAATAATTTTTTTTCAGTTGGCATTCTGTAAAAAAGGACAGATAGAAAATTAAATCATTTTTAGCATTTGATTTATGTATACTATTTTACTATACACTTCTTGTAATTTGTCTTTTTCTCTAAATTTGTTCATTAATCTTGTATGTGAAACACCTATACGAGGATTTATGTATACATCTCTACGAGGCACGACAAACGCTTTTCAATTAATGTACCACGTAATTCCAGTTGCCAATTATGGTTTATTATCTTTAAATGCCCAGTGGGCCATTTGTTATATTTCTTTGAAAATACAATGCATTAAATTCCGTGGAATCGAGAGACAACTCTTAGTTCCAGAAACGAGAAATTAGATGACATCGAAGTATAATACTATTTTATAATAGGATTTACACGAGACAATAATTAAGTGGGAAAAGAATTTAAGAAATATTTTTTTTAATATTTGAAATCTCTGTGCTTGTTTTTTTTTTTTTTACTGACCAGTTTCCCCTTTATACATTTATCCCATAAATGAGCTGTATTTTTAAAATTAAATTAGAAGTATTCTAAAAATAAAAAAAGACTTTGTCTCTCATTTTATTTAGGAACCAAATAATTTATACCATTTTTATTTATATAATTTATTTAAGGTATGAACACTTATTTGTTTTTCCTGCGAATATTGTATTTTTATTACTTAACCCATCATGTGTTAAATACATTTTATTGTGAAATGAAAAGTTCCAATTTTGAAAAAAATCTTTTTTTTTTAGTTAGCATTCTGTAAAAAAGCACAGATAGGAAATACACCATTTTTAGCATTTGATTTATGAATACTATTTTACTATACACTTCATGTAATTTGTCCAGTCCTCTTATTTCTCTAAATTTGTTCATTAATCTTGTATGTGAAACACCTATACGAGGATTTATGTATACATCTATACGAGGCACGACAAACGCTTTTCAATTAATGTGCCACGTAATTCCAGTTGCCAATTATGGTTTATTATCTTTAAATGCCCAGTGTGTCCTTTGTTATATTTTTTTGAAAATATAATGCATTAAATTAAATGGAATCGAGAGACAACTCTTAGTTACAGAAACGAGAAATAGATGACATCGAAGTATAATACCATTTTATAATAGGATTTACACGAGACAATAATTAAGTGGGAAAAGAATTTTTTTTTTTTTTTTTTTTTGATTTTTTTTTTTTTTTTTTTTTTTTTTTTTTTTTTTTTTTAACTGACCAGTTTCCCTTTTATACATTTATCCCATAAATGAGCTGTATTTTAAAAATTAAATTAGAGGTATTCTAAAAATAAAAAAGCTTTTGTTTAGGATTTTATTTAGAAACCAAATTATTTATATCATTGAGATTTATAGAACTCATTTAAGGTATGAATATTTATTTGTTTTTCCGGCGAATATTGTATTTCTATTATGTAACCCATCATGCTTTAAATACTTTTTATTGTGGAATGAAAAGTTCCAATTTTGAAAAAATTCTATTTTTTCAGTTGGCATTCTGTGAAAAAAACAGATAGGAGTTACATCATTTTTAGCATTTGATTTATGAATACTATTTTACTATACACTTCTTGTAATTTGTCTTTTTCTCTAAATTTGTTCATTAATCTTGTATGTGAAACACCTATACGAGGATTTATGTATACATCTCTACGAGGCACGACAAACGCTTTTCAATTAATGTACCACGTAATTCCAGTTGCCAATTATGGTTTATTATCTTTAAATGCCCAGTGGGCCATTTGTTATATTTCTTTGAAAATACAATGCATTAAATTCCATGGAATCGAAAGACAACTATTAGTTCCAGAAACGAGAAATTAGATGACATCGAAGTATAATACTATTTTATAATAGGATTTACACGAGACAATAATTAAGTGGGAAAAGAATTTAAGAAATATTTTTTTTTAATATTTTCAATCTCTGTGCTTATTTTTTGAGTTTTTTTTACTGACCATGTTCCCTTTTATACATTTATCCCATAAATGAGCTGTATTTTTAAAATTAAAATAGAATATTCTAAAAATAAAAAAGTCTTTGTCTCTCATTTTATTTAGGAACCAAATAATTTATACCATTTTTATTTATAGAATTTATTTAAGGTAGGAATACTTATTTGTTTTTCCTGCGAATATTGTATTTTTATTACTTAACCCATCATGTTTAAAATACATTTTATTGTGGAATGAAAAGTTCCAAGTTTGAAATAATTATTTTTTTTCAGTTGGCATTCTGTAAAAAAGAACAGATAGAAAATTAAATCATTTTTAGTATTTGATTTATGAATACTATTTTACTATACACTTCATGTAATTTGTCCAGTCCTCTTATTTCTCTAAATTTGTTCATTAATCTTGTATGTGAAACACCTATACGAGGATTTATGTATACATCTATACGAGGCACGACAAACGCTTTTCAATTAATGTGCCACGTAATTCCAGTTGCCAATTATGGTTTATTATCTTTAAATGCCCAGTGGGCCATTTGTTATATTTCTTTGAAAATACAATGCATTAAATTCCATGGAATCGAAAGACAACTATTAGTTCCAGAAACGAGAAATTAGATGACATCGAAGTATAATACTATTTTTATAATAGGATTTACACGAGACAATAATTAAGTGGGAAAAGAATTTAAGAAATATTTTTTTTTTAATATTTGAAAATCTCTGTGCTTGTTTTTTTTTACTGACCAGTTTCCCTTTTATACATTTATCCCATAAATGAGCTGTATTTTAAAAATTAAATTAGAGGTATTCTAAAAATAAAAAAGTCTTTGTCTCTCATTTTATTTAGGAACCAAATAATTTATACCATTTTTATTTATAGAATTTATTTAAGTATGAACACTTATTTGTTTTTCCTGCGAATGTCGTATTTTTATTACTTAACCCATCATGTTTTAAATACATTTTATTGTGGAATGAAAAATTCCAAGTTTGAAATAATTATTTTTTTTTCAGTTGGCATTCTGTAAAAAAGAACAGATAGAAAATTAAATCATTTTTAGCATTTGATTTATGTATACTATTTTACTATACACTTCTTGTAATTTGCCTTTTTCTCTAAATTTGTTCATTAATCTTGTATGTGAAATATCTGTACGAGGATATATGTATAGATCTATACGAGGGAGGCTAACACTTTTCAATTAATGTACCAATTTGTTGCAGTTGCCAATTATAGTTTATTATTTTCAATCTCTGTCCTTAATTTTTGAGTTTTTTTAGTGTCCAGTTTCTCTTTTATACATTTATCCCACAAATGAGTTGTATTTTTAAAATTAAATTAGAAGTATTATAAAAATAAAAAATCCTTTGTCTCGGATTTTAATTAGAAATCAAATAATTCATATCATTGTTATTTATAGAATTTAATTAAGGTATGAAAATATATTTGTTTTTCCTACGAATGTTGTATTTTTATTACCTAACCCATCATGTTTTAAATACATTTTATTGGGAAAAAAAGTTCCAATTTGGAAAAAACCCTTTTTTTTTTCAAATGGCATTCTGTAAAAAAGAAGAGATAGGAGATACATCATTTTTAGGATTTGATTTATGAATACTATTTTACTATACACTTCATGTAAATTGCCCAGTTCTCGCTTTTCTCTAAATTGGTTCAGTAATCTTGTATGTGAAACATCTATACGAGGATATATGTATACATCAAAACGAGGCATGACAAACACTTTTCAATTAATGTACCACTTAGTTCTAGTTGCCAATCATGGTTTATTATTTTTAGATGCCCAGTGTGTCCTTTGTTATATTTTTTTGAAAATATAATGCATTAAATTAAATGGAATCGAGAGACAACTCTTAGTTACAGAAACGAGAAATTAAGACCCATCATGTTTTAAATACATTTTATTGTAGAATGAAAAGTTCCAGTTTTGGAAAAATCCTTTTTTTTCAGGTGATATTTTATAAAAACGTACAGAGGAATTTACATAATGTTTAGCATTTGATTTATGAATACTATTTTACTATACACTTCGTGCAATTTGCCCAGTTCTCGCTTTTCTCTAAATTTGTTTATTAATCTTGTATGTGAAACATCTATACGAGGATATATGTATACATCAAAACGAGGCATGACAAATACTTTTCAATTAATGTACCACTTAGTTCTAGTTGCCAATCATGGTTTATTATTTTTAGATGCCCAGTGTGTCATTTGTTATATTTTTTTGAAAATATAATGCATTAAATTCCGTGGAATCGACAGACAACTCTTAGTTACAGAAACGAGAAATAAGATGACATCGAAGTATAATACCATTTTATAATAGGATTTACACGAGACAATAATTAAGTGGGAAAAGAATTTAAGGAATACCTTTTTTTAATATTTTCAATCTCTGTGCTTATTTTTTGAGTTTTTTTAACTGACCAGTTTCCCTTTTATACATTTATCCCATAAATGAGCTGTATTTTTAAAATTAAAATAGAATATTCTAAAAATAAAAAAGCTTTTGTCTCGGATTTTATTTAGAAACCAAATAATTTATATCATTGGGATTTATAGAATTTATTTAAGATATATAAATTTATTTGTTTTTCGTGCGAATTTTGTATTTTTATTACGTAACCCATCATGTTTTAAATACATTTTATTGTGGAATGAAAAGTTCCAATTTTGGAAAAATCCTTTTTTTTTTTCAGATAATATTTTATAAAAAAGTACAGAGAGGAAATTACATCATTTTTAGCATTTGATTTATGAATACTATTTTACTATACACTTCATGTAATTTGCCCAGTCCTCTTTTTTCTCTAAATTTGTTCATTAATCTTGTATGTGAAACACCTATACGAGGATTTATGTATACATCTATACGAGGCACGACAAACGCTTTTCAATTAATGTACCACGTAATTCCAGTTGCCAATTATGGTTTATTATCTTTAAATGCCCAGTGGGCCATTTGTTATATTTCTTTGAAAATATAATGCATTAAATTCCATGGAATCGAGAGACAACTCTTAGTTCCAGAAACGAGAAATTAGATGACATCGAAGTATAATACTATTTTATAATAGGATTTACACGAGACAATAATTAAGTGGGAAAAGAATTTAAGAAATATTTTTTTTTAATATTTGAAATCTCTGTGCTTGTTTTTTTTTACTGACCAGTTTCCCTTTTATACATTTATCCCATAAATGAGCTGTATTTTTAAAATTAAAATAGAAGTATTCTAAAAATAAAAAAGTCTTTGTCTCTCATTTTATTTAGGAACCAAATAATTTATACCATTTTTATTTATAGAATTTATTTAAGTATGAAAACTTATTTGTTTTCCTGCGAATGTTGTATTTTTATTACTTAACCCATCATGTTTTAAATACATTTTATTGTGGAATGAAAAGTTCCAAGTTTGAAATAATTATTTTTGTTTTCAGTTGGCATTCTGTAAAAAAGAACAGATAGAAAATTAAATCATTTTTAGCATTTGATTTATGTATACTATTTTACTATACACTTCTTGTAATATACCTTTATCTCTAAATTTGTTCATTAATCTTGTATGTGAAACATCTGTAAGAGGATATATGTATACATCTATACGAGGGAGGCTAACACTTTTCAATTAATGTACCAATTTGTTCCACTTGCCAATTACAGTTTATTATTTTCAATCTCTGTGCTTATTTTTTGAATTTTTTTTTACTGACCAGTTTCCTTTTTATATATTTATATCATAAATGAGCTGTATTTTAAAAATTAAATTAGAAGTATTCTAAAAATAAAAAAGACTTTGTCTCGCATATTATTTAGAAATCAAATAATTTAAATCCTTGTTATTTATAGAACTTATTTAAGGTATGAAAATATATTTGTTTTTCCTGCGAATGTTGTATTATTTTTACTTAACCCATCATGTTTTAAATACATTTTATTGTGGAATGAAAAGTTCCGATTTTGAAAAAATCCTTTTTTTCAGTTGTCATTCTGTAAAAAAGAACAGAGAGGAAATGCATCATATTTAGCATTCGATTTATGAATACCATTTTACTATACACTTCGTGTAATTTGCCCAGTTTTCTCTTTTCTCTAAATTTGTTCATTAATCTTGTATGTGAAAGATCTATACGAGGATATATGTGTACATCTATACGAGGCATGACAAACACTTTTCAATTAATGTACCACTTAGTTCAAGTTGCCAATTATTCTTTGTTATTTTTAGATGCCTAATGTGCCATTTGTTATATTTCTTTGAAGATACAATGCATTAAATTCCATGGAATCGAGAGACAACTCTTAGTTACAGAAACGAGAAATTAGATGACATCGAAGTATAATACTATTTTTTAATAGGATTTACACGAGACAATAATTAAGTGGGAAGAGAATTTAAGAAATACTTTTTTTAAAATATTTTCAACCTCTGTGCTTATTTATTGAGTTTTTTTACTGACCAGTTTGTCTTTTATACATTTATCCCATAAATGAGATGTACTTTAAAAATTACATTAGAATTATTCTAAAAATAAAAAAGCATTTGTCAAGGATTTTATTTAGGAACCAAATAATGTATATCATTTTTATTTATAGAATTTAAGGTATGAAAATTTATTTGTTTTTCTGGCAATGTTGTATTTTTATTAACTAACCCACCATGTTTTAAATACACTTTATTGTAGAATAAAATGTTCCAATTTTTTAAAAATCCTTTTTTATTCAGATGATATTTTATAAAAAAGTACAGAGAGGAAATTACATCATTTTTAGCATTTGATTTATGAATACTATTTTACTATACACTTCGTGCAATTAGCCCAGTTCTCACTTTACTCTAAATTTGTTCATTATTCTTGTATGTGAAACATCTATACGAGGATATATATATACATCTATACGAGGGAGGACAAACAATTCTCAATTAATGTACCAATTTTTTTCCAGTTGCCAATTATGGTTTATTATTTTCAATCTCTGTGCTTATTTTTTGAGTTTTTTAACTGACCAATTTCCCTTTTATACATTTATCCCATAAATGAGCTGTATTTTAAAAATTAAATTAGCAGTAACCAAATAATTTATATCATTTTTATTTATAGAATTTATTTAAGGTATGAACATTTATTTGTTTTTCCTGCGAATGTTGTATTTTTATTATCTAACCCATCATGTTTAAATATATTTTCTTGTGGAATGAAAAATTCCGATTTTGAAAAAAATCTTTTTTTTTTCAAATGGCATTCTGTAAAAAAGAACAGATAGGAAATACATCATTTTTAGGATTTGATTTATGAATACTATTTTACAATACATTTCATGAAATTTACCCAGTCCTCTCTTTTCTCTAAATTTGTTCATTAATCTTGTATGCGAAACATGTATACGAGGGATGACAAACATATTTCAATTAATGTACCAATTAGTTCCAGTTGCCAATTATGGTTTATTATTCTTATATGCCCAGTATGCCATTTGTTATACAGTTTTCCTCTTTTTAAAGACCCCTTCGTTAGAAAGACCATCTTAAAAAGTCCCAATTATTTTACCCTAGGAATAATATTAATTTTGAATCATTACAACGACCCCAAGCGTATTATTTTTCGTTAGAGCGACCGCCAATTTTAGTCAGCAGAACTCATGAGCAAGTAGGCTATTTCAAAATTATTGTACTCTGATGCAACTTCGAGAAACCTGTACTCCTCTCTTTGTGTTTGCCTAAAGAGAGCACCCTCAAATTTCTTGATCTTCAATTATTTTTTTATTAGTTTGTAGCAGTAGACGAATCTTTACAGTGATGTGGAGAAAATTTTAATGAGGACGATTTTATTGCCAGTATTACCGGGAATGAAGAATGTGATTCCGACGACGGCGAAGAAATTGTCCAAGCTTTTGAAAAAGTGAATGAATAAGAAACCTTCAATGCAATCAATGCCTTGCGTCAATATTTTGAAGGACAATTTAATTCTGAAGATTTCCTGCAAAATCTAACGGATATGGAATCAGTGATAAGGAAAAATTCCCAAATGAACTTGAAACAGTCGTCAATCAAAGACTTTTTCCACAAGTTCAGAAATGGATATACAAATAAATAGAAGTGTATGAACTGTTGCATCATTTCTTTGCTCAATTGCTTTTGTTATTTTTTCAATTCGTTACAAAGACCATGTGATGTTGGTCCAACAGGAGGTCGTTATACAGGTTCTACTGTATTTCTTTGAAAACTCATTTTTAAACCCTTCAATCTTTGTAAAAGTGTTTAATTTTCAAAACGAGTTCAAAACATTCAAACATTATTCAAAACGAGTAAGCCCTTTTACAATTAAAAATAATATTTGTTATATTTAGTTTTATAAAATTTACAAAGTATCTGTAAGAATCGCGTCCGTCTCTGTCGGTGGTTAAATCATCATAAGTTCGGAGAACTTTTTTCTTTAAACATAGAAACTAGTTAATGTTTTAAAATTTTTAGATTTATTTTTTATATGATCTTAGAGAATTTCACTTAAAAAATTTATTCCTGGAGAAGCTTTAATAAAATTACTAATAAATGAAGAAAATTTCGTAAAACAATCGGATTTTTTCAAAAGGTCTAATTTTTTAATAAATTAAATTATTTCAATATTTTTTGAAGCAACACACTTCTTATACACTGGACTAGTGAATCACCTAAAATCTTTGCTGAATTTACAATGGGTAAAACATTTTGGTCCTTCAAAATCATACACATTGAATTTTTAACGAAATTTCATTACCTTTATATTTAACTATGAGTGTAACATATTAAAAACTATCCAAATGTAAAGATTTTAGGTTATTCACTAGTAAATACTATCAAAAGCATGCATAATAATTTTCAACAAAATATTTTATGAACATTTTGAGAAATCACATTTTAAGTTTCAACACTTTATTAAAAATGCCGTTCTGAGAAAAACTCATTTGAAGTTTATGAAAGCAACTTTCAGTATTAAAAAAATTAAAATACATGTTTAAAATTCCCCACACTTCCTTGCTTCAAAACATTCTAATATCCAAGTTACTAATTATTAAAAATACTAGAAAAATGTTTAAACTAATCTTCATGAAAATTTAAAAAGTTTTGTTCAAAAAACGCTCTTAAAAAGGCTTTAAATGTACAACTTCAGGTTCCGAAGTCACTACATCCGTTTTGTTTTGACAGCTGTCACTCATGTTTAAAAAGCTGTAACTTTTCTGTAAAATGCCGTAGAGACAAAAATAAAAACAAATTTAGAAACCTAAAAATTGAAATTTTACAATAGAGTAATAAAAAAATTGATTTTTGGCAAAAAATGACGTTTTCAACGTAGACGGATACCTTAAGAAGGAAGCGGGAGGTACTCCCGGCTGAACTCTCAACGAAGGAGGTGATCTGGATTGATCTGGTCTTTGGATGAAAAGTTGCATCCGCAAAATGCTTAATTTTCCTTTAAATGTTTCTCTTTTAAATAAATCAAACTTTTTTAAGTTTTAAACATCTATGGCTTTGAATATTTATCATCGAGTCTGTTGCACTCTACGGGACCCATGCAAAGTCATTCCCAAAATGACTAGGGTGTGACTGACTACCGGAAATAGAATCATTTCAACTGCTCGGCGGCTATTACAGTATCCAAAAATGAGATTAACCGTATTGGTTTGCCAGTGATCCCTTATATGGGACGGAAGAGCTAATTCAAAACATCTAAAAATACCTGAAATTATTTAGATGATCAATAATAACACTGATCATTGCAAAACGCTGAGAAACCGTATTAGAACATTTAAAGATGGCTTCACGAATGTACATGATGAAGAGCGATGTGATCAATTTTTTTTCATTACTAAAGTCTGAGATCAGAAAGGGGATGGAAATATTTAGGAGAACAGACATTTTATGATTTTATCATTACAGAGGAACCTCGATTATCCGAAGTAATTGTCACCGAACTTACTTCGGATAATCGAAATTTTCGGATAATCGTGAATTCATAAATGATCATCTAGTTAAATATGTAGTATCGTCATTGGTGCAATAACATTCCATTGTTCTGGGGCTCGGCAGTATGACCTTCCAAATTTCGAAATGGGGTGTGTTTTTGTTAGAACATATGTTTGAAAGTGGGGAAGAGTACACTCATACCGAGAATTGTGCTTGCGAGAAGGAATATTAAATAAGAGAATTCTAAAATATTATTTGCACTTCGTAGTTTGGAAAGGACAGTTTGCATACAAAAGGCATGTAAAAAAAAGAAAACTTTAAAAATGCATGTTTGTAAAGAAAAAATTTTGGAAGATAATAGAAAATGAAAAAAAAGTGAAGAAACCAACTTCGATTAAAGAAGAGTTTCAGTTAATCGATGTTCGGATAATAGAGATTCTTCTGTATTTAATGAATTTTCCGAAGTTTAAAAATGTGTCTTTTATGTCATTTTGACACAATATTTTATCCATTGTAAGTTTATCTAGCACTAATGAAACTGTTGACTGGAGAACACAGAACTCGAAATTTAGTGAGTATGTAGCCGGAAATCAGATTTTTATGAAAATTTAATTTAAAAGCCAGTCTTACGATACGACATTTGATACTGGTGGAAATTATATTAAAAGGAAAATTAAAGTATAGGCTTCATGTACAAAATGCTGCTAAAATCCTTGGGTTTTTTTAATTAAAAAACAAATAAAATCAGACACACGCGTCATATTGCAACTATTTTAAAGACTAATTACAGGCTTTATGTAAAAAATACTGCTAAAGTAACTATCCTTGGGGGTTTTTCAATTAAAAAACAATTAAAATCAGACACATGCGTCATATTGCAACTATTTTAAAGACTAATTACAGGCTTCATGTAAAAAATAACCACTAAAATAACTATCCTTGGGTTAAAAAAATAAATAAAATCAGACACACGCGTTATATTGCAACTATTTTAAAGACTAATTACAGGCTTCATGTAAAAAATAACCACTAAAATAACTATCCTTGGTTTTTTAAATTAAAAAGCAAAAAAATCACACACAAGCGTCATATTGCAACTATTTTAAAGACTAATTACAGGATTCATGTAACAAATACCACTAAAATAACTACCCTTGTATTTTCTTTTAAATTTTTAAACAATTAAAAGTAGACACATGCATTATTTTGCAACTAATTTAAAGACTAAGAAAAGACTTCATATAAAAAGTATATTGGAAACTATTTTATTGAAGTCAAATATAAATGGGTACAAACATCAAATGAAGCAATAAACTTTAAAAGTATGCTTACTGCATTCGAATTTTAAAAGTCAAACTATTCAGTTAAAATATTAAAGCATTAGTTTTCAATATTACAACAAGAGCACAGCGATAAAAATATAAAATACATGGATTTGGTTATACATTACTTTTGTTGAAGCCTAATTTCAATGAATATGCTTATTAAATTGAGCTGTGAGATATTTTTTAATATTTCGCAGCTTAGCAAGACGTTAATAACATCATTAAGGTATAGATAACTATTTATTGTTTAGCGCAAAACTGTTCGGGTTAATTGTGTTTGTTCCTTGCATTTTTTGCCACTTCCGAGTAATTAATTAAATATTATATTTCTGTCTTGAAAAAGATAGAAGGACTATAATTGCTATTTCCGACATTTTTATTTAAATTGAATAAAGAGACTTAGATTAATAAACTAGGCAGTCGCAGCTAAATACAAAGCATTTCTTTATCCTATTTACGTTAAGCGTTTATGAAAATAACAACTTTAAAAATCAACATTTATTATAGCAAACCTCTCTCCGCCTTCCACAACACAATCATTGGCGACGATTCAACAATGAGTACCTAAAGTATTTTAATTATATAAACCCAGGTTCTTAATACATCTAAGGAATTAAAATAAACTAAATTTCGCTTTGAGCAGTGGAACACGATGCTGAATTCCAGTTAATGTCCTGGCCTCCTTACTCAATGGATCTCAGTCCGGTAGAACACATTTGGGATGCTATGGAACGGTATCACAGAGTTCAAAGACCACCAGATCGTAATATCTTGCATTTGCGTAACCGTTGATTAAACATGTGGTACAATCTGTCTCCGACCATCTGCCAAGAACTTATGGCATCCATGCCCCGGCGGATTGAAGCTGTGTTGTGTGACAAAAGTGGGCCAACTCGTTATTGACAGGTGGCCATAATGTTTTGGTTCTTGATTGTATATAAACAATTAAAATAAAAAACACGCGCCATATTGGCAACTATTTTAATGAAGCCAATATAAATGGGTACAAATATCAAACGAGGTAATAAACTTTTAAAGTGTGATTACTGCAATCGAATTTTAAAAGTCAAACTATTCAGTTAAAATATTAAAGCATTAGTTTTCAATAATACAACACGAGTACAGCGATAAAAATATAAAGTACATGGATTTGGTTATACGCTTATTTTTGTTGAAGCTTAATTTCTATGGATATGCTTATTAAATTGAGCTGTGAGATATTTTTTAATATCTCGCAGCTTAGCAAGACGTTAATAACATCATTAAGGTATAGATAACTATTTATTGTTTAGCGCAAAACTGTTCGGGTTAATTGTGTTTGCTCCTTGCATTTTTTGCCACTTCCAAGTAATTAATTAAATATTATATTTCTGTCTTGAAAAAGATAGGAAAACTATAATTGCTGCTTCCTGCATTTTTCTTTAAATTGAATAAAGAGTCTTAGATTAATAAACTAGGCAGTCGCAGCTAAATACAAAGCATTTCTTTATCCTATTTACGTTAAGCGTTTATGAAAATAACAACTTTAAAAATCAACATTTATTATAGCAAACCTCTCTCCGCCTTCCACAACACAATCATTGGCGACGATTCAACAATGAGTACCTAAAGTATTTTAATTATATAAACCCAGGTTCTTAATACATCTAAGGGATTAAAATAAACTAAATTTCACTTTGAGCAGTGGAAAATGATGCTGAATTCCAGTTAATGTCCTAGCCGCCTTACTCAACGGATCTCAATCCGGTAGAACACATTTGGTATGTCATGGGACGGCAGCTCAGAGTTCAAAGACCACCAATTCGTAATATCTTGGATTTACATAACCGTTGGTTAAACATGCGGTACAATCTGTATCCGGCTATCTACCAAGAACTTGTATCATCCATACCAAGGCGGGTTGAAGCTGTGTTGAGCGTCAAAAGTGGGCCAACTCGTTATTGACAGCTGGTCATAATATTTTGGCTCTTGATTGTATATATAATCAAATAAAATCAAAAACACGAGCCATATTGGCAACTATTTTAATGAAGCCAAATATCAATGGGTACAAATATCAAACGAGGTAATAAAATTTAAAAGTATGCTTACTGCAATCGAATTTTCAAAGTCAAACTATTCAGTTAAAGTATTAAAGCATTAGTTTTCAATACTACAACACGAGCACAGCGATAAAAATATAAAGTACATGGATTTGGGTACACGCTTATTTTTTCTGAAGATTAATTCTATGGATATGCTTATTAAATTGAGCTGTGAGATATATTTTAATATCTCGCAGCTTAGCAAGAAGTTAATAACATCATTAAGGTATAGATAACTATTTATTGTTTAGCGCAAAACTGTTCAGGTTAATTGTGTTTGCTCTTTGCATTTTTTGCCACTTCCAAGTAATTAATTAAATATTATATTTCTGTCTTGAAAAAGATAGGAAGACTATAATTGCTGTTTCCTGCATTTTTATTTAAATCGAATAAAGAGTCTTAGATTAATAAACTAGGCAGTCGCAGCTAAATACAAAGCATTTCTTTATCCTATTTACGTTAAGCGTTTATGAAAATAACAACTTTAAAAATCAACATTTATTATAGCAAACCTCTCTCCGCCTTCCACAACACAATCATTGGCGACGATTCAACAATGAGTACCTAAAGTATTTTAATTATATAAACCCAGGTTCTTAATACATCTAAGGGATTAAAATAAACTAAATTTCGCTTTGAGCAGTGGCCGTGATTAAACTATAAAAAGCAAAGTAAAAGGGTAAACGGGCGCAGTGACTCAGCCATGAAAGAAAGAATTTAATTAATTTTCCAAGATTTCGTCTGGTAATTAAACCGTTAACCGACTTTCTCTTAAGTATTCTAAATACTTTGTTAACGTTAAATAAGCAAATGATTACACTCAAAGAACTTTTGATCGCGGGATTACGCAACTGAAGTACCTGTTTATGCCCCATCTCATTTGTCATTTGTTGGTACTTTATAGCTGGAATAAAAATAATGTTTACAAACGCTGAGTTTTGAAAATAATATTTTTATTCCGCATATATCATTAGAAAAAGGATTATGTTAGAAGACAACTGAAATCTTAAATGGGATGTTATAAATTAAAAATAATTAATAACACTTTTTGAGTAGATAAAAGCAGTCAAAACTACAGCTTCACCATCTTATCATTGGATCTGTTCTGGAAAAGCCTGAAAATAAAAGGCATTTAATGTGGAATTTAATCTCAAACTGCATTAATAATAAGTGGAGATAGAATCTTGAAAATGTTGTTTTAGGATATCAATTTTTCATTTGCTTCGTTACGCACTTTTTTCTGGTGTCAACGGATCATAAACTAGTTTTATTAGTTAGTAAAGTATAGTTATATATTATTCAAATCTGTGTTAATAATAATATTTATAAATGCTTATATCTGGAAATAAACTTTTTATCAAAGATCCCTCATTAGTAAAATATAAAGGTTAAAGATAACTAAAAATCGTAGCTGTTATGTGGTAAATATTATATAGATAGCCTCTAAACTTCATTTCAATACGCCAGGGTCTTGCCTGCAACTGCAATCAATTAAAAAACTTTTCTTTTTATCAAAGAACGTCTCGAAAAATTAAGTTTGATATATTTTGTAAATATTTAAAATCCGCATAGCATTATGTTATTCTATTTTATTGGGATTTTTCCTGTTATTACATAAAAATGACTTACTACTGAAATACTTTTGAAAATGTTTTGGTATCTTTCTAACATTATGCAGTCTGTTCTTTTAGCATATTTTGACTTGGTTTATTGAAAATGCTATTTAAAGGATATATCTTTATTCTTTTTTTTCACATACAAATTCATTGCGCCAATTTCTGGGGAATACAATTTGCGTTGATATTGTGATTTTTTAAGACAACGTTTGATATGATTGGCTTTAAAGGGAACTTATTTAGAGCAAATATGCTCCTTCTTTTCACTTGAAATTTGCAAACTGCCAATGCTCGATAGGCTTGCCTACGATATATGATACGGAAGCAAAACAGACAAAATGTCCTCAGATGCAGTCTTTGAATTCTTCTGACAACTCTAGGCATATTACTCTTTTCTTCCTCTGAAATTTATACCCGTTGTTTAGAAATAATTATTGATCATCAGGATGACAGTAATAATCCTCTTATCTTGCAAAAATGATTATATATCTAAACAATTAAAGTGATATATTTATGTAATATATCAAAATTATTGCACCTAAACTATCTGAGTAAAGTTTTCATTTTACCCCTACTCATTCTTTATTACATTTTCCAGAAGTTGTTATGCTGTGTGTGTTGTGTTGAAATGTTAGATTTAAATGCTGTTCGGGAATTTATATTCTTTTTACCCGCCTCCCAAAACTAAATATTAATCTTTTGTGAAATTGGCCACATTTTTAGTTGTCCTAGAGAAATTATTCAATCCTGACTTTTCTAACCTAAAGAATCATTTCTGTAGAGATGGTCTTGTAAACAGTCATGTCTAGTCACACTTATAAAAATTGAAACTGTAGTCTTCTGTGAATCTGTGAGCAGCTCGCTCTTCCCCCCAAATCCTCCATCCCTTATTCGTCGTACGTTGAACCATATCTTGTTTAAGAGTTTTCTTAAGAGTCAGATAAAAAAACAATTTAGTTGTATGAAATGAAAAATTATGGCTCATGCGATGTTCTATCAAGTCTCCCTTTTAAGCCCGTGTATCAGCCTCTTCATTGCCCAAAATTCCACAATGGACAGGAATAAATATATCGATACAGGGAGAGACTAAATTAGTGAATAAAGTTACAATTATGATTATAGGAGTTTTTCTACCCGTGTAACAATAAGTTACATTTTGTTCAGCTTTTCTTACATTTCTCGTGATCCATCGTCAATGACATACAATACAGGATCGGTTTGAACTAGAAGAAACTTCAGACTTATCCCAACCAATAGAAGGGCCCGTTGTGTTTTCGGGATTCGACCCCTCCGTTCGCGAGTGGACCCCTGTTTTTTTCTCCTTGTTGCAGTCGGATTTTTTAGAGTACAAGGTTGTTACTAGAGGAGAGAAGAGGATGAACGCTGCTGGTATCCGTTGCTTGCGAAATAGACATTTTTGGAGCGACACGAGAAAGAGGAAAATCAACGTTATGTTGTTTTTTTGGGGCCGACGCCAACTCGAGGGCAGTCTTCGATATCTACAAATGATAAGTTGATTCCAGTTGTATTCCTTTGGCATTTAATTGTATAAAATTTTTTAATCAAGACATATTTTTCCATGTGTTTTTAATGAGCTTTAATTTCTTCTATCTCAAACGCTAGGCTAACGTAACATTAGTTTTTCTTCTTCTTCTTCTAAAGCACTACAGCCTGTTACAGGCCAAGGCTGTTCCAAGTAGTACATTACTTTTTACAACCCCCAAATACATAAGCGTCTATTGTTAAGTTAGAACGCATCTTTGCTGGATAAAGTGATGCAGTTTAAAATCCATGAATGGAATCAGTAGTAGAATTTGGATACAAAAATGTTGATTTTATTCAGAAAACTCATCTTTTGGACTTTCTTGCAAAACGTTTTACATTCGCTTATCTAGTGCTATAACGGTAAAGGGGGCAAGACAATGAGAATTTTAAGATTAATTACATGGCTATAAATGAAACTAAGCAGCTTAAAGGAGTCATATAAAAATAGCTCAGCTAAACAGAAATAAATTCAGTGTTCTATAATTCGCCAAAGACTATCACAATTAAAGGAGAAACAGACATTTCACCTAATATTGAAATTTCAGGAAATAAAATCCCCAGATATTTATTTTAAAAAATACTTAAATTTATGTTGGCTATATTGGTTAAATATTATGTATTTATAATTCATTCTTTAACAGAAAGGATAAATATATGTCTGTTTGAACAATGTAAATGAAAAAGATATTTATATTTTTATGGAATTCCAGTTTATTTTAGGTTAAGATAACTTGGCTATATTAAGCTAAACAGTAACATATTATATTTTCGACGTATTATATTTTTTAGCATATTATATTTATTATATTTTGTAACATATAATTTTATAAATTCCTAATATCAACCTATTAGAAACTTCTCCTTTTATTTACTCTTTCTAATGCTGTAACCACTAGTCGTAAAGACAGCCACGAACCCTACTCCACAAAAATCATGATATAAACAACTCCCAAAGCTACTGTAATCTTAACAGGTGATCTCGCCATTTAAAGAACGAAACTTTATTCTCCACAATCCCGCTCTAAGGTATGACATAATTACCTACTTTTAGGTTAACCTACATTCATCCTCGACTTACTCTAGTTGAGCTCCGAGATACTATTACAGTGGCATTTCATATTTCTGTGTTTTAATTACAAGGAATAGTATTTCATTTAAAACAAAATGTTACGCTCCCAGATGATGAGCGTTAATGCAAAAGACATTTTCTATAAAGCACCACTTATGCTAGAGTCTCTTCCTATTTATGACGTCAGCGGTACCCAGAAGCATAGATAAATAAATGCAGTTTCTAGATGCTAATTTTATTTAAGGTAACCGACACTTTCACATCCAAATTTATTTTTTAAATAAGGTTTCTTGGAAATTGTTCTTAAAGTTGTAATATTATGTTATGAAAAATTAAGAAATGTAAAAATTATCAAAAACACATTTTTTTTTTATAAAATTCAGCAAAAGCTGAATAAAAAGTATTTCTTGGCTTTTCGCCAAATCTATTACTAAAAATAATATGTATAACATATCAACTTTGCTTGGATAAAAGTTGTTATAAAATATAAATGAATTATAACCAATCTAGTAATTTATTTACTGCTAGGAAAGTCGTCACGCTGAACTCCCATTGACTGTTGAATTCAATTTGTAATCCTAGCATTTATCAAAAGCATTCATCCTTGATTGATTCTCTGTTGTAAACAGATGTTTCTAGTCACAAAATTATTGTGGTCTCTATCCCTAAACTCACTCCTCTCCAGTTATTTTGTTTGTCTCCAATTATGCTCAACCTGTTTTAACTTTCCTTTCATATATCTTTAGTTATTAATATTTATCGCTTCTCGCTATTACATGGTCACTGCAAGAAATCTCAGGATTCATAAACTAAGCTTATATAATCCTGTCGACTGATATCCTAAAAAAAGTATTTTAGAGACGAAAATTGGAGAAAAAAATAAAATTTCTAACATAAACTCTAATAATTCATCTCTAAGTGGGTATTTATAATTTTTTGATTCAATACAATATAACATCATGATAAATAGACAGCTAAAATTTCATTAAATTCTAGAAGTTACTACAAAATTTATTATTATAAAGTTTCAATGTAAAAAATATCACAGTTTTGAGAAATCTCATTTAAAACTTTTATTGGATAAGAAAGAACGATGCATCTGACAATTCATAAATAGGGTGTAGTGCTCTATTTCTTTACTTAAATGCTATGACGCTATATGTACTACTTTTTATAGGCTAAATGTCAAAGACTAGTTTTTAACGACGCATATCCCGCATCGTTTTGGCACTTTCGGTAGTGACTAAACAGCTGAATTTCATATTCTAAAGATTATAGCAACAATCTTAAAACTGTTTTCGAAAGTTAACGGTTTTTATCTATAAATTAAATTATAATTTTCTCTATTAGTTCATAAAAATCGTTATAGAAACGGGGCCGATATCATAAGCTCAGCATTTAAAGTTATTCTTACAAACATTAAACCTAAATAATAAGCCTAGAATGAAAAACAACGGTCGTTCTGATTTACTACCATAGTCTGTTTAAAAGTCAAGTTCTTTAAAGACGCACTACCGGTATCATTTTGCCATTCCCGTGAAATTAAACAGCTTCATCTTAAATTATAAAGGCTACATTAAGTTAAACAGTAACATATTATTAAAGTGTTATATGTTTTGATATATTATATTTTATTTATTTTGTAACATAATATAATTTTATAAATTCCTAATAGCAACCGATTAGAAACTTCTCCTTCTATTTACTCTTTCTAGTAATGTAACCACTAGTCGTAAAGACAGCCACGAACCTTACTCCACAAAAATCATGAAATAAACAACTCCCAACGCCACTGTAATCTTAACAGGTGATCTCGCCAAGTAAAGAACCCAAGTTAATTCTCCACAATTCGCTCTAAGGTATGACATAATTACCTACTTTTAGGTTAACCTACATTCATCCTCGACTTACTCTAGTTGAGCTCCGAGATACTATTACAGTGGCATTTCATATTTCTGTGTTTTAATTACAAGGAATAGTATTTCATTTAAAACAAAATATTATGCTCCCAGATGATGAGCGTTAATGCAAAAGACATTTTCTATAAAGCACCACTTATGCTAGAGTCTCTTCCTGTTTATGACGTCAGCGGTACCCAGAAGCATAGATAAATAAAGGCAGTTTCTAGATGCTAATTTTATTTAAAGTAACCGACACTTTCACATCCAATTTTTTTTAAATAATGTTTCGTAGAAATTGTTCTTAAAGTTATATTATGTTATAAAAAATGGAGAAATGTAAACATTATCAAAAACTCATTTTTTTGAAGCTGAATAAAAAGCGCATAGATAAATAAAGGAAGTTTCTAGATGTTAATTTTATTTAAAGTAACCGACACTTTCACATCCAATTTTTTTTAAATAATGTTTCGTAGAAATTGTTCTTAAAGTTATATTATGTTATAAAAAATGGAGAAATGTAAACATTATCAAAAACTCATTCTTTTATAAAATTAAGCAAAAGCTGAATAAAAAGCATTTATTGACTTTTCACCAACGCTATTACTAAAAACAATATGTATAACATATCAACTTTGCTTGGATGAAAGTTGTTCTAAATTATAAATGAATTATAACCAATCGAGTAATTTATTTACTGTTAGGAAAACTTTTAATAGCCTTCATGCTGAACTCCCATTGACTGTTGAATTCAAGTTTTAATCCTAGCATTTATCGAAAGTATTCATCCTTGATTGATTCTGTGTTGTAAACGGATGTCTCTGGTCACAAAAATATTGTGGTCTCTATTCCTAAACTCTATGCTGTCCAGTTATTTTGTTAGTCTCCAGTTTGAACCATGAAAAAGAAATGAAACCTATAATATAACCTATAATATAAACCTAAAGGAATTGCTATATGAAAGGAAAGTTAAAAACCATGAACCTGTTTTTTTAATTTTCCTTTCATATCTTTTTAGTTATTAACATCTCTCGCTCCTTGCTATTACATGCTCACTGAAAGAAATCTCAGTATTGATAATCTAAGCGTATATAATCCTGTCGGCTCGTATATAAAGGAATATTTTATAGAAGAAAAAAGGAAGAAAAATATAAAATTTCTAATATAAACTCTAATAACTTATTTCTAAGTGGATATAGTTATAATCTTTTGATTCAATTTAAACATATCATGAAAAATGTACAGTTAAAATTTCATTAAATTTTAGAAAATATTATAACAGTTATCACTGTAAAAGTAGGGAATGTAAAAAATATCACTGTTTTGAAAAATCCATTTTAAAACTTTTATTGATAAAAAAGAAAGATCTATCTGACAATTTGATAAAGATTCAGAAATAGGGTGTAGGGATTTATTTCTTTACTTAAAAGCTATGATGCGCTCTTTACTATTTTTATATGCGATTTGTTAAAGACTAATCTTTTAACGACACATATCCCGCATCGTTTTGGCACTTTCGGTAGTGACTAAACAGCTGAATTTCATATTCTAAAGATTATAGCAACAATCTTAAAACTGTTTTCGAAAGTTAACGGTTTTTATCTATAAATTAAATTATAATTATTCCCTGTTAGTTATAAAAATCACTATAAAAACTTGGTCGATATCGTAAGCTTAGCATCTAAAGTTATGCTTACAAACATTAAACATAAATAATAAGCCTTGGATGAAATATGTCGACCGCTCGAATTTACTATCATAGCCTGATTTAAAAGACCAGTTCTTTAACGACGCACTTCCGGTATCATTTCGCCATTTTTTTGTGGAAATTAAACAGCTGCGTCTCAAATTCTAATGAACATAGGAACAATCACAAAACTGTTTTCAGAAGTTAAATGCCTTAAGCATAAAATCAATATATTTTTCCTGTTAGTTTTCATGAAAATCGTTATAAAAACGTGGGCTATCATAAAGCTTAGGATCTATTTTTTTTAAACATTAAACATGTATAATAAAAGGCTTGGTATCACACTCTTTATCACTCTTGGTATCACTCTCTATTTACAATCTTTCTGACTTACCACTATAGCCTGATTTAAAAGACCAGTCCTTTAAAGGTATACTTCCGGCATATTTTCGGCACTTCTATGAGTGATTAAACACATGCATCTCGATTTCGAATGATCCTAAGAGCAATCTGAAAACTGTTTTCGAAGGATAAACATCTTACCTGTAAAATAATTACCATATTTTGCAGTTGTTTTTCGAGAAAACTGTAGCATAATCGTGATAAATGTCATAATCTTAGTATCTCAAGTAATACTTAAAAATATTAAATTTGGATAAGAAAAGCATTGACTGAAGGATTTAATTCATTCAGATTTACTACCATAGCTTGATTTAAAAATACTTTAATGGCAATTCAGAATTAAGAATTACTCAAATTATATTCTATTATATACAATCTAGTTGAACAAATATTAATATTTACAGCTAATAATCCGCAAAATATATAAAAAGAATTCATAATTATAATACTAATATCTATATGCTTAAATGTCCAGCTTAAAATCTAAAGTTATAATTATAAACATTAAATATGATACTAAGCATTGTGCAAGAGATCTTATTCTATCTCATACTCTGCGGTAGCTTGATTTAGAAACGTATAAGTGGTTATTCACAGTTAATCAATTAATCAAATTATATCCACTGACAAATAATTACGGTTATATATAATCTTATTGAACAAGTTTTACTATTATACCTAAAAATCAGAGAAAAAATTTTAAAAATGCATAATTTTAATTCTAATATTTTAATTAAATTAATAATTCTCCTTAATTTTTAAACGTCTTGATCTTCTGTCATAAGAACAAAAATTGAGACACAAATCTGAACTTTCAATTTATATTATTAATACATTAAGAATGCATTATTTGCAAATCAAAATTTAAAAATTTATATATCAAAGAATACATTATTTCAATTAAATATCACCTCAAGGGAAAAAGATTATCATATGTAGTTAAAAATGGACAAAATAAGTAACAAAAATGCATAATTATGAAACCAACTTCTGAACACATAATTAATAATCTTCCTAAGTTGTTCTGCCTTTGATCCTGTGTCGCAGAAATAAAAATTCACGTGGTAATTTGAAAACTGAATTTGTCTTACTTTACAATTAAGTATTCCTATGAGTTGTTAGAAATAAAAGTCTTTCTTTTACTAATTAAGTACTATGAAATTTGTCATCCTTTGTTTACTTCCTCATTGCTCTTGTAACATATAATTCCCATCTATTAGAACTAAGATCCAAACAAAAGTAATTAGGGAAGAGAAAGCTTCTTTCAGACGTTATTCAACATCAAACACAGATTTGAATTACTCTTCAACAAACGTAAGCTATTGTTCTTGACTATGCTCATTTCTTGATTTTAAGAGCCATCTCACTGACAATGGAGTGTGTTTTTCCCTTTATTTTTTCCCCCGCCGCACCGGAATAATCTTCCATTAGTAAGTAAATTTCATGCCTCATCTCATAGTTAGTGAAACTTCAGCCCTAAATCGTCTAGATAGTTCACTGTAAGATTAGCCGTCAAATTATCCCTATCGGTCATTTATTTCCCTTTTTTCGTAGCTGCTTAAAATTCCCTCCGGAGCAGACGCATCCCATCAACAGCACTTAGTCAAAAAGTAAGACGTACGGGGCCGAAATAAATATTCCTGTTCAGCATATTAAAGAATGAAATATTACCGATTATATCTAATGGAGATTGATTGTGTTTATTTTGAATGCTTTTATTGAATAGAATAGAAGAGCTCATTTCACAAAACAGCGAGGTCCCTCATTTTTTTTCCTTTCTTCTCTCCAACACGTTTTGTGTTTTACAGAAAGTAGTGGGGATTACAGTCGGTAAAAAATAACTTTCATTAACTCGTACAAAATTGCAGTTCTTGGAGAATTTATTGACTTGTTGATAAGACATTTTAGAAAGTGCAAAAAAAAAATATTTATTTTATTCTAGAGCATTTTTCTCTCTGTTTAACTTTGAGTTTTTGGAACATTTTGATCTAGGAACGATAAATCTTTCTTAAAAAGTGTGCTCTCGATTTAAAATGGATCTGAATGTTATCAACAGTATGATGCTTCGAGTTTATAACTATGAATTATTTGTAAAATTAAGTACGCATAAATGCAACTGAGTTTATAAAAATCCTTATTTCCATATGCATGCATCATTTATATGACTAGAGGATAGTCAGCGTCTTTTCAGCAAGTTTAAAATAGCACAATGCTGATGCCCGGTCTAATTCCTTCTTTTGCCACCATGTTTATTAGAACATTTTTATGAACCTAATTATAAATATATATTGTTTTTCATAAACCATAAGTCATGTAAAGGTATCTTGAGTTTCATAATCTTAAGTGTTTTTTAGTTTCATTTACTAATAATGACCTACAATGCTTTCACTAATTCATTGCAATCGATACCATTTTGAATACTTTAAGAATTTCACACGAATGGCAATTGTAACATTGGAAATTATAAAGCTCAATTAAGGTAAATATCAACTAACACTGATTTGGATTAATGATACCGTTTACAACTGATAACATAGTATTCTCAAGTCCTTCATTTTACCCCAATATTTTGATTCTTTCACAAACACAAAGATATGTTTCTGGCCTTTTAGAATCCCTTTCTGAAGTTTAGCGTTCAATTTCTAGTTCAAAACATTCTTTATAGCACTATAGTCTATCACCTAATAGAATAATTAAACTTTTCTAAGAATGTTTAATTTACGAACTTTGAATAACTATGAAGACATGTCACTTTCAAGTAGAAAGAGAGATAATTCCACACTGGCTTTGGCAATTTATAAAAGTTATGAAAAATTTCAATCGAAATGCATGTTAGTAACCTGTAATACTAAAATCCGGTTACCAAGGAAAACAAACAAGTTCTTCGCAGTTTCACTGTCTTACTCTGGGCATACACTGTTACATAAATAAATATACACACATATATATATATATATATATAAATATATAAAAATATAATATATAATATATATATATATATATATATATATATATAAAATATATAATATATATATATATATATATATATACAGTATATAAATATATATATATATATAATATAAAATATATATATATATATATATATATATATTATATATATATATATATATACAGATATATAAATAAATATATATATATATATAATATATATATATTATACTAAATATATATAAAAAAATAAATATATATAATATATATATATATATATATATATTATATATATATATATATATATATATATATACAAATTTTATACATGCAGAATGCGAAAGAAAAAAAAAGATTGATGTAATAAGCAGTACAACTTTAATTATTAAAACTCATTTTTATAAGTCACAGATATGACCTGAATAAATCTCTGACTGCAACTAAACTGAGCTAACTTTCAAAGTGAAAGTAAATTTGTTTTGACAGTTAAGAACTAGTGAAAGCTCAAACTAGCGAACGGGATGAACCAGATCTTAACCCCCCCAACCAAAACACGGAGATAAACTATGAAAGATTAACGGTAAGCTAAAATTATTGTTGAAATCTATAACAAGGTTGTACTACATTTAGCCCTTTTGTCGCTAATGCGCAAATGCGTCTCAAATATTCTATCTCATTTAGCATTTTTATAGTCACATTGAAGAAAATGTTTTCTTAAGACATATTGCCATCGTCGTACTTAAAAGTGGGCAAATATATTCCATCAGTGATAAAGTCACTACAATATTTATATATTCTACTTGTTTTTGTAAACATTTTGTGGTATTATATAAAAATATCCTTGGGACAAATAGCCTGAATCGACACTAGGATTGGAATATACTGTTTCAGGCGATTTCTAGAACACTGAAAAATTTAAAAACTTTAAATTAAATTGTACATTTTTAGCATGTCAAAATTAAATCATACTGCTTTTCAGAGCGAAATTTTAATCTTGCAAAAGTTGGGTTTAAAGGTTGTTGGGGTCAAAGAGCTTTTTAGAAAGCCCTAGATCCCAAATGTGGCCTAAGCTATCACCAATTTGGCGACCTTAGTGACGAATTTGGTAATAAACTAAACTCCAATGGCATTGCCAATGAGCCAATAGCTCGTCAATTTACTAGATAGTATAGAAATCTTCCTTCAATGTTAGGCGCACGAATAATATTAGTGCAAATATTAGTCCGAAATAGAGGAATGTACGTGTATCATATTCATAATAACATATATAACGAAGACAAAATAACCGAAACAATTTGATTGAAAACCAAGGTATACCAAAAATTTCCTATTAAAAAATCTTAATGGATAAAATTGAATTAAAGGGTTAAAACGACATACATTTGGTGATTCTTAATTTATACAGAAAAATAAAAGAAAATAAGTTTGGTTTGGATTTAAATTTGTTTCTTTTTTCATCAATTCAGTAGAGCAATGGCATTAAATACATTATAACCGGCTCTTCTTTATCCCAAACAGTTATACAGCTATACAGTAGTATATACAGTTGATTAGGAGATAATGTTATCCCATTGATAAAGATTACCATAGCATAAGTAACAGAGATGGTTTAAAGCATTCTTAATGTAGTAATTTTTAATGTACTACTTATTTGTAATTGTAGCTCCTTATCTGTAATCTGTAATTGCAGCACTTTTTTAATACATATGTTGTAAGAAATATTTTATATTTTTATTAAGTTAAGTTAACAATAACATAAATTTGTTTTTATAATTTAATTTTACATTAAAATATTGTATATAATAAATGGACATCAGATATGCAGACTCAGGAAAAACTAAGGAAAATTTTCACTTCAACTTGAGATTAAATACCACATGCAACTTTTATATAGATGATACAATAGTTATTTACACAAAGGTGTGCTGGCAGAAGTTTACAACTAAAGCGAATGTCTTAAAAACGAACTTGTATTAAAAAAACTTAAGTTTTGAAAACGAACTCCAAAACAAAATTTTAAATATTTATTCGTCTTTTTATTTTTTCTTAAGAAGTATGTCCGTTTTTTCTGTTGCCAGCAACTTTAAAATTACGATCTAGATGAAAAATATGTGTAGACACAAAATTTTTTTAATACTTTTTTGAATAAACAAATATAAAATGTGAAAAGATTCTATGTTTTCAGAATATTTTTTATCTTTGTGTATACAAGTTTATTTAATACTTAAGTCTTAAATTTTTTCCATAATTTTTTGTTAGAAATTTATATGTTTTATTTTGAAAGACGGAAATGCTGTATTTAACATTTTATATTAGTTTACAAATAATACATTTATATAATTTTATAATGAATGCGTTTTAACAAAACCTTTTTGTTATAACAATAAACTTTGTTTACAGTGTAAGCACTATTTATAAGTAAACTTTTACTTTCAGTATTCTACAAGATAAGATTTCATGTTTAAAAACCAATGTGTTTTTTAAAGAGACATCAATGCAAATTTGGATTGTTAAAGTTTGTAAAAAAGTGTAGTAAGAAAATTTATTTAAATGCTGCTGTTAATTTTCAAAAACTTTACAAGAGTAAAGTTTTGCCTACATATATGTAATTTACATAAATTGTATGAAAAATAAATTAATTTCCTATAAGATTTTATATACTGTCCTATAAGATTTTATAATTCCTATAAGATTAAGAATTGAATTAGTATTATATGAGTAATATAACATTTATGACTATCAATAGAATTCATATATTCACTTTCCGTCAAAAATATTGTGTTTTAGTAGCTGAAAACAAAAAAATATACTTTACAAGATCATTTACATAATAGTAATAATATTTTTTTAACATTTTTATTACATTTATTTATTTTATTTATTGGATTCCTATCCTTTTCTAATTTATTTATTATATTTTTTCAGGTTAATCTATAAAATAATCATATTCCAATATAATTTCTTTCAGTAAAAAATTATCTTAAAAAATATTTATCACTTGCATTCATTAATTTTCTCGTGCAGATTAATCAGATTTTTAATCTTAAATTTTTAAAAAATTATAGTTAACATAGAAATAAAAAAAACATTAGGCTACTTCAAATTTTAATTCCCTTCATCAAAAGAACGTTATTTAGTTAAGGAAGCTGGCAACAATAAAAATGTATCAGATACTTTCCAATTATGTAAATCTTAATTTTTATGTTCGCTGTGATTAGGTTGAGATAATAGTTCATTTAAATAAAATACATTTATGCAATAATTGCTTCGACTTTATTTTTCTTCTTGTTAATTTTTTTAATAATTTTGTTTCATTTATTTGCTTTATTTATTTCATTTCAAACATTTTTATTTCATTTCAAACAATTTACCAGAAAATCTAAAAAATAACCATATTTTTATTTAAAGATAATTTCATGCAGACAAATGCAGTCTTAAAAATATTAATTTTCAATCATTAATTTATCTGATGAAAATTATTAAAAGTTTTATTCATGAACTTGAACAAAAAATATATCTTTCATAATCAACCTAAAAAGTAAAAGAAATTTTTTTAGTTTTAATATACGACATAAACTGAAATCTTAATTCCCAAGACCAAACGACTTTATTTCTCTATGGAAACTGGCATTAGTGAATATGTATGAAATAATTTCCAATTATGTTAATCTTAATTTTTATATTTACAATAATTAGACAGAATTAATTCTTGAATGAAATAAAGTACTCATGCACAGGCATGAAATTATATTTTAAACTTTATTTTTATTCTTGCTAATTCCTATAAAGAAAATGAACTATGGAATGCATTTTGCAAATGTATGGCACTCGAAACGACATTTTGGAATTTTCAAATATCTCAAACTCCTCGATAGGTAATTTACTTTCATATTTCAGAAAAGAACTTAATATCCCGAAAATGCACTCTTTATGTTTCATTTATTTGCTTCATTTATTTCATCCTAAACATTTTCTATTTTATTCATCGCTCTTTTAAAAATAATTTGTTAGAAAATCTAAAAAGTAACCTTATTTTTATTTAATGATAATTTCAGGCAGAAAATTACTGTCTTAAAAATATTAATTTTCAATCATTAATTATCTGATCAAAATTATTGAAAGTTTTATTCATGAATCTGAACAAAAAAATAGATCTTCATAATCAGTCAAAGAAAAAAAAAAGAAATTTATTAATTTTAAAATACGTCATAAACTAAAATCTTAATTCCCAAGACCAAACGACATTATTTCTTTAAGGAAACTGGTCTCAGTGAATATGTATGAAATAATTTCCAATTACAGTAAAACCTCGATTATCCGAGCTGATTGGGACCGCTATTGGGTACCTCGGATATCGGAAATCTCAGTTAATAGAAACCCTGTATAAGAACCTTCCATGCTTGCGAATTTAACTAACTTTTAAAGTAAAAAAAAAAACAGAACGTTCTTTAAATGATAAAAATAAGCATATATAAACTTATGTTTCATAGCTAAAATTATTTAAAAAGGAAATCAACTCTAATACCAAATTTTAAAAAGTAAAATGGAATTTTTTTAACTATACTTAGTAAAATATCGAAAGACGCATTTTCAAAAATAACACAAATCTCAAGAAAATATTGTAATTTTAAAATTTAATATACATTAATTTGTTAAATTTGAATTCTTTTAAAAAGTCTGTAACCTTTCGTCACAAAATTTCAGGATTTCTATCATGGGCAGTCCTATTGCGCCAATTTTTGAGCAACAGAAGATCCATCGGTGGAGCATCGTTTTTTTGCTCCAAATATTTTAGGGCAGTTGTCAGAGCTTGAACACCTTCACTACGACTTATAGTCGTAGAATCCTTAAAGTCCTCATCTTCATTTTCAGGGTCATTAATGTCCGTTGAAGGATTAACGTTTTGTATGATTTCTTCGTCATCGAAAATTTTAAAATTTGGATATTGATTTTCAACGTCCAGCCACTCACAAATGTCGTCTTCCAAAACTTCCCCACATCTTCCAATTCCATTCATGATCTCAATAAATTCCTTGTAGGGTGTTTTCCGTCTGCTGAGATTCACCCTATCTCCTGATTTATGAATTGTAGCTGGATTCACTGATTACCAGGCCTGGTCAATCATGTTGTGGATAAGAAGTCCCTGTAACACGAACAATGAACTAAAATGTGTATCATTTTATCCAAGCTCATTTTGGAAAGGAGAAAAACTTCGTTAACCCTCTAAGTGGTTCGCACGTACAATTCCGCCAAACCGATGATGACTTCAAAGCGGTTGTCACGTACAATTTTTGACCTCAAAAAACGTTCGGAAAATTAATGTAATGTACATCTCTGCCAGTGTATGAGATAGTAGGGTGAGGCCGATTGTTTAGGAACTGCACCCCTCTTTGACTGACATTTATAGAGGGAATCACCCCTACTCCCTGAGGTACAAAAACGCTGATAGCTTTTCATGGTTTTGTAAATCTCTATTTCGAAGTATTTCGTTTGCAGTAACAGATGTATCGCTTATTGCACCACTTAATTAGCTTGGATGACTTTCGTAAAAAAATATATATAATTCTCGTAAAGAATATTTTTATTTGTACTTTTAGAATACATAATTTCTTATGGGATAATCTTCGAGACTTGATGAGCTTTATGTGTATTAAAAATTAACAATCTATAATATCTATTTATATACCTATTTATAACCCGAAGTAAAGGGACAATAACGAGGATGGGTTTCCCCTTATTCCATTCTAGTCGACAAAGGGTGAAGTAAAAAATCATAGAACGCTTTGGCCACTGACACAATAAACCTTTAGCTTATTTTTTGGAGACTTTTTTTCCTCTGTGTTATCCACTCGGAGGGTTAATGACTCGGTTAACAGAAACCTCGGTTAATCGAAGCTCGGTTTATCGAGGTTCTACTGTATGTTAATCTTAATTTTTATATTCACAATGATTAGATAGAATTAATTCTTCAATGGAATAAAATACTCATTCACAGCCATGGAATTATATTTTAAACTTTACTTTTATTCTTGCTAATTCCTATAAAGAAAAGGAATTCTGGAATGCATTTCGCAAATGCATGACACTCGAAACGACACTTTGGAATTTTCAAATATCTCAAACTCCTCGATAGGTAATTTACTTCCATATTTCAGAAAAGAACTTAATATCCCGAAAATGCACTCTTTATATTTCATTTATTTGCTTCATTTATATCGTCCAAAACATTTTCTATTTTATTCATCGCTTTTTTAAAAATAATTTGTTAGAAAATCTAATAAAAAACCATATTTTTGTTTTCTGATACTTTCACACAAAAATGCTGCCTGAAAAATATTAATTTTCAATCATTAATTTATCTGATGAAAATTATTGAAAGTTTTATTCATGAATCTGAACAAAAAATATATCTTCATAATCAACCTTAAATATAAAAGAAATTTATTAATTTTAAAATACGTCATAAACTTAAATCTCAAATCATAAGACCAAACGACTTTATTTCTCTATGGAAACTGGCATCAGTGAATATGTGTGAAATAATTTCCAATTGTGTTAATCTTAATTTTTATATTCTCAATGACTAGATAAAATTAATTCTTCAATGGAATAAAATACTCGTTCACAGCGATGAAATTATTATATTTTAAACTTTATTTTTATTCTTGTTAATTCCTATAAAGAAAAGGAACTATGGAATGCATTTCGCAAATGCATGGCACTCGAAACAACACTTTGGAATTTTCAAATATCTCAAACTCCTCGATAGGTAATTTACTTTCATATTTCAGAAAAGAACTTAATATCCCGAAAATGCACTCTTTATATCCGATGATCATAATAAAGCTATGGATGGAATAACTTCTTTATGCTAGTTAAAAGAGTCTTAGAGACCAAAGCTTTTCTGGACTTATTGCGAAAATGAATGCCTCATAAAGGTAATCCAAAAGCTCCAGTAATGCTGGCAATCAAAATACTACTTTGTATAATGGAAATTGTAAGTGAAGAATTAGGATACCAGGGAAATGGTGGTGGGATTTGAAACTGAATTGCGATTTGATGGGGCTGCAAATTCATCTGATATTATTCGAGGAATAAAAAGAAGTACAAGCCATTTCGTGCTCTCCGTCCTTAATTACAAAAGAGGGAACTCCAAAAGTATTTGCATAATGCTTGTAATCTAAATATTTAATAAAGCAGAAAACGGTAAAAGGTTTTCTTTGTTTTAACTTTGCTGAACTAGGAATTCGCGCAGTCGTTTTGAAACTCCATTCGAAAAATGTTTGGTAAATTGAGTTCTTCACAATGCAAGAATTAGTCTTATCGAATGTATAGAAAATCTGAGAATGTTGTAAATGGATCAGAAAATAATATTTCGAACATAACCAGAAAATTATTTTCAATTAATAAAATTCAAAAGTGGTTATGTAAAATTAGTAATCTGTAAACAAGCCTATTTTAAAAAATTAGATTTGTATTATCAGATATTAATATTGTTGCTAATGTGTCATGAAACACAATATTACTTTTTTCAAAATAAAGTAAAAATTTAAAAGCTAATTGTATATTGTATATATATATATATATATATACATATATATACAAATATAAATATATAT